>JAIUJO010000051.1:222755-452755 GCA_023846275.1 Vanilla planifolia | reverse complement strand
TCTTCTTCTTCTTCTTCTACTTCTTCTTTGTCTTCTTCCTATTCATTGACTTCTTCAGCTTCTTCTTCTTCTTCTTCTTTCTTCACCTTTTTCTTCTCTTCCTCCTTGTTGTTCTTCTTCATCTTCTTCTTCTCTCTCTTCTTCTTCTTGTTCTTGTCTTTCTTCTTCTTAATATTCTTCTCCTTCTACTTCTTCTTCTTCTCATCATCATCATCTTACACTCCTTCTTCATCTTTTTCCCCATCCTCTTCTTCTTTTTCTACTTCTTCTTCTTCTAGTTCTTCTCCTTTTTCTTCTTCTTCTACTTCTTCTTCTACTTCTTGTTCTACTTCTTCTTCAACTACTTCTTCTTCTTCCCCTTCTTCCCCTCCTTTAAGTTCTTCTTTTTCTTCTCCTCCTTCTTCTTCTTTTCCTTTTCCTTCTTCTCCTTCTTCTTCTACTTCTTAAACTTCCTCTCCTTCTTGTTCTTATAAATCTACTTCTTCTTCTTGCTGCTCTTCTTCTTTTTCTCCTCTTTTTTGTACTTGTTCTTCTTTTTATTCTTATCCTTTTTCATCTTTTTCTTCCTCTTTTTCTTCTTCTTCATCTTCTTTTTCTACTTCTTATTCTTCTTCTTCCTCTTTTCCTCTTCTTGTCATTGTTATTGTTGTTATTATTATTACTATTATTTTTTGTATTATTATTATTAATATTATTATTCTTCTTCTCCTTCTTCTTCTTCATCTTCGGACTCTTCTTCCTCTTCTTATTCCAATTCTTCTACTACTTCTTCTTCCTCTTCTTCTTCTCCATCTCCTTCCATTTCTTCATCTTCTTCATCTTCTATTTCTTTTTCCTATTCTTCTCTTCATCTTCTTCTCCTTATCCTTCTTCTTCTCCTTCTTTTTCTCCTTCTCGTTCTTCTTCTTCTTCTTCTTTTATTGCTTCTTCTTGTTCCTCCTTTTCTTTTCTTCCCCTTCTTCTTTTTCTTCTTCTTCTTCTTCTTCTTCTTCTTCTCCTTCTTATTCTTGTTCCCCTTCTCCTTCATTCCCTTCTTTTTCTTTTCCTCTTCCTCCTCATCCTTCTTCCTCTTCTTCCTCTTCATGTTCCTCTCCTTCTTCTTCTTCTTGTTCTTTCACTTCTTCTTCTTCTTCTTTTTCTTCTCCTCCTCCTTGTTCTTCTTCTTCTTCTTTTGCCTATTTTTCTATGGCTCCTCCTCCTTTGTCTTCTTTTTCTTCTTCTCCTTCTCCTTCTTCTTGATCTTCCTCTCCATCGTATCCTTCTTCTTTTACTTCTTTTTCTTCTACTTCTTCTACTTAGTGTTATTCTCCTTTTCTTTTTCCTCTTCTTTTTCTTCTTTTTGTTCTTATTCTTTTTATTCTTCTCCTTCTCCTTCGTCTTCTTCTTCTTTTTCTTTTTATTATTATTATTACTTTCATAATTATTATTAATATTAATACTTTTACTATTCGTTCTATTCAGCTTCTTCTTCTTCTTCTTCTTGTTCTTCCTCTTCCTCTTCGTCTTCTTCTTCTTCATCTTCTTCCTTCTCCTCTTCTTCATCATCGCCTTCATCTTCTTCTTCTTATACTTCTTCTTCTTCTTCTACTTCTTCATCTTCTTTAACTTCTTCTTCCACTACTTCTTCTTCTTCTTCTTTTTCGTCTTCTTCGTCTTCTTTTTCATATTCTCCTTATTCTTCTTCTTTTTCTCCTTCTTCTTCTTCTTCTTCTTTTTATTCTTCTACTACTTTTTCTTCTTCTTCTCCTTCTTGTTCTTATTGTTCTTATTTTTTTCTTCTTCTCCTTCTTTTCCTTCTTGTTCTTATTCTTTTTCTTCTTCTTATTCTTCATCTTCATCAAATTCTTCTTATTCTTCTTCTCCTTCATCTTCATGAAATTCTTCTTATCTTCTTCTTCTTCTTCTTCCTTGTCTTCATCTTCTTCTTCTTCTTCTTCTTCTTTGTCGTCTACTTCTTCTTCTACGTCTTCTTCTTCTTGTTCTTCTTCTTCTTCTTCTTCTTTTTCTATTTCTTCTTCTTCTTCGTCTACTTCTTCTTCTTCTCTTTCTTCTTCTTCTTCTTCTTCTTCTTCGTCTTCTTCTTCCTCTTCTTATTCTTCTTCTTCTTCTAATTCTTCTTCTCTTCTTTTTCTTTTATGTCTTCTTCTTCATTTATTCTTCTTCTTCTTCTTTTTCCAATCTTATTCTTTTCTTTCTTCTCGTTCCCCTTCTTCTTCTCCTTATGTTACGTCGTATTCTTGTTCTTCTGATTCAACTTCTTCTTCTCCGTCTTCTACTGCTTCTTTGTCTTCTTCTTGTTCTACTTCTTCTTTGTGTTCTTTTTCGTCCTCTTCTTCTACTTTTTCTTCTTCTTCTAATTCTTGATTGCTTCTTCTTTTCTCTTCTTCCTCTTCTTCTTCTTCTTCTTTTTCATTATCTTCCTCTCCTTTTTATTCTTGTTCTTCTTCATCATCATCTTCTTCTTCTTCTTCTTCTTCTTCTTCTTCTTCTCCTTATTCTTCTTCCTTTTCTTCTTTTTCTTCTTCTTGTTCATCTTGTTCTTCTTCTTCAACTTTGTCGTCTTCTTCTTCTTCATTGTCTTCTTTTTCTTCTTCCTCTGCTTCCTCTTTTTCTTCTTTTTCTTTTTTTCTTCTTCTTCCTCTTCTTCTTCTTCTTCTTCTTCTACTTCTTCTTTTCTCCTTCTTCTTCTTCTTCTTCTTCTTCTACTTTTCTCCTTCTTCTTCTTCACCTTCTTCTTCTTCCTCCTCCTCCTCCACCTCTCCTTCTTCTTCTTCTCCTTCTTCTTCTTATTCTTCTTCTTCTTATTCTTTTTCTTATTCTTCTCCTTCCTCAACTTCTTCTTCATTTTTCTCTTCTCCTTATCATTCTTCTTCTTCTTCTTCTTCTTCTTCTTCTTCTTCAACTTTTTCTTCTTCTTCTTCTTCTTTTTCATATTCATCTTTTTATCACTCTTCTTCCACTTCTTCTTCTTCTTCTTCTTCTTCTTCTTCTTCGTCTTCTTCTCATTTTACTTATTCATCTTCTACTTCTTCTTCTTCTACTTGTTCTTTTTCTTCTACTACTACTTCGTTTTTTCTTCCTTTTCATTTTTTTTATTATTGTAATAATAGTAATTATTATTATTTTTATTATTACTATCACTATTATTATTATTATTATTATCATTTTTCTTATTCTTCTTATTCTTCTTCTCCTTCTTCTTCTTATTCCTCTTCTTCTACTTCTTCTTCTTCCCTAATTATCATTATTACTATTATTATTAGTATTCGCGTTTGTATTATTATTGTTATTGTTATTATTACTATTATTAATATTATTATTATTATTATTATTATTACTACTATTATTAATCTCCTTCTTCTTTTTCTTCTTGTTCTGCTTCTTCTTCATCTACTTCTTCTTTTCTCTTTCTTCTTCCTTTACTTCTTTTTATTATTATTTTTCTTCTTCCACTCTTTCTTCTCCTCCTTCTCTTCTTCTCCTTCCAGTTCTTCTTTTCGTCTGCTTCTTCTTCTTCTCCTTCTTCTTCTTCTTCTTCTTTTTCTACTTGTTTTTGTTCTTCTACTTTATCTTCTTTTTATTACTATTATTATTATTATTATTACTATCATCATTCTTGTTGTTCTTCTTTTTGTTCTCCTTCTTCATCATCTAATTATTTTTCTTTTTCTTCTTCTTCTCCTTAATTTTCTTCTTCTTCTTCTTCTTCCTTTTCTTGTTGTTCTTCTTTTTTGTTTTCTCCTTTTTCGTTTTCTTCTTCTTCTTCCTTCTCTTCGTCTTCTTCTTTTTCTTCATCTTTTCTTCTCTTCCTCCTTGTTGTTCTTCTTATTCTCATTCTTACTCTTATTATTATTCTTATTCATCTCTTCTTTTTCATCATCCTCCCTTTCCTCTACTTCTTCTTATTATTATTCTTTTTCTTCTTCCACTTCTTCTTCATCTTCTACTCCATCTTATTCTTCTTCTCCCCCTTCCTCTTCTACATCTTTTTCTTCTTCTTCTTCTTCTTCTTCTTCTTCTTCTTCTTCTCCTTCATCTCCCTCTTCTTTTTCTTCTTCATCTTCTTTTTCTTTTTATTATCATTATTATTATTATTATTATTATTATTATTATTATTATTATTATTATTATTATTATTATTATTATTATTTTTCTTATTATTATTGTCATTATTATCATTATTTTCATTCTTCTTGTTCTTCCTCTTTTTCTTCTTCTTCTTCTTCTTCTTATTATTATTATTATTGTTATTATTATTATTATTATTATGATTATTATTATTATTAACACTATTATTATTATTACTCTTCTTCTTCTTATTCTTATTCTTCTTCTTTTTCTTCGTTTACTTCTTTTTTTCTTCTTCTTCTTCTTCTCTGCTTCTTCTTCTTCTTCTCCTTCTTCCTCTTTTTAATCTTCTGTTCTTCCTTTTTCTCCTCCTTCTTCTTCTTCGCCTTTCTCTCCTTTTTGTTCTTCTTCTCTTTCTCCTCCTCCTCCTCCTTTTCCTCATTCTCCTTTTCCTTCCTCTTTATCATCTTCTTTTTCTTTATCAACTTCTTTTTTTTCTTATTCTTCTTTCTTTTATTCTTCTTCTTCTCCCTCTTCTTCTTCTTTTCTTCTTCTCATTCTTGTTCTTCTTCTTCTTCTTCTTTTGTATCTTCTTCTTCCTCTACTTCTTTTTTATCTTTTTCGTCTTTTTTTTCTTATTATTATTGTTATTTTATTATTATTGCTATTATTATTATTATTATTATTATTGTTATTATTATTATTATTATTATTGTTATTGTTATTATTATTGTTGTTATTATTGTTATTTTTCTTATTCTTCTTCTTCTTCTTCTTCTTCTCCTTCTTACTCCTCTACTTCTACTGATTATTATTATTATTATTATTATTATTATTATTATTCTTTGTCTTCTTCTTCTTCTTCTTCTTCGTCTCTTTCTTCTTCTTCTTCGCCTTTTTCGTCTTCTTCTTCTTCGTCTTCGTCTTCGTCTTCGTCTTCGTCTTCGTCTTTTTCTTCTTCTTCTTCTTCTTCTTCTTCTTCTTCTTGTTCTTCTTCTTCTTCTTCTTCTTCTTCTAATTCTTCTTCTTCTTCTTCTTCTTCTTCTTCATCATCTTCTTCTTCTTCTTCATCATCTTCTTCTTCATCTTCTTCTTCTTCTTCTTTTTCTTCTTCTTCTTCTTCTTCTTCTTCTTCTTCTTCTTCCTCTTCTTCTTATTCTTCTTCTTCCCGTTCTTCTTTTTCTTCTTCTTCTTCTTCTTCCTCCTCTTCTTCTTCTTCTTCCTCTTCTTCTTCCCCTGGAATTCCTAAATATTTTACTAATTGTGATATCTTTGTACATATTTAGGCACAACACAAGGTTACTACTTCGAGCAAGAAAAAAAAATGCAAAATTGCAATGTGTTGTTCGTAGCATGAAATGGCAGCAACATAAATCATCAAAACATTAACACACTTCTACTCTCCTCTTATTCATCTTAAAGATTCACAGGTTATAAGCCTTGAATTGAAGTCTTTCTTTTTTTGAAAATTGTTGTTCCAAGCCGTAATGCATACTTTGTCTAACTTCATAGTGCTTTGCTGAGAAGCTCTTCTCTCGTTTTTATGTATGCAATGAACGATTTGAGGTGGTTAGCTTTTTTGACACTCCATGTAGATAGCTTATGTCTTTTGTATGCAGGCACCTATTAGATAATCAGATTTATACTTCTTGGCCATGATTGCTTCTATAATGGTGTTTTCTCCCTATTGTTAATGATGTTTGCTTTCCCTTACTTGGTTGAATGGTGATTACCAATAATTTGATGGTAGTTTTTTGGTTCTCTTAGATTTTCCTTTTTTCATTCTTGGCTTATCATTTCTTTGCTTATTTTTAAACTTCTTTTTGAGGCTCCAGATTGTTTGCATGGGTGTGTTGGGGGTCATTATTATACATATAACTGAACATTTAATTTGATTCATTGTTCATCTGTATTATTAAAAACTCCTTAGTTTGAAATTTGTAATTGTATAATATTATCTAGTATATTTTAATATTATTGGAGCTTTTGGCATTTGTAAACATGCTAACCAATCTATGAAAAGCTTTAAAATGGGTCGATTTTTTGGTCAAGCGAGGTTTTCCACATAAGGCGTAATATATCTGCTTTCAAGTAAAAAAATGTTAAATATTCTTGTAGTTGAATTCGTATTTTTTTTAATGAAGTCGTCTAATTTCAAGGTTATGCTTTGATGAGCAGTAACTAGCACTTACTTTTATGATCTTTTAAATTTTAGAAATCTTCATTTAATATTGCTGAAATTTTGTTTGAAGCCTATGACCAGGAAAGGCCATTGTCAAATTAACAACTTTCTAAGAATAGAATCGTATTTCTTTGCATATTCATTTTGATTCTTCTTTTGGTTGGTCAGAAATTGAATTGTAAATTGGAAAAAGTCTTAGGGCTGGTATAGAATGTCGTTGTCAAATAACTTGGATTGTTGTGTGTATTTTTCCCACTGCAACAATTTTAAGAGTTCTAATTGAGGAAAAATTCTAATCTTAGTTTCATGCCACTGCTAATTCCTTGAGTTCATGGTAGCCTATTAAATTTATTTCCCTTCCTGAAGTGACTTCTGTCTTGATATGAATTCAGTGAGTTATTCATAGTAGATAATAATTCTAAGAATGATAGGATTTGTTGTCGATTCCATTAACTGTATTTGCTGGTGGAGCTATGTTTTGTTATGGATGGACTAAATTTAATTTCTAGACAATTTGCAATTCAGGTAAAACTCTCCATTTACCAGTTTGGTATTTCTTTGATAAATTTGTACCTTTACTTGTGATGGAATTTTCTATAATTTGAAGGGTTGTTGTGTTTGTGTGGATATTTAATGACATGAATAGCATGACGAAGGCATTAAGATTTTGTGTTTTTAAAAATTGATACTAATTTCTGTTAATTCGTAATACAAATTCTTGTTATTTTATCAAATAATCTACCCAATTTTTGCTTGTAAGTTGTAAACAATTACCTGTTAGATGTGTGGTAAAATATCTATTTTTTCCTATATATATATGAGCTAATTTTAAAAAATGAATTTCATTTATATCCATAGTATTGTTATTCATCACCCTGCTTGGTAAATCACTTTAAAATTGTTTATGAAGCTCTTGTTTCATGGTATCTTGCTATTTCAATCGCACATAAAATAATTCAATATTTTGTATTTCTGTGCTTTTCAAATGTACAAGTTCCTTTTTATGATGAACATCTGCATAAACAATTTCATAAATTTAGCATAACTTGGCTCTTACAAGTTAGGATGATGATGTTGAAAGTAATTGCTAGAACTATTGGATTGCACTGCCTTGTCTAGCTAAACTTCTATCCATTCCTTCAAAGATACGTTCAGGTATTTTGTTGCATTTATGATGACTATTTGTCCTTGATGATTATTCATAATATGAACTGTAACACATCAATTAAAGAATGAATGTAATTAACTTGAAGGCCTCATCAGTGTGATGTGACCAATTTGCTTGCTGTGGGGGATCCAGGTTTGCCATGATAAAGTTTTGACCATTTCTTTAATTTTCATTGTATTTTACTTTTTTTGTTTTTTATTAGTTTAGTTTACTTTTCTTACCTTGATTGATAAAATTTGAACTTTGTAATTCATTGTTGAAATTTAGATGTTAAACTTTAGTTTTCAAGCATGCTATCATTTATACTTCTATGCTGTTGGGTGAAACGCTATTGTTCATCTTAGGATTTTTCTTCTATGCGCATACCTATACTTTGTGGTGAATAGTGTTCTTTGTGGGATATAGTTTAGTTTCAACATTGAACTTAATTTTAAGATGAATTACATTATTGCTCGTAATTCACCTAATAAATCTTCTTTAGTCCTCATCTCTTTGTTAGTACTGGATTATATTTTTGTAGCCCTCCAGGACGAAGCACAAGCTATTATCTTTTTCTTTTCTCCCAAGCTCTTCTTTTTTTTTCTCAAACCTCCTCATGCATAGAGCATAGCTAAAAAGCATTAGAGAGGGTAAGCTTATTCTTTTTATAATAATAAAGAGGATTATATTAATTATTGTTTTAATTTTCTTTTTAAAAATTTATAAAAAAATTTAAAAGACTTAAAAAAATCATAATAATGTATTGGGAGATATGTCATTTCAAATTTTCTGAATAGTTTGCCCAAGTTTCAAATCTAGCTATTAGCAACATGATATTTTTTTTGAGATGCATCAAAATATATTGATTTCCTAGTGTTGGATCTGTACAGTTTACATTCAACATTAAATACACAATTAAAAATATTATTTATAATTAAATAATTTAGACTATCATACTAATGCTCTTGCATTTGATGTAACTACCTTTCAATTATACCTAAATATGCAAACATATTTAATTAATGTGGCTTAGATACTTCCAAATGCACTTTTCGAAAAGTAACAACGTATGTAAAAGACTACTTAGTGCACATGCTGATATAGTGATAAATACTACAATTTTTCATGAATTACAACTTTGAAATGATGGCAATATATATGAGCGTTACATTCTTGATAGAATATTCTAACAGTTATGTCGTCAATCCGATTTAAGTGCTTGCATATCTTAAACAAGCATTCAAAGGAAAGGAATAGTAATATGGTTCAAATGCATGATAGATAGATATTTGGAACTAATGCATTATGGAACCTGTGCCTTATATATTTACTCAAGCACTTTTGTTACATAATGAATCCTTGTCTCTTTACACGATGATTTCCCTTCATATTTGTATATCAACAGTAATTTATGAATTTTTTTTTAGTTTGCAATTCTGATATAGAATTTCTAATGGGCACTGAAAAAAAGCTTCTAGGTGATCAAAACCTATGAAGCAAGATTTATTTGTATTTGCATACAGCCTAAATTGAGCTGTTGCTGTATCATTCTTGCTCTTCATAGCAACATAAGAATATTTGGATTCCTTTATTTTTTTGCTACAACATGAAAGGAGCAGTTACCATCATCTTTCTTAAATTCTTGCATTTCATAGGTAAATAATAACTTTTTGTTTTTTTTCATTGTGACATAGTTGATGAATGAAGACCTTGAATACTTGGTCTTGTACAAAAAGTCACATGAGAAAGCTATTTCAATTGCTGCGTGCTCCTTGATCACATTATTAAGAGAGGTATGTTTTTACTATTACTATTTTTATTGGCATCCTTAATGGTGCAATGAAAAAAGAATGACAAATTTGCTATATTTGGAAAAAAATTCCATTTTCTTTTTTCATTTCTATAGATATGCCCTTTATTTTTGGTCAAGAAAGACTGAGGTCGTCCCATTGATTCAAAAGCAAGACCAAAAGCATTTGGAGAAGTGAGTGTTGCCAATGATGTGCCCAGTGTTAAGTTAATTAAACAAGATGATGATAAGCCTTTATATAGTAGTTCTGAGGATGAAATGGCTGCTTATGGTTCTAAAGCTGAAAATGATTCCTCGCTAGTTGACAGGGATATTTGTGCTAGAGTTGCATATGAAGAAGATGATGGTTCTGTAGAAAATAATGGAGAGTGTGACAATGAACTTTTCCCTGGAATGGACAATCTATTGGTATTGATGGTTTGGAAGATGTTGCTTGTAGGAATGATAGTGATGAAGAATGTTTAGATGGTAGGGAATTTGCTAATGTTTGTGACACTGAAGAATTGAATGAAGAAATAGAAGTGCATGCCATACCTATTAATGGGCAAGATGAAGATGCTGACGATGGGAAAGATCTGTCAAATGGAAAGAAGAGGAAGCTAGGCGATTTTGTTGAATGTCTGAATGACGTCGATGCACATCCACATTCTCTCAAAAGAAATGTAATCAAGGCTACTGAAGTTTCAAATGATGAAGCTGATGGTATTCTCTCTAATGAAGACTTACAACATATCAAAGAACTGAAAGTAGACTTTATCTTTTATCTTCTATATTCAATTTTCATAGTAGCTCATCAATTATCATGCATTTATTGATAGCATGGCTGCTGCAAAGATTACCTTGTTGATGCAGATGTCCTTGACCAAGATTTTAAATTGAAGGCAGCCTTTGTTGTTATAAAATAAATGAGCATAAATTATATGCAGGGTCTTCATGTCTTGACTAGAAGTTTAACTTGAGAAATCATATTCAAATGTTTATTAGGCAAATAAAGAGGAAAAGAAGGCCTTGTCTCAACATAGTCTATTAAGAAAAGATGAAGGCTATAAAGCAGCAACTTTTGAAATTCCATCTTTTGAGTAGCTAAGTGCAAAACATGTGAACCCCGTTAAACTTGAGGTAATTCTCTAACATGGTTGCTTTCTATTGGTTTGATGGCCCTTCTTATTTCACTTCTCAATGTGTATTATCCTTGCATATTTCTTGGCTTTTAATGGCCTGATGACACTAATGTTGATATTGCTTGGAGTAGTGAAGCTAGATATTTAGTCCTACAAGTGTATGAAGAATTAAGAAGCATTCATGTCTTGAGCTTAGAAATTGATTGGACCATCCAATGTTATGATTAAAGAACATGAATTATCTTGTTAAGAATATATCATTTGATCATTCATTCATCTTGGGTTAGATCATTAGTTTAACAAAATTTAGTTGGTTATTTATTTTAATTTTGATATTTTATGATCATAATATTTGTATTCTTACCTCGACTAAGATTGTAGTTTATAATTGAATTTAGAAACTATAGTCAAACTTTGGTCACCATCCTTGCCAAGAATATAGCTGATTAGATTAGTTCAAGAAGTACAATTCCTAAAAATAAAACCTCATATAGGGCCTTAATTAGTGAGCGATTTTCCTTGCTTCATTGGTTTACAAATGATAATCATGTGTTGTGTTTAGGTGCACGTCAGCAACAAGCTCAGCAAGCAGGAGAGAGTAGCTCTCATTCAAGTAGGCTGAGGGGATAGAGGAAAGTACAAGCCTAAAATTGCTGTAAAACAAAAACGGTTATGTCATAGTTACATTTACCCTTTTTAATTGTGAAAGGGTCATGTTTTTTTTGTTTTGTTACGTGATTTTGTTACTTCAAAGCTTATTTTTACCTGGGTAGGCTTGAGATAAGTTGCTATTATTGTTCAACCAGATTGCTGAGCTAAGGAACCGACAGAAGCAGCACTCGAAGGCGATGCCGTTGGCTGCCAAACGAGCAAGAGCAGCTGTTCTTGTCAAGAGAAAAAAAGCAGCAAAGGCAAGGTGGTAAGCAGTTTAAGGGAAGGAAAGCGTGCATGCTCACTTAAGTATTCTTCGCCCCTTGCATCACAAGCTCCACCCATGCTGATGTGATCACCTGCCACCTTTGTTCCTCCCCAAGCACAAGAATTACATGCAAAAGCACTCACGCTATCTGAAACAGTGATGGATATGTGGTCCATTCTATAGGTTCGATCAGCATCAACCTACAGGCCTTCCCCTCAAATACTTTTCATGTCGTCAGATGAAATTTACCATGTCATAGCAAGCGTGCAGTAAATCAGCAGGCTTTCTCCTCCCATGGTTTCCATTATCTTCGGTTGCATCAACACCAAATACAACATATAGTCGGACGGGCACGTGCATGCCTGTCCTGTGCCAAAATGAAGTTAGAACGTCGCCTCCCCTAACGAGCTGTTTCACATGCATGTTCGCTCAAGTATTCTTCGCCCGTTGCATCAAAAGCTCCACCCACGCCGATGTGATCACCTGCCACCTTTGTTCCTCCCCAAGCACAAGAATCAAGTGCGCAAGCACTCGTGCTATCTGAAATAGAGATGGTTATGCGATCCATTCTATAGGTTCAGTCAGCATCAACCAACATGCCTTCCCCCCACTTCCTCATCGCTGTTCACAGTAGACATAAAATCCTCTTCATGTCATCGGTGAACTTTACAATGTCATAGCAAGCATGCCAGTGAATCAGCAGCATCGCTTCTCTCATGGTTGTCATTATCTCTGGTTGCATCAACACCAGATACAACATATAGTCGAACAGGCACTTGCTTGCCTGCATCCCGCACCACGTGCTCTTCTATGCTCTTAACCCCTTAAACTATGGTTTTGGTTTTTGATGATGATGCAATGGTGGCAGCTCCTGGGCTTCCAGAGTTAGCATAGTCATGTCGCAATGTGCCACACAAGAACTAGCTGATAGGCTGACAATCCTTCTGTCAAATTAAGGAATGCAGGGACAATCCATACTGAGGCATCGACTTGCCAGAGCATAGGAAGCCTTGTCTTATCGTTGAACTGACCTCACATTATTTGTATGAGTTCTGAGCAAGTGACGTGACGAGCTTTAGAAGATGTTGAGTTGCCTTTAGTGACTTCTATGAATACGAAGTGTAGGATGAAAATCCACCGATCAAGCTCGAGAACAATATTGTTGCCTCTTGAAATGTTCTAATGGTTCTAAGCTTGGATTCTATTATGCATGCCAATTTTTTTATCCTCCTGTTCTTCAGATTGTCTAGTGATGCATGTTTCTTTTGGATGTGTTGCTGCATTCCAGAAGCAGTTGGTGATCAAGTTGACTTGTGGCATCTCTGAAGGCCTCCATCTTCTTTCATGCCATAATCTTCTCCTTATTCTATGAATGAGCTAGACAAGAAGCAAACTGGACTTGCCCAGTTTCTTAAATTCGAGAAGGAAGATCACCAGCCAGTCGGAAAGTAGGACCATGATAGAAGCCACGGTATCATGACATATGGAAGCTCCTAGCAGGACATAAGTGATCGTGACGTTAGTAGTGTCAAAGCCATGCTTTGGGGAGAAAAAAAACAACAAGAAAGCAAGAAGGATACAGGAGGAGATGATCACCATGAGGATGATGTCGACATGTGAGAAATTAATGACGCCCTTCGTGTACATCTGATCATAGGCATAGCTGAGTTCCATGCTTGTCAGGCCCAAAACTTCCTTGACAGTCATCTCCTTCAACATGTCTCTAATTACCTTGTATACTTCCACAAGTGGAATAACGTCCACGAAGAAAGGCTTGCAAACCGAGTACATATTGAAAGCTACTTTTAAAGTATTCAGTTTGTCTTTTTCATTTTTGTTCTGCACACGTGCTGCCATTTTCCTAAGTTGGAAGAAATCTGGTTTCGTGTTTTACTTTTTTATATTTTTTACTAGTTTAGTTTGCTTAACTTGATTGAATTAAATTTGCACTTTGTAATTCATTGTTGAAATTTAGATGTTAAACTTTAGTTTTCAAGCATGCTGTCATTTCTACTTCTATCATGTTGGGTGTAATGCTATTGTTCATCTTAGCATTTTCCTTCTTTGTGCATACCTATACTTTGTGGTGAATATTGTTCATTGTGGAACATAGTTTAGTTTCACTCTAGAACATAATTTTAAGATGGATTACATTATTGCTCATAATGCATCCTAATAAATCTTCTTTAATCCTCATCTCCTTGTTAGTACTAGATTACACCCATGTGTCCAACGTATGTCTATTAGTTTGGTTAGTTTTGAGGTAATGATCATTTCTTGATGGTTATATTGATTGTAAATTAAAATTATAGCATTTTGGGTAACATTTTCTTATTCTTGACAAATTAATTATTTTGATTCAAACAAAAAAAATTGAATTCTTTCTTTCTCTTAGGGTCTCGTTATTTCTCAGAAGATTGTTGCAATATCTATGTTGATGATTTGACCTACTTGCACTAGCTTGTAAATATACTCTTATATTTGATATGGATGACTTAGTACAAGACTATCTTGAATTTTCCAGAGCATCTAATATTCATGGTTGAAACTGTGTTCAAGTGCCTCTGGATGCATTGGAAAGGCTACTTAGGCAAATAGTGAATCAATTTGTGCAAGATCGTTCTCACCCTGAGGTGTTTTATGCTATATTTAGATATTGAATATTTTGTCATTAGTGAGTGGTACACTGATTTGAATATGGTGCTTGTGTTCAATTAGGAAATTGTTGTAGGGTTAAATGTGGTACGTGAGATGTTCCTGAGGATGCCATTGGTATGTCCTCTATTCATCTGATTGGGTTTTGGTTGAACTTGTTATGCTTTGAAGCAATTTTATTTGCCAATTTTTTTGGCCTATTGTCGAGCAATTTTGTGTTGTTTTAATGATGCTTTTGTCATTGTTTGGTTTCTTTTATGATGAATTTAGTGTCCAACTTAGTTTTTTCACAGATGGTGCTGGCTTGTAAGTGGCTCCCCCTGCAAGCGACAACACTGTATGCCTTTTTTCCAACATCTAATTTGGTGCAGGTAGAAAAGAGTTGTTGGCTAGCAAATAGTGTCCATGCACTCCTAAAGTTCACATTTATTGTATTAGCACTTGTAATGGTCTAATTGTCACTCCCCATTTGGCTTAATATTAAAATAATCTTATATAATATACCAACAATATTGGAATACCGTAAAATAAAGAGAGCATGTGACAAACCTAAATGGCACAATTCTAAAATTGAGTGGGGGTGATAAAAAGCATCAAATATCCGATATAATATCTTAACATAAAATAATAGGATAGCAAGAAGCAAACGTGATCTCAAGCTATCAAATGAAAGATAAGTTTAAAAGTATATAAATGTATTTTTTGTCAACTATGTATAAAAATTATCATCACATTCAATGTCTCTCACAAAGTTTAAAAGTTAATATGCTATTTAATTCAAAATCTTAATTTATCTTTTAAGAACTCTTAGTACTGTATATGCATGTATCTTTGCTTATAAGATAAGTAAATAAGCATAACATACTTAATATGTAAACCACTAATTACAAGAGGATAAAATAATATGGATGTGTGGTTAAATAAAGATGGATCAATAATTAAGAATAATATATGCTATCAATAAAAGATATAAAATGCTGAATCAATGTTTATATGCTCATAATACACATAATTGTTGTATAATATTGATGTCATATATTATTTTTTTCTTGTTCTCATATTAGTATTTTTTTTATTTTTTTTATTTTTTTTTCTTTTTTTAAGATTTTAAATTTTTCATATGATCACTATCCTTACTTAGGATTCCATTTTGGATTATTTATCATGGAACCATCGCTTACAATGTCTAGTATTTGTCAGTCACATGGTGCTGTACTTGTCGTTTCATAGCTCACAATTTAGCTACTACAGACAATAGGGGTGATCGTGTCATATACCATTGTACCATTGCAAGCATTGTTTAGAATACTGTATTGATGGTGGAGGGTTTTTTGTTTTTTCATGTCTCATAATTTAGGTACCAATAATACAAAATGTGATTCTCTCATATCGAACAATTGCGAGATGGGGTCATAGAGAAATCATCACATTCTTATTTCATCATTTTTGTGCTCTAGATTATTCAATCAATCATTCTCTATTATTTTAATTTTTTTATATCATATATTTCTATTTTTTATTTTATTTTTTTAATAGTCATATGTGTGTGTATATAATTATAGTATGTTATCATATAAATCAGAACATATGTATAGATAAATATATATTATGTATATGCTCATATCACAAAACATCACAATCCAAAATAGTATTTTAAAATAATTTAACAATTTAACTAATACCATAGTTTTAGTTTGTTCATATGATGACTCTAATATGTCACTTTTATTGTCTTTTCTTTTTTTATCTTTTGTTTTTATTTATTTTTGATATAATTTTCATTACATGCTATTAGTAATTATTTATATTTTATTCATAAGATTTTTGAAATTTTTATACATTTTTTTAAGTTTTCTATTTTTTTATTTTTTTTTAAACTATATCTTTTTTATACATTAAGTTTTCACAAACATAGTTAAGCATTGCTGAAAGTATGACTCTAATTCCATCATTTTATGACCTGGCCTTTGTTTCGAGGTATTGACTAGTTTGGTCTCTAGATAGATTTTGCTCATTTAAGGTTTATATTTATAGACTAAAAATTTCTTTTGAGTGGCTATTGATCATTATATTCCTCCATTTAGAAGTCTACTAGGAGTTTTTCCTTGCACTATTGATTCCACTTTTAAATCTGATGATAACTCCCTATTGTCATTTGCCTAAATTGTCATGCATATTAAAACAATTTCGAAAAATTGCATCAAAAGAAGTAATGTTGTCTTCCTCAGAATTGTGATACTAACATAGTTATAGTCATTTTGTTTTTAGCTATTCTTCCATAGCTGATTTTTCCATTCTTTAGGTTTCTAACCATGGCAATTTCATTGGTAAGATTTGTTGATTAATAGCTACATGGGAAACTTTCCCTTTTCCTTTCATAAAGGTTTGGATGTTAACGATACTGACTATTTCTTTATCGATTTCTTCCATGTTGGAGCAAGCTGTTCTATAAGCTTTCATGGTCAAGTCAATTTGGAGTTGTGCTTGTTGTCTTTGAGAAATTTTCTCCTTTATTAATAGGGAGGAGCATGTGCTTCTTTGATTGTTTAGAGATGCAAATTTATTTAAGTTCTCTTTTAAAGTGATCATATATTTCAAAAGTTTAGAAAAGTAATTCCATTTATTTTATGAGAATATATAGACTATACCTTTAATCTCATATAAAAATACTAATTTCTAAATAGAGCTAACTATCACATGACCATTGATGTTTTTTTTCTATATTTAAGTATTTTTAGTATTGATTAAAGTAAATAAAATTAAATAAACTTTAATAGCATCTTATTTTGTAAGGGCATTCCTATTTAGCCTTTATTTATTTGACTTTGTTTAAAATACACTATTGTTGAGTGAATTCTTGGATTATTAAAAGCCCAAATCACTAAGCACCTTTATGCACTAGCAATGCAAATGCCTTCAATTACAAAGAGTTCAATTGGCATTCATTTCCTTTTCTAATTTCAAGTGAAAAGATGGAGAATAGTCAAAAATTATAATTGACTTAGTGAAGAACTATGTACATCATTTTAAAGGTCAAAAGTAATATATAGTTTCAACTTTTACAACTAAATCATGATTTCTTGATGCTTAAGAAACATCCTTTCTTTAAATGTCAAATTGCATGTAGGCTTTTAAGATTCAGCCAAAATTTCATGTTTTTTAGGTTTCAAAAGTAGCCATTAAGCTCATAAATTTTTTAAATGTTATGACTAGATTCTTGACTCTTTCGTTTCCTATTAAATATCATTCAAATATTCCAATATAATTCTTAGATATTTGTATAATTGTTAAGTAGATCTCAATACGTAAGTCTAGTTTAAGAATAAAAAATTAGACTAGTTATCTTCTAGCTAGTTAAGCCAAACTTGTAAACCAATATGAACATTAAAATTTGGTTTTAGGTTACAAGTCCTTTATGTAATTTCTTAGCCTACCTCTTCTCTTATCAAATTATCTTTTTCTTATGTGCTATTCGATTTGTCTATTATTCTATTCATATGAAAAAAAATTTAATAGCACCTCTTCTAAAAGGTTAAATATTTGCAAACCATCAAAACCTATTATCTCTAAGCTTATTCTCAATCACTAAAACACCAGCCAACCTTCCCTTAAATGTACTTATTTGTACTCATATTTTGAAGTGTAGCCACTCGTTCTTCATAGTATTCATTCTATTTATAATAAATTTAACTTTCTTGCATTGTGACCATATAACATTACAATCTTATAGCAATAATATAGGCATACCTTAAATCTTAAATTGGACGTTTTTTTCTTACAAGACAATCTATTAGTTGCGGCAGTTGTTCATCAATCTATAAGCTTTTGAAACATAATAAATGGTGTTAGTATAATATATTTGTTAATGATTTTGGGGAGCATTTTTGTTCATAGAACTATGGATTTGTTAGCTTATGCTTTTTTAAACTAGGTAAAAAAACATGCTCAAATCCTGATGCATGAGAAATATTTTTGAAAGTTGGTGTTAAGGCCAATGTTATCTATGTTTTATGGTAAAAAATGGACATATTTGTCTTTTATTTTCACATGTCATTCAAAAATGTTATGGAAACGTCTAATCTTTACACATAATATATTCAAACCTATTACAAGAATACTTTTTCAACCACATTTCATCAAACAAAATTAAAATTTCATTTAAAAGACACTTTTTTGTTCCTTTCTTAAATGACAATAACCACAATAAACAAACCTAATAACTTTTTGACAAGCTTTCTAAAATGTGTCTCTACTAGAGTTATCTTCTAACTTAAATGAGGATGTTGACAATGTGGAGCCAATTAAAGAGAAGCCAGAATTTTCATTCCATTTCCATTCATCTATCCTATGCAGGAAATTTGTCCATTTAATGGGGATATGCTACCTTTGCGAAGCTGTTTACCTAAGATTACTGATGGCGCTGATAAGGCCGATGACTTTTTTCTTCTTGATGGGCATGCTTTGCTGAATATTACTTACCGATAGAAAAGACATCAAAATAGAGATAGATTAAATTCAGTATGTATTCTGCCTTCCCCAACACAAACATCGTCTCTCTCCTTTCTCTCTTTCAGATGTTTAGATGTTTTGCAAATAAGTGTTTTTTATTACCTTTTAGGAAAAGGTGCAATCTTCAGCAAAGCTTCCTAAATTTGGTGACCTTTTCTTAAATAGTGATAGTAAGGTGTCTGTCTTTCTATTGCCTCCCTTATATGCTAGCTATTCTAATCTACTTGGCTCTTAGAAACTCTTTTGGGGTTATCTTCGGTGTGAAAAAATGAAAGAAAGAACAATTAGTTTGTCATATTTTTAGGAGTTAGTCGGTGACTCAACTCCGAATCTTGTTGATGTAGGAGAAATTGCTTTGCACTTTGGCCTTTTAAAAGATTTGTTTCTAAATCTTTCAGCCATTCCCAAAGAATTCATGCATCTTTTCTCCTTTTCTAAAATAATACTAATAATTCTTGCATCTATCCTATGCAGGAAATTTGTGCATTTAATGGGGATACGCTACCTTTGGGAAGCTTTTTACTTGAGATTGTTGATGGCGCTGATTAAGTCAAGGACTTTTGTCTTTTTAATGAGCATGCTTTACTGAATGTTACCAACTGGAAAAAAACTCACCAAAATAGAGAAAGAGTAAATTTAGTATGTATTCAGCCTTCCCCCACACAAACACCCTCTCTCTCCTTTCTCTTTTTTAGATGTCTAGAAGCTTTGCAAATAATGGCTTTTTATTACTTTTTAGGAAGAGGAGCAAACTTTGGCAAAGCTACCCAAATTTGGTGACCTTTCCTTAAATAGTGATAAGGTCGAGGACTTTTTTCTTCTTATTGAACATGATTTGCTAAATATTACCTATCAGAAGAAAAGAAGACTGATCAAAATAGAGACAGCCTAAATTCCATATGTATTCTACCTTCCCTTACACAAACACCCTATCTCTCTTTTCTTTTAGATGTCTAGAAGTCTATGATAGTAATCTTATGCATATCATTTTATGAATAAGCTTTGACCCTAAATATATAGTTGGTTTTGTTACCCATATCGAAAACATTGCAAAGGATTGAATAGATTCTTATGAATATGAGGGAATGTCATAGTACTCTGATGTTACATAAATTGTAGCTTAAAATATGATATTGATAATTAGAAGAGAACCTTAAGGTATATATACTAGTTGTGTAGTAGTACTTAGCCAAATGCCTAAAATTCAGAATATGTGGGTCTCTCCACAGCCAAATTCGAAATCTCATATCCTCAAAGGCATGTAAAGAGATTGCATGATTTAAAAAATCTTCTAAGATAAAAGGAAAAGTATGATTTTTAATATATTCAATGATTGTGGAAATACAATTTGCCTTGTAAAGAACTTTGCTTATACAATTGAAATTTCTTGACATCAGGTTATTGATTGATGCGGTATTATCAAAATTTTTAGTATAGATATTTAAATAAACATGCCGACAAAGCTAGCACTATTAAAAAGCTCATAATATGCATTACTCTATTGAGTTTTCAAGAAAAATGATGGGAAGAAAAGATGCACAAAATGAGTTAAAAATTTGAAGAGATTACCTCTGTAGATGTCCAAGACTCAATTATCCCACGAAAAGATTATTAAGATGTCGAGTCAGATTAAGTCCACTCTAGATGCATATGAAGTTGAGCACATCATATGTATTAACTTGTATATGAACCTATAAGATTTCAAAATCACAAGTCAAAGAAATGTGAACTATGCAAATCTATTGGAAAATAGATGCTTGAGAGTTGAATCATATTTCTCTCACAATTCGGCAATAAGCACTAAAGGGTAATTGATGTAGACATGCAGGTCAAGCATCTATTAACCTTATTTTTTATATGCAAGTGGATGGTGGCACGTGGTATCAGAATTTTGGTGAAATAAAACGAACTATTTTAAGTGACTTGAAATCTATATTATGTTTTATAAGCTACCATGACATTGAGGTTGTGAGTCACTTTTGGGTGGGAAAGCATAGAGCATAAGTGATAAAAGTGTTGTTTCTTTTTACAACTATTTATTCGAGTTTTAATGAAGATGTTTGTAAGTGTGAAAAGGAGTTTTTTAATTTCTTTTGATGATGGGATTTTTACGTAAAGTTGCATTTTTTGCTTTTCATGTATGTTTTTCATTATTGAAATTTGTAAAGTTGGTTGTTATCAATTCAATAGGGTGAAACAAACGATAGATCAGTGAATCATCAATTTGAGGAGTTAGTAATTATTTATAAAGTTTCCTCGGAGTTTCGCAGAAGTGTAGCTTTGAACATGCTCGTTAATTCCTTCTTTACTCTCTATCTCTCTCCTATTTGCCTGTCTCTGCCCTGTTCTCTCTCTCACTTTAAACAATTCCTTTCTCTTTGTCAATTTATTTTTCAATCCAGTTGTTTAGTAACTCTTCCTGAACAAAACTAATTATAAATGTCGATTGAAAACACTTGCCGTCCCTTCCACCCCAACACAACAAAAAGGCATATTCAGTAAATGGTTAAATAGATGATGGTTTGATCATGTCAATCTTAAATGCAACTTATTTCTCATTCTTCATATTTGAGAAATGAAAGTTCAAACACAAAAGTCGTGCTCTCAGTTAGAACATTGCATCTGAAATCAAAGTTCCATCTTCTTTTGAGACTACTTTAGATTTAATACAAGTACGAATCATGTATCCTTCAGTTGTGCTTTATTGTTTTGATATGTTCAATTACCATGAATAGAAGATTTCTCCTGTTGTTAGTGTGGATGCATGGTCTTGTAGGAAACTTCATCAAGCAATGAAGAGATCAACAACTTGCGGGGAAAGCTTAGCTCAACGGAAATGAAATTGAATTGTTGCCATGGGAGGTTGAAAGAGACTGTAGATGAGATGAAGCTCATGGAAAAACTATAAGGAAGCTTCCACTTTGTAGAAAAACCAACTTCCTGCTTACGAACAATATATTGTTGACTTGACCAAAAAAAATATGCAGAGAAAGATTGAGCCCTTCTTTCAAATAGGCACTTTTTCTACCTTGCTTCTTTCCTCGCTTTTAGCTCCAGAAAATTATTTTTGTAAGATTTTTATTTGTAAATAATTATTTAAAAAATTTGAAGATTTTTTATTAATCTATCATGCAAAGTGCATTAATTTATTTATTGTAGGACTTTTCTTAAAACAAAAATGGAAGTCATTTTCCAAGATCATGTATGTTTATCATATGTTTTGAGAATGTCTTATATTATAATAATTTTTATTAATATTTTTTTACATTAAAATATTTATTATTATCAAATGATAGAGATTATTGAATTCATTAGTCCAAATAATGATATGTGATTTTGTTAATAATAGATAATTTAAATTGCTTCTTTTGAGGATGAATGACTGCTAAATTTTAATCTTGTTTCAAAGTCTTGATCCATTGTCTTTGAAACATGCAAAGTTAGGTTTCATATCTAATATAATGGTTTTTGTGAACAATGTAATTTAATAATTTGGTTCATATAGATATGAGCCAATATTTATGTTAAATAAGTTGTCTAAAAAACAAGAAAATAAATATATTTTGTTAATCTATCTACAATCACTTATATTGAATCAAGACCTATTGGTGATTGAGAAAACTCGATCACAATATCTATAATCACTTTTCTCATTTCTATTTATGACTGGGTGAAGGTTATAATATTTCTCTTAGTTTTGTTATTCATCTTTGATTTATTGATAGATTAAACTTCTTATACCACTTCGACACATTTTTTTTATTCCAAGCCTCCTATCACATGATCACATGTCAGCCACCTACCACGTGCACCATAGGTCAATGAGTGTGTATATTGCCTTTCACGTGCAGAAGCTACACCCACTTGTGTGTAGTAGTTTGTGTTTGCATAGATGGTCTCATTGTAATGTAGAATTTGTAGAATGTTTTTTGTTTAGTCAAAATTTACACGTTTTTTATAAATTAAAATATTATTATTTTATAATAAAATATTATGTCCAAACATCTATATAAATGTATAAGAGTGTTATCTAAAATATTTAAGACTCTTTAAATTTTAAAACTTTGTGAATTTAAAACTCCTTGACAGAAACTTCTTAAGAAATTAATCTCCTAAATTAAAAAAACCATCATCTCCTTCATTTCTTCCTTAGTTGCCCATTGTTCTTATGCTTCAATTTCATTGTTGCAATTCAGAAAAGGGAATGTATACTATCAAAGGGCTTAATGTGAAAATACCTCACAAGCAAATCAGTAATCTACAAATATATTATACTTAATTTCACATAAATAATGCATTTATTCTTTTATACAAATATTATAAATGCAAAGTCTAAGTCATGAACAAAGTAATTATTTTCACAATGCTTTAGTTGTTTGATTGTATACATAATCACTTTTTTATTCTGCATGAACTCATAGCATAGACACTGTAAACATGAATCATTGTACACACGATATGCATCTATCCATTCTAGAAGTGTCATTTTGCAACTAAATTAATATCTTTAAATATCTAAAAACTATTTTAATAAATTGAGTCTCATTTATATTTAATTCTTTTTTAGGACATTCTAGTGATGGAGACGTTATATTTGATAATCTTTTCACATATTGTCTATAATAAATTATATATAGAATAAATTTCTTTTTTTATATTGGTATAAGTTTTGGTTAATTCATGATTATTAAAACAACTTATTTTAAAATTCAAACTTAGATTATTTAGTGTATAATTAGTTCTTTCTCGTAATTTGTAATACTATAAGTAAATATATAATATGTTCTAAAAATTTTTTATAAATCAAAATATCATCTATGAAAACAAATATAAACTAATCTAAATATTATAGAATATTGTGTTCATCAGATCTATGAGAGCTAATGATACATTTACTAAATAATAACTTTAAAAACACATAATATTCTTGTCTTATTTAAAAAATAAATTCAAAAATATCTCCATATTTTTTTTTCAATTGGTGATAAGCAAATCATTTACCAATCTTAAAAAATATCAATAATTCTTAGAGTTCATCAAATAGACTATCAATTTTTAGTAAAAGATATTTATTCAATTGAAATCCTTTAGCCAATTAATTTTATTTTTCATGTTATTTTTAGTTAGTTAAATCATAATTTGCATGATAAGCATATATGTCACTTATCTTCTCATAATTCGGAATATACATATTAGATAATTATTAGTTTTATAAGATTAGTTGCAATAGTTAAAATTGAATTTGAATCATTTTATATTGATGACAGTAATAGTATTATTTGGGAAAATTATGTCAAAAGTTTAGAATTTAACAAATTTACATAATTGAGTAGGACAATGAATAAAATATCCTTTCGCTCAATTTCTTTTCCAATTGAATGGTAACCACTTTAGCTTTATTTGATGAAGACCAGCTTTTCATAAAAAAAGGGAAAATAAGTTTTAAATTCTACATAACAAAATATATGTGACAAAATAATATATCACAACTTATAACAAGATAACTAATATATAATATACTTGACTTCAAAACAATTGATTTATCATTAACAACAAAAAAATATCGAGTCCACAACAAAGTTAGTTAACCTAATCTCATAATATTAGCTTGGTAGTAGAAAAAATCATGTGAATAAAATAAAAATGGTTGTTAGAAGTTTCCTACAAGACCTCTCGTGATGTCTTATGATTATTTTTCAAAACACATTGGTTATCATATGGTACATTTATTTTATGTTGATTCGTTGAAATGATTAAAAAAAGCATAAAAACATTTAAACTAACGAAATAAAAAATTATGAATGACAACTTTTTGATATTTTTAAGATTATATTTTTGAAAGACATTTACATCAAACATAGGAAAGATACCAATAATATTTGCAATCACAAAGTCAAATCATGTATTATGATATTGAATTTAGGATAGTGATTGGGAGTTAGGAGGATTGGTGGTAAAATTATGCAAGAACATAATAATTCATTTATTATTAATGGATATTTTTAAAATGGATTATAAAAATGGAATTTACTTTTGAACAACTTCAATTAGTAAATAATTAATAAAACAATTTGTAGATTTTCTTAATTAGTCTATCATGTAAAATTTAAAAGATAATATTTTAATCTCGTTATTAAAAGAATGTGATTTGATGGGAGAGAATATCAAAAAACATATTATAATATGTCATTCATTTTTTTTAACTTTTTAAAGCTAAAAATCATTGGTATTTAAATAAAAATGTTTCATTAAATTTTTATCCCTTCTCAAATAAAACTAGTTATTCAAAATACTTTTATAAAACTATTTATTCAAACATACAAATTATATTTAAATATAGTATTAACCAATTATAATTTAATAGTAGTGCAATTACAAGGAAGCACTATTACAAGAAAGATTGAAGAATATTCTTGAAATAGGTCCATGGACATGATAAGAGTAATGAACTGATGATTATTGATATCATTCTCCAAATAATAAAATTATTGCTCATCACCACCATCAAGTAGCCTTCAAATTTATTGAGTTGACAACTCATGTGACATGTTCTTTTCATTATTGACATTCACTCTTAGAGATCAATACTATTCTCAAGCCAACAACCTCAAAACATGTGTCTCTAAGAAATTAGTAAATCATGGTATAATTAAAAAAAATTTTAAGTAAAAGAAAAATAATAAGAACCTATCAAATGTTTAGATGGTTTAATTTCTTATTCTTAAATTCATATCTACCCTATAGACATTTCTCTTGGGCCTATCACTTCTCCTTTCTTTTATCATAAGTGTTGACAAAGAAGCTTTACAATAGTTTTTTTCAGAGAAAAAAATTTAAGCCTTAAATTCCCTTCACAGAGGGTCCAAAAGTAAACAGCTTCCCACACAAGGTTAAAAGTGGAAACCTTTTCTATAAACAATTATTAAAATAGGCTCTCTTTTCTCATATAAGACTCAAAGCAAACACCCCTAAATCCTAGTTGGATTAAGCCAAATTCAATAATAACAATAACAAAATTTTATATAAACTTTCTAAAAACTCAAAGAGTGAATATATATTGATTTTTTAAATTTTATATTAACCTTAATTATTAGTATTTCATTAAAATGATTTCGTGTTGCACACCTATATATTGATTTTTTTTGTAAAATTTTATCTATGAAAGATAAGCTTTAGATCCTAATCATAATAATTTCCTAAATTAGTAAGAAAAAATATGCAGTGTCAATCCTATCTGACCAATCAAATTAATTCTTCTATATATGTTGCAATGTTGTTAATTCAATCCTAAAAGCCTCTTTAAGTTCTCAATTTATTTTTTTCTTAATGGCATTGTAAAACATTAAAATATTTAAGTTGTTAAGACAAGTAATAAGAAAAATAAAAAATATTGAGTTGAAGATAAAGGTTTAATATTAGTATAAATTATTTTTTAAATTAAAATAAATTAATTAACATTATAATGGAACGAAATTAGGTTAAGAAAATTTTAAAAAAATAAAGTAATTTTTTTTCTCAAAAATGTATTCAAAGATTATAAGTAGATTATATAAATTTCTTAAATAAAAATTAGAATTATTTTCATAAAGAAAAAAATTTAAGATTCTAAATATTTATATTCCAGATGTTTAAAATTTAAACAGATAGAGAACTCTCTCAATTGTCCTTTAGATCTTAATTGAAAGTTAAGTCGAATTAAAAAGCGAGCTAGTTTAAGTGGATTAAGTGAAATATATGTTATTTATATAAGTTATAATAAAAAATTCCTAATGTTTTAGTCTTTATAGAAAAAATTAAAATTGATATAAAAGGAAAAAAATTTGACTATTCACAAGCTTAAACCTCTTTAAATTTCAAATCCTTTCAACTGATAGCATAATCCTTCATAAAGATAAATTGCTCATATTAAGAAAATTTACAAACCTTGTGATTTTAATTGGAGTTAGAGCATTAAGTGGTTGGGATACTACAAAATCTTTACTTTGACATCAAAAACTTATATAAATAAGTAGGCTATTCGAAAAGTTTAGTCACACTAGTCCTAAGCTACAAGAGATGGGTAAGTAAGGTAGTGGTGAGGATGCTTAACTACAAGCATCATTGAGGAAGTCAAGTGATGGCTAGGAAGCCAAAGCCATTAGTGAGGAGGGGTTGGCCTCGAGTATAGAGAAGGAGGACAAGCATAAATTGATGTAATTGTGAGTGGTGGCTGACATAAATGACAACATTGTAACCCAAGCGGAGAATGTAATAAGCTAGAGGCATGATTATCACAATGCTTGGATGTGCGCCATGGCAATGAGAAACTAGAGGCTAGATTCTAAAGTCAACATGGGTATGAGTGGTGGATAGTTTAGGTTAAAGGCAAATGACATTGGATTTGGGAGTGATTAACAAGGTGCGACCATTTGGTTATAGTAAGGTAAGCAAGACACAACAATGGAAAGAAAGGAGTGGAGTGAAAATGTTGTGAGGATGACACAATTGTTTGGTGATGTTACCAATCAACAAAAACAATCTCAAAAGGGAGGAGATGGAGAACCATGTTGAATTATAACTCGGACATGGAGAATGTCGGCCTATGTTTTATTGGAAAATTTTAATTATGCACCCATGAATCAAAACATCTTAATACCTTTCAATCCATATAATTATTTTTAAATATTTTACAAAATAATGGATTAGTTGTACTTAAAAAAAGACAAAAAAACTAATATCTTACAAACTAATAAAATAATTAAAAAGAAACATGAAGAGAACTCTATAAGATTGCAGCTTAAAGAAACAATTCTATCTCTAAATTCCATTTAATAAGGCCTCATTTCTTGAACATTTTAAGCTCACGTTTGGAAATTGGTTTATCATTAATCTTGAACTTAGAGCTTTTGCATTTTGCACTTTTGTGATTCGCTTATTATGTTACATCAAAGATGTTAATTTATTTCATATTTCTTAAAAAATTTGTAAAAAAATTCAGCTCAAAATTGAAATTTTTAACAGTTTTCTAGCTTAAGGCTCGTGAAAAAAAAAACTAAAGTAGATAATATGAAAGTGTAAATTTTCACAGGATTGGGCTAGGAAAAATATTAATAATTAAGACTATTGAATTTCTTTGACAATACCATTATCAAGACTATGGAATTGTCATCCTTCAAAATAACAAATGGCTATAACTTCAAGAAACAAGTTTATTTTATTTACATAAATTATATATATACATATATATATATATATATGTATATATATATATATATAATTTGTAAGAAAAATTTATAACTAGCATAAAAAAGTAAAAAAACAATTTGATGCTCATAGTTTCCAATATGTTTAAGTTATTAGTAGAAATAAAATTTAGAATTTGATGAATAAAATTATGTATTAGAATATATTGTCTAGACAACTTTGTTATCATCAAATACAAAAAATATATATATGACACTTCATAATTTATTTAAAATTATAAAAAAAACTTAACATCAATGGTTTTATTGCAAAATTAATGTTGATATATTTATTAGAAATATTTTTAGTGTATAGAATTTATTACTATATATAGTTTATTTATAAGGAGGAAATTTGTAGATTAACTATTCTGTAAATAACTTAATACATAATACGTTTTCTTTGCTTTTTGAAATCAAGTTCGATATTGTTGACAGTATATTGGATGATGAATATTCAAGTAATGTTTTGCATATATTTTTAGTTTATTGGAATGATCACTCATTATCTAAGGATACCTAGATAACCATGGATCTAAGGACCCCACTTAACCCTTTCATTATTGTAATAAAAATAATAAGCATTAGATAGATAAATCAATAATTACAATTTGAAGTATTTTAGATCCCAAAGTGAGAACTTGATGGTAAGATTATACATTAAAAATTATTCTATATTAACCATTTTCTTATCATGTTAAAACTATAATTAACTAAAACGTATAAAAAATCAAACAATAAAATATATGTAATAAAGAAGCTATATTATGTGAAAGTAAATGGTATCATAACTAAAAGATAATATTAACCAAAATATATAAATAACCTTAGATATACAAAACTCAAAAGCACCACAACTATGTAATAGTTTAATAAATCATATTCTCATCCATGATCCAAAAGTTTCAAACTCAATAATTGATGGACACAAGAGATTATAATGCACACAATGTATCAAGCAATAAAATATGTATGTAAGAATGCATGATGTATATATAGATTCCATGATGTTCATTTCAAACCAAGCTTGATGAAGTATCCAAAATTCATGTTTGACTAGTTAATGAAACAAACTTATCTAAGCTATTCAAGCACATTTCTTATAGTAAACAAACTTATCACAATATGAGTGTTATAAGTTACATAAAATTAATTTTATCGTTGATAATAATAATTTATTCTAATCAAGATGAAATTCTGTTATTTTTTTCGAATCATTTTTTTAAAATTTAATATTATGTTTAATTGCCACTAATCATTATTGGTGAGATGTAAGCTAACAAACACTCAACATAAAGGTTTCTAACCACTTGCAATTGGTATCAATATTAGTGGACAATTGAGCTCAATTATGACATAGAAATGGTAGTTTGATATTGGTGGCCGTTGAATTAGTATTTTTTTCCAAATTGTGATGACATTATAACAATGGTGAAAATCTATAGTGATTCCATTATGTTAGACAATTGAAGGTTAGTAGTGACTGATGATATTTTGATCACGAGTGATACTTATTGAGTAATAATAAAGAGTGCATTGGCTTGACCAATGGTAATGTCTAGCATTAATAGAAAACAAATGGTCATGATTAATACAATGAGGATGGTTAATGCCTACCTTAACAATGATTATTAGCTTTTCATTCTTTTTTAAACTATTGCATAGCAAGTCATGCACATGTTTTGTTACTTCTCTTAATAATCTTAAAAAACTTGAAAGTAAACCATAAATGCAATTAACACTAAGTTAGCTAAACCACCATTGATTATTGTTGTCACTATTTACTTGGTTAAGTACTAAATTTATCGTCTCTAAATTTCCATGCCTTAGTACCTAAGGCCATCACTATCAAAATAACTTATAAAGCATGAGAGAACCCCAAAAACTTAAATATTTGAAAATATTAAAAAAAAATTTTATTTGAAAGTGCTCGATCAATGTGACTCTATTGAAGTAAAACTCCTTGGGTTTGGATAATAGGTATAAGTGGTTTGGCAAGGGTTGCCATGGGTTGGCTTGAGTTGATGCAGGTCAACATTGGTTCATGGATCATTATTGGTTGAAGAGGATTAATTCAAGTAGATGGGTAAATGCAAATCAAGTTAATCTACACAAGTTGAAGCATATTAACACTGGTTTATGGGTTGGCGATTGAGTAGGTAGACCATGACCATTTAATTATGCATATAACCCTATTATAATTTAACTTCTTACTTCCTTAAAGGGTTCTGGCATCTCTTCACGGAGTTCAAGTATATAGTTCACTCTCTTCTCTCCAATACCCTAAGAAGAAAAGTTATATGAATTAGTTAATGCATGGCAAGGAAGAAAAAAAATAATCTAAAACTTAGCTTGCCTTCAACAACTTGAGCTCCTCCCTACAAGTTGTCAAAGAGAAGTAGTTTACATTAGTGTATTTACATGGATCAATAAAATGAATAAAATATCATAACTTTGTCACAATAATGAATATTCTATTGAGTGACTTTCATCAAAGAAAATTAATTATCAAGACTAATGAAACGTTTGAACTTCAATAATAATAAGAAAAAAAAATTTATAGTCATACTTATTTAAGATGAATAATGAGACATGATATTGAATGCAACAATAGTGAATATTAGGAAGGAGTGATTTTTCATCAAGGCTAATTAATTATTCATAATATATTTGGTCTTTTATTGACAATAATAAAAAATAAATAAATGTTAAACATACTTATTTTGAATGCAACAAAATGAAGCCTATGTTCTTCATAAGAGAATTAGAATGGCCAAGTCAAAATACATTTTTCATTCAAAGTAAGATTTTTTATGATAAACATGCTTTATTCAGCATTTCTAAGTTATAAACAATGATATAAAATAAAGTGAAGCAAGGGAAATTCTAAAGCTTATGTATCCTACTTCTCTTTTATCATAACTACTAAAAGCACCAAATCAAATTACTCACCTATTGGCACTATTTAAAAAATCCAAGCATTCTTTGACCAATGATTTCTACAAAATATAGAAAAAAGAAAGTATAAAAGATAATAACAGCTAGATGGACATAACCTTGGGCATAGGAAAATTCATGGGCTCTAAGAAACTAGGCTTTGAAATGTCAGCAAAACCTGGAGTTTTGGGCTCCACACAATCTGTAGAAAGTTGTTTACTACTTGATCCATCTTCCACTGATGTGCATAAGCTTATGGGGTGGTAGCTTAGAGTTTTAAGAGTATTTGATCTCCCTCAATTGTTGAGTCAATATCGGTGAATGTTTACCCGAATCACCACATGAAACATTCTTCCCGTTGCTCAGGGCATTACCTATAAAGAAAAAGTAAGGCATCCCATTGGGTAGACTTGCAAAAGATATACTAATGGCACATATTTGAAATGTTTATGTTGTATACCATTTGCATCAAAAGATAGATCAAAATCAATTGAATGACAGGTTGCCAAGTACTGCTTTGACAATTATAGTCCATTGCGATAAGAGAATCCTATGAAAATAAAACAGCTTTTCAAGAGCATTGTCAAATAATCATCATCATAAGCACAGAGTATGCTATTGATGTAAAATGTTTCATATCTAAAGTATAAATGATGGCATCCACTATATACCAAATAAACTTGAACTCTACTTGGTTATATAATTCATTGTGATAGAAGAATTTTATGAAAATGGAACAGCTTTTTGAGAGCATTGTCATTATAATCATCATCATAAACACACAATATGCTATTGAAGTAAAATGTTTCATATCTAAAGCATATATGATAGACATCCATTATATACCAAATAAAGTTGAACTCTACTTGGAATTCAAAGTGAACATACACGATATCCCATTGCAAATGTAAAAGGAGCTACCTCTTTTGTTATAGAAGAAGACTTAGCAACTTGAGGGAGAGGTAAACATTCCCACATATTAATGTTACCTTGAAAAACTTGAAAATAGAACAATTATGAAGCTAGCATGTTACTAGGAAATCTTCAAAGGTCAACAATACTGTCTCCTTCAATATAATAGAAATGGAAAGAGCATTTGATCCAACACTCTCCAGCACTAAACTTGTGAGATATATAGGTGAAAATGTAACAGCTAAAGTTTCAATTCTGAGTGAAGGTAACTCTTCTAATGTAAGAGGAGTAACAAGCACTTTTGATCTCTCATCATCCTGTAGTATTGGTTTTGGATATCTTTAAAAAGTGTGGAATCAGGATAAGTAAGATGCAACATAAAAAATGATCTTAAGCTTAAGCTTTATTTCCCAACCAAACCTCTTGCAAACATGGTTTCTCCGATTGTCTAGCATTGGCAAGCAAACTAGCATTGCTAAACAGCTTTCTAAAATAACAAAGGAAGAACTAAATTAAGAAAGGAGCTTTTATTATAAAAGATGAGTAATAAATTCATAAATATAGATTAATTTTTGGATGATTGATATGAGGAAGTTGGTTTCTTTACCATACTTATAGAAGATTGGGATCTATACATCGATAACATTTATTGACTATAACTTTTAAGTGTACAAATACTATTCGATATTTTCTTTTTGCCAGACCCTTAGACATGAGTATCCATCAATAGTCCTAGTTTTCTATTCTCTTTATTCTTCCTTGTACTGCCATTTCTTGGTAAATTAAGTTGGCATACCCTTTAAGCCAAGTTAATTGTGTGAATAGAACTGGGGCACAAACTAGAGTTCAACAATGATTAAGATGCATTATCTAAAGAACTTGGAAATATGATGCATTTAAAGAACCCATCAAGTCATGAAAGATATAGAAAATTTGAACTAACTAAACAAGTAATCAGTATAGTATTACTCATGCTACATAAAAAATCTTTCAAAAAATGGGTTAGTTTTGTTCCTCGAAAGGGAATGTAGGACTCATCTCCATTAAGAGCTTTCACTAAATTAAGCAATGAAATCAATGACTTGTTATTTTTAGTGAATTCAGGAAAATTAGCTTTCGTGTTGATATTCCATAGATCATCCACATAACCAAACTCAAATGGAAGAAAAAAAAATGATAATCAAAAGTGAAAGGGCACATAAAAGCCTAGTATCATCCATATGCATTGTACCTGCCAAGTTCACACAATTTATCTTTCCAACAAAAGCCTTTTTCAGGTCCTCATCAAAGAAATTTACATGGATGTTTAAACCCTTGTGGCTTTTGATGCTAATATCATTCGCAACTTTATGTGAAAGATTAGGCAGATTGCTTATGTGGAGAAATATCTCTACAAATCAGAGAGTGCTTTCATTGGGATCTGCAAATTTATTAGAACAATAATAACCATGAATTTAAAAAATAATTCATAGTTTTAAGGACTAAGTATTTTGAATTTAAATTGTCCAATTAACCTTAGAAAGTCCTTTCAATTGAATTCTTTTTTTAGCAACTTCCAAAACCTGGACCTCCATTTCTTTGTGTTCTAGTAAATAATATACGTGATCATGGTATATTTTATAACAAGATATAGCAATGGAGCCTCCAATTTCTTCAACAATGGGGATTAGCTCACAAAATGACTTCATTGCGAGACCAGGGATCTCTTCAGAGCCTTCAACAAAAGTAAAATTGTATGTAGTTCTTGAATCAAGATGTGCTTTCATATCCATAGACAAATGTATGCATAGATGAATATGAATAATGTAATAAATACTAAAGAAGAGGAACCTCAATGAGCTAGGTTTTCCCACTTCATTGGGCACCAAAAGCAGTAATGCAAGAGTTGTTTCCATCAAGAATGCCCTGAAGAAGAGGTTTCACCTCCTGAATGAAGAGTTTGGTTACATTCTCAACTTGTTCATAACAGCCATCCAATCTGTAAGTATCCCTCCGACTAATAGAAACCATATAATAAATGAATACACAGCAAAAAAATCAAAGAAATGCTTAAAAAAATTGCGTGAGACCAATCCATATTTAAAACCTTTCTCTCTCAAATACTATGTACGAATTATTCAACAACTTGTTCAAGTCAACTCAAAAAAAATTATCCCTAAAGGAAACTGACTAACCTGCAAAGGGAAAGATTATATGCAATCACACCTCCGAAACCTAAATCGAGAAACTGTTTCACTACACTGTATCTCTAGATAAAAAGATGCACTAATCTGGGATGAAGCCAAAAAACAAGGGAACGCTTGAAGGACGAAAAGGATTAGAAACACCACTTTGGGGGAGATTTACCCGTTTTCCTGGTCGTGTAAAATACTCGAAGCGTGATCACCCTTGGATGTCGATAATGAAATATGAGATGGATCCGTAGAGAACTACCTCTCAAATTTAGTGAAGCATCTGATGCTGGCAATAACCCGAAATACCGTCCGCGAAGTGAACTTGGACCTCGCAAGTTTCCCTGTACACCAACTGGATTCCATGCCTTACAGCTGTTGACGACCAGAACTCGCTAGAGGGATAGTCGCAGGGAAATAGAAGCCTTCCATTCCAAGCAGTGGAGAGAGAGGAGGGTTATTGATTGTTGTCAGAGAAATAAAGACAGAGTGGCACGTGTTAGGGTTCTTGATTTCCGAATTGTTTAGCCGTCTGAAGTCTCGCCCAAAATTTGAATCCAAAATCATATTTTGGTTTGTGGGATGGCATATTTTATTTCCATAAAAAAGACATTTTTGTTGATTCAAAATGAAAAAATTTAAAAAAATATCTTCCTTAGTAACTCATAAATGGAGTTAAAAAAAGTTTAAGAATAACATGTAGATTGTGGGGTAACCAGACATTTTCTAAAAAAATATACCATTAACCTACAAAATTTCTTGAATCATTGAATTCATTTTTAATATTTTATAATTTATTTAGATATATTATTTTTATGTTTAACTATAAAGATTAGAGTTCATATAATAGTGATATGTTTTTTCACAAATCTCTAATAAATTCTATGAATGTGAATATTGTGTTACTATAAAATTTTATATCAATATTAGTTGTAAGAATTAGTTTTAGAAAATATATGAAACTATTGTCATGATGAATGATAAAGATTGTTCATCAATGCATATTATAATAACACTATATCAATTAATATTTTGTATTAAGATTGTGTCTCTAAAAGATAGGATAGGTCAGAGAAATTAATATTTGACTTAGGTTGACATAAAATGTGTAATTTCTAAAGTCAATTCTTTTCATAACTACAACCACTCAAATATGAGAAACTTTTGTTGTTGCACCTCATATTAAAAGGTAGGTGAATAAATATTTTATGCAAATAATTAATTATATTTTATCAATCCTACTAATTACAAAATATATAATAAAAGCCATGTTACTTAAGAGGGTTGTCTAATCTTTTTTAAGCCATGGAGAAGAATAAAAGTCGATTCTTCTGCTAGATTGTAAAGCTACTAATCACTTGATCTGAAAGAAATTGTTAAGCTTCATTACAAAAATTTAAATTATGGATCCTTCAATTTCATTAGCGTTAATAATAATGGATCATCTTTTGAAGAAGAGGTTCCATGAGAAATGAAAGAGTACCAAAGCCTTTAATATAATGTAACACTAGACAAGGGAAATGAGTGAATTAAAAAACAATATTATTATTTTTGTTAACAAGTTTCTAAGAATTTCAAAATGAATTCTCCCATATTGATTATTAAAAAAGAGATCTTAATCTATATATTAGATACTAAGATATTAAAATATTGAGATATTTTTGAAAAAAAACTCACATAACTCTAATGAAATTTTTTTTTGTTTTATATTCAACAATATATTATAAATTATTAGTTATTTGTGTTACATGATATCGATATTTGCTATTTTTATCTTCTTAGAGCAATAATATTTACTTTAGCTTTTTATTATTAAGTTTTACTCATAAAATATGTGATGATTGATTTAACTTATTTTTGTTTCTATTTTTTTAGATTTATTAATTCCAAATAATAGGAAATAGAAAAAGAAAATATATTATATTATATTATATAATAAAAAATTTTAATATATGTTTACTTTACAAATAGAGAAATCATTGTATGCTAGTTATGATACTCATCACAATTTTGGTTTTATTATTGAGGATTTCAATTATTAGTTTAATTTGATCTTAGTTGTTCTTATTTTCTTTCGTCTATACCTTATGTCTATTTATATTTTATATCGATGGACCATATAGGCTTCATTTGACAAGTTTATAGGAAAGAAAAATCATTTCTTATATAATCTTAGTGATTTTGCTAAGTCAATTATAAAAACAATTTGAAAGAAAAATCATAAAGTTCATAATGAAATTAAGAACTTGAAGTTAGCTTATTTTAAAAATGATATAAGAAAATTTGAGAATTATTTAGAATGAAAAATACAAAGAATAACATTTCTTATATAATCTTTATTTAAAAGGAAACTATTTTTTAAATCTTAACCTTATTGTTGTGAAGAATAACCACAATATTTGAGAAGAAAAATGATATAATCCCTGAGGTTTTCTTCTTTGAAAGAAACTAAAAGGAAGAAAACCATGAAACACTTGAAGAGATTATTATATTATTTAGATGAATTATAGGAAAAATCAATCCCATCTTCTGCATCTTTATTTAGAATATCCATGGGTGGCATGATAATGTCTGTAGAGTGTAGAATTTAAAATTGTCAGCTTATTGTGTTGCTTTAAACAATGCTTTAAAAGATCGATAAATGATGAACAAACACAAATAACTTGTTTTCATCCAATCAATCATCAAATAATCCAACTCGATAGATTGGATGGCTCAATATGTTGATGTATTGATTCTATCAGCTCAATAGTTTGTCTAATTAGCAAGATTAGCCTTCCCATAGAATCCTCCTAGGACTTGACTTGTTGCCATATTCCATTGCATGCTTCGAGAAATTCCATACCTTCAACCAAATGATCTGCTTCTATCAATAGGCAATCAACTAAACATCAGCTTTTTAGCTAATCTAACTTCACATTCTTCCTCCCAAGTAACTGCCAAGTGATTCCGTGGTGTGCCTTGCTGCTATTTGAATACAACTTATTAAGTAAGCATCCATTCATTGATCAAAGTAGTAGGCTAAGGGTGGTAAGAAACTTCATGTCATACCACAAGAATAAGGACTTGACTTGTTCCATATTGTCCTCCAAACCACCATTTACATGTTTATTGCATGAATCGTTAAATAAGTTTCCTCTAGGAAGCACTGCAGTTGTTCAAATGGAAGGGAAAGTCAGGACTAAAATCAAGCAGAAAACTCGAACTTGGAAATGATAATTCCATCAATATCTGCATGAAGTCATTCCCTATCATGGATCATTGTACCCCAACATTGACTGCCACATGCTTCTCACCATGGCCCTCCTTGTTCATCTTCAAAGGATGCAAACCCATTGCACAGATGCCGATGTCATAGGTATTGATCTCATTGACATGTTGTATGCAACCATTAACCAAGATGCTAACCTAGTAATCATGACATACAAAGTTGCACATGCTAGAGAGGATGGCAGGCATTTATGCTAATAAAATCCTCTAGTTCAAAAACACTTAAGCAAAAAGGCAAAAGCAATGAAAAGGCATTTTTGAACAAGAACCAACACCAAAATCTTTCTATAAAAAGAGGCAAATCATTACAAGCTTGAAAAGAGGACTACCATTTCATATTGAGACTTAGTAAACACATGAAGAAATCTAAGGCTTTTAACATGTGTACTTATAACTACCAGACTTAATACACAACTTCACACTTAATAGATAGAATGATAAAAATGGATTAACAATGACATTATCTTGGATAGCAAAATAACTAAAATTCTAACTCTGACATGCAACATAAAAGTTGAACATTGAAAGTACACTGTAAGGGAAACCTTAGCTTGGTTAGTTTGATTAAAAAGAAACAAAAAAAATGACATTGTGATCAACTAAAAATCCTTGAATAAAATATCTCTACTATGAACCATGAACATATTTGTCATCGACTTCTCATAAAATTTCACCAAAACAAGAAAAATTAACAGAATGGAAACAAAAAACAATTCAATTGACTTAATTTCTACAACTATTTCTAACAAAATATGACAAATGAGCTATCCAACTAGTTTAACGACAAAATGACAGTTGAAACCATGCCAACAGTCAATCACAACATTGAAGAAACAAAGAATGTATGTAATGAGATATAAATCTCTAATAGATTACACCCATGAACACTTAAGCTTCGGTTGGTAAGCAAATATATGAGATACAATGTCATGTTCATGACAAAAATTTGTATGCTGAAAAACTTTGTTCACATTTACAATAAGCTATCAAACTATGTGCTCTTATTACACCATTGCTTTTGATGATTCAAGCATAAATGTTTATAAATATCTTATATGGGCTTACTTTAAGTGTGATAATATTCAATTAAGTCAAGCCATGAACTTTAAATTTCTAAAATAGTGATCTTCAAGGCTCTTGGAGTCATGGCAAGCTTCAAGAAAATTGAAGATGTGCACTACAATTTGTATGCTTGAATTTCTCTTCATTTTTCTTGAATTTGATATGTCGAAATTTTGAGATAATGTGGCACACTAGTAGTATTAATATTTGAAAATATTATAAGTTTAATAATTGTTGAATTTTATAGTGTATTGTGAGAATTTTTGTGCAAAAATTTTGAATATAATTGTACCAAAATAATTTTATATTATAATAGTGTTACAAGTGTCCTAAATGACTATGAAAAGAAATTCATGAAAAATAATTCTTAAATAATTTTAAAAAATCAAATACTAATGTCTATACTTTTCATTAATAATGCCTAGTCTGAAAATCAAACTTCAATAATTATTAAACTTATAAGATTTTCAAATATTAATACTATTAGTGTGCCACATCATATAAAAATTTAGACATATCAAATTCAAAGAAATAAAGAGAGATTCAAGTATAAAAATTTTAGTGCATGACTTCAATTTTCTTGAAGCTTATTATGACTCTAAGGGCCTTGCAGATCACTATATTAGACATTTAAAAGCTCATGGCTTGACTTAATTAAATATTAATAATTTTACTTAAAGTAAGCCCATATGACATATAAACAATTATGCTTGACTCATCAAACACAATGATGTAACATATGTGCTGGGCAGTGAGAGAAAGATAAGTAATTTGGTTAAAATTATTTAATCTTATTTTCAAAAGATTGTGTTCTAAACTCATATGTTGCTAATAAGTATAATTTTGAAAATAACATTTTGGTAAGTAGATTTATTTGAGTAGAAATATTGTTTTATCAAAAGAAATTTTTAGCATTTGATTTAAAAAATAATCAAAGAATATATTTGAAAAACATTACTAACAAATAAGTCTTTTGTTTGGTTCCACCAATTATTTTGTCTAATTGTTATAAATAAAATTTTAACAACATGAATTAAAAAAATAAAAATACTTTTACTATAAATTTATTTAACAATGTATAAAAAATGATATCATTTTTTAGTTTTATTATCATGCTATTTTCAAAATAATCTTTGACTTTTTTCTTGTAACTTAAAAGACAAATGGGGTGAGTTATTATTGATTTGGTTTGATAATGTATTATTTATAAGAAATTGTAAAATTATTTATTTATAATTTTTATACAATTATCAAAAGATTATTTAAAATTTTTTATTAAAATATTAAATAAAATATTTCTATAAGATGGTAGAAATGAAGGATCTCTTATATACACTTAAATTGTCTTTTTCATCACATTGGGAGGCAATGGGGTTTGACTTGATAATATGATATGTCTTTCCAACATATAGTCATAGATATCAAACATAATTAATTTTAATACCATGCCATAAAAAGTGAAAATGGCATGAATAAGATGAGTGGCAATCATAAGCATTGATATACAATAAACTTTTGATACACATGCTTTAAAAATACTTCTCTTATCAACAAGTGTCGGTTCCTAACACATGACTTGATAACAAGTTGCCCTTCCATTGAATTAGATTTATTTGAGAAAGATATTAAGTTGGCCCGTCCAATGAAGACATATACCAACCTCTAAAAGAAATTTCTTCCCTACATAAATGATACAAATTTAATGAAATGATATAGATATTGGTAGAAGATATAAGAATACAAATAAAAACTTTAAAAAAGGGAGTTTTGTATTTGATACGTTCAATACATGTTATAAAACTTTGTTGTAGTGAAAGTTTTTCTTTCACCTATCTTAAGCATTAGTTTTCACTTTCTAAAAGATTTTTACCATAAATTTTATAACTTTATTTACTTATGCCTTGTTTAAGATTATTTTATTATTTTTTGCATTTTGACCTCTCAATTTCATTTTTGATATCAATAAGATGTTAGAAATTGAATTATAAACAAATATGTGTGTGTACATATATACTCGTGCACATGCCTAATATTATATATATATATATACATACATAAACACACAGAACAAGAGTTGAAACTTTTTTAAAATATTATTAAGATTTAAAAGCCATATATAAACTTAAATGGAGAGATGTGGATGTGAACAATAAATATTAGCAACACGTGCACATTAAAAGAAAGGTTAGATTATTTATTACTAAAATATTAGCGAGTTTATATTTGTGAAAGATATAAGAATACAGAAATAAGCATAAAAAAAGGATTTTTTTAATTCTTTTAATAGATGTTGTAAAACTATGTTATACTGGAAGTCTTTCTTTGACCTATCTTAAGCATAAGTTTTTGCTTTCTAAAAGATTTCCACCATAAATTTTATAAATTTATTTACCTATGTATTGTTTAAGATTATCTTATTATTCTTCGAATTTTGATAATGATTATCTTTCAATTTTAATTTTTACATCAATAAGATTTTACATATCAACTATATATATATATATATGACACACACACACACACACACGAACAAATAGAGTTGAAAATTTTTTAAAATATAATAAAGATTTATATAAACGTAAAAGGAAGCATGAGAATGTGCACACTAAAGATTAGCAACATTTGTACAAATGACTTAACAAGTCTATAGTAAATGGTTCAAACTTGAAAATAAGGGTTCAATATAACCTATTTTAAGGAAACAAATTTTTAGAAATTTATTCATGAAGAATTGATATTCACTACAATAATATGTAATTCTTCTTTGTATATGTTACTTTACTTCTTAAAATTATATAAAAATTTAAATTTTTTTATTGAGTTGATTAGAAGAACAATATTCATTTAATTTTTTTTGAAGAGTATTCAACAAGATTCACTTTATTTTATCAAAGTTTATTTATGGTGTTATTATATATAGTTTTTAGTATATATGAGGCATGGTTTAGTAAGAGGAAGATAAATTATTAAGAATAAAGTTTTAATTTTTTATAAAAAATATTTAAGAAAATAATTTTAAATTTATTTTTAAAAAGTTTGAAAAAATATCAAAATATAAATTTATTTAAATTTAAAATTTAATTTAAAAAAATAATTTTTTAACAATAAATATTTATAAAAATTATGAAATAAAAGAATTAAGAATAATTAAAATATACATCGATGACTTTTTTAGTAGCGTGACTTAAAAACAAGTCTATGTCCATCCCCAATAAAAATCAAACAAAAATAATTATTCAATGTAAGCTTCTTACTAAAAGATAGAAACGTTAAATCCTCATAGCAATTATACAAATTAGATAGTTTGCTATATCCTAAATAGGAATTAAAATGATAATAAGAAAAAAATTTCCATGACATGAAGTTAAAATTATTACAAAAAATTTATGGTTGATAAAATGATTAATGAAATTTAATATCTTAATTACATTAATTAGGAAATAGAAAAAATTGTTTAATTAGGTTATTTAAGAATAAAAGATACTTAAGAGTTTGACGACTTGAGGACGTATCGTGTGAAAGCGACGATGAACAATAGCTGCTAACAACATGAACATAGTGGCATTAAAATTTCATTATATTACATAAAAAATTCATTAATCATTTTCATACAAAATTGTTTTTGTTTATATTCATTTTTCAACGACTAAAAGTGTTTGCCAAACAAACCATATAGTCATTAATTTTTTACGATGCCCATATTTTTTAATTAAAAATTATTATTTATGACATTTATAAGTAATGGCGAATAGAGCATTAAGTTGGACCTGTTTTACAAAACATTCGGGACCTTTGATCATGGAAATTTTGCGATTAGATGGATGAAATTGTACTATGGCTATTTAGAAATATGATTTCATCAGAACCATTGATTTTTATTTTGATCGAACAGTTAGATTTAGACCTTACGGGCAAAATAAGCATAGATCGTGCGGTTTCGAAATGGTGCAATCGAACAGAGAATATAATTTGACACTATAGAAAGATAGAGGAGATCAGTATCAATCGATCATTAAATTTTGTGATCATATCGTTTTGGTTACTTCCACATTTTTCTTAACTTGAAGCGGGTCACTATAACAAATTAGTTAATGGGTTTACTAAGTTACAAATTGTTTGTTAATTAATAACATTATAACATAATTTTTGCAATAAATTAATCAACCACATGATATTTTAATCTTGATCGAATGGTTAGATTTAGACCTTACTTGCAAAATAAGCATAGATCATGTGACAAAAAATTGTTTATAATTCAGCATTTTGAAAAAAAATGACTAGCCAAAATTATATTTTTGTTTTCTTAGTTAAAATGGCATAAAAAAATAATAATCGAGAGAAAAGTTAAAATCGAACTCGACATAAGCCTATCATAAACAATATATCATTCACTGGACCACACCAGTTTGAAAAGCTAAAGAATCTTAAAAGCTGTTTGGCCTAACGTTAACGATGTCAAAAAGAAAGCTTAATTGTTTTGGTATTTTTCCTTATTTCTAATTAAGCAATCTTCTCGACAAAAAGTTATATTAAAAGCACTTTTATGACATGCGTACAAACACCATTCCAACTCTTGATAACTATCTCAATTGCGATTATTGATTTTTCTTGCATTTTATTGTTACTTTTTTAAATAACTGTCAAATTAAGAAAAAGTTGATATATGTGATTCGTGTCATAAAAGTAAAAAATATCCTACTATAAAAAAATCAAAATAAATTTTACAAAAATGTTTTTAATACGATTGTGATTTATTTAGTTATTATAAATGTTTTAATAGTACATGAATTCACACTAATAATTACTTTTATTCATGAGCAATTGTAAATGCCATCATAAAACATATAATGTTTTGTGGGATCAATTACATTGCTAATCAAAGCTAAATTTTTTAAAATAAATGGTGTATACGAACTATAACATCCATAAGATATTGGCATAAAGCTTGCTAGATGAGTAATATATCCTATACATAATGTAAAAATTAACAATATCAACTATAATATTTGAAAATCTTGCTTATTTGAATTGATGAACTCAATGATATTTTGATGATATTATCAACATGTGAAATAAAACATGATAATCTCAACCATAATTAATAATTATAATTTTAATCCAAGCAAGAAATCACTTATTAAACTAATTGCTTAAAAATAATTGTAACTACTAGCATGCCACACTAATGACAATGCATTAAATATAAAAATCATAAGTAATAGTTGGAAGCAAATGTCGAACATCAAACCAAAAGTTTTTCTCTTTTAAATTTAAACAAAAAATAGGTTAATAAACTATTGAACATTCCAAAGGATAAATTAGGACTTTAAAGAATGAGGAGAAAAATCAAAATATCATTAGAAGTAAATAATTATGCTAAAAAGTAATTTTATGATTTTGAATATTTTAATAAATTATTTATTTTTTCAAAAAAATCATATATTTGATAAAAATGAGCTAAAATGTTTTAAGGGAGACAAACATAGATAATAAAAGATTTATCTAAAAATGAAGGTATCAAAATAACAAAAATTGACTATTCATAGATAATAAAATTAAAAATCAAAGATAATATAACTAAAATTAATTAATAAATTAAATGAAATATTAAGATATTTTTAAAATAGAAAAATAGATAATAATGTAATGGCCATGGACAAGTTTAGTCTAAAATTATCTAAACAATCATACAATGTAAGATATTTATGAAATAAGAAGTCAAATATTAAAAAAAATTAATGATAGAAAGAAAAAAGTATTGGAAACGCAAAATGAAGTAAAAAAAATTAATAATAAGTAGATCTTACGAAGTAAAAATTTTCAATAATGGCCTGAGAAGTTTCGAGTTCAAATTGATTTAAAAATTTATAAAATTAATTTACCTAAGTATAATTTAAAATAAAAACTAATAATAAATAATTGTCTTGATTTAAAATTCACTTATAATGATGATCAAGATAAGCATATATAATATGGATAATTGAGTTATTGATTTTAATAAAGTTATAATTTATTAAAATTTTAAGATTCTTAAATCTTAACTATAATAAAACCCAAATGTAACTAGATCTTTAATCTAATGTTATGGCTTCTACACCAATAGCTTGAGAATAGCTTAAGGAATAGGAAGCACCATAGCTCAGGTGTCGATGCTTTGGAATTTTGGCTGCCTAAAGTAAATCAAAGCATTAGGGTTTAGTCATGCAAGCTTAAAAACCAAGCATTATCAAGAAAGGTGATTATTTCATGATAATTAAAAAATATATCCATAATAAAATTTTATTATATAGAAAAGGTAATAAATTTAATAAAAAATATGAACATGTATATGTATATTTTTTTATTTTCATATTTCTTATTTGTTACATTTTGTAACACTTAAACATTCACTTACATAAAGATAAGTTCATTATTTCTTCATTCCTTTCTTTTTTAATACATTTAGACATATATCAAATTCCAGTCACTTTAGATCGTTATTCTCTAAAATCAATGCCAATAATGTAGATGTCATAACAGAATATCCTCACCATAATATGCTTTCATCAACTAATATCATTTATAGTAGAATCACATTGATATAGATAGGATATCCCCACTTTATGTCAAATAAAATAAAATTATGTAGATATAGATGGACTAACCTAACCCTATATCGTGTATAGTAGACTCTTGTAGATTTAAATAGGCTATTCTTTCCCTATATTATTTATCATATACTTGTATAGATATAGATGAGTTATCCTCACCATAGGTTATTCTTATTTATTATCATGTGAAATAGAATTTGTACAAATATAAATGAATTATCATTATCTTGTATTATTTATATTTATTACATGTCAAGTCATGATATAGTATATAAATATTTGAGGATAACGTATTCAGGAGGTATTTCACTCATTCTACTTCATTTACTTATTTGATAATAAAGCATGTCAAATATTTACGTCCTAAATAATTTTTTTATCCATTAACTTATGGAATTTTTTTATTATATTTCGTATCAATGTGCTTGTTATATAATGTCATAAAAGAATAAATTATGAATAATATGTCATATAACAAAATATTATAAAAATATGTTATCTTAAGAAAATAATTACGTAATTACTAGGTTTGTATAAAACATATTATAATATGTTTGATGATGTATAGTAGATTTTGATTTTAATCATGGTCTAATTTGGAGTCTATAATATTAGAGATGCTTGTAGATTATTAAAAAATATGAGAAGAATATTATACATTGATTAGGATTAGATGATGTGTACGATATTTTAGAACTATTTAAAGATTAGTATTCCAAAGTTGTAACATTGATTATTAACTTTAGTAAGTGGTACGACATTATAAGATGATTTTTATTATATTCAATTTTATACATATAAAATAGAGAATTTAATATAAACTCTATGTAAAGTATTTTAATAGAAAATAATAACTAAAACTTTAAATTACTATCTAGAAAATAAGAGTGACTGAATGAATGTACCTTTTTGATCATGATGTGGGTATTGATAGAAATAAGAATTTATTTGGTTATCAAGTATTCTGATGGAAGTTCTCTTATATTCTATCATTGTCTCTTATAATGGTTTGGATGTCGGCTCTCCTTATGAAATGTCTCGCACGTTTAATCCTTATCTCTCACAAGGGAAGTTGGAATCTCTCGAACTAAAATTAAGTGCACACACTTTGCTCATAAATGTTAAAGTATACCAATAAAAGAGATTTAATTCCATCATTTTTTTCTTCAATATGCTGAATATCCCAATATATAAAGATGTCAAGGTTCATCAATATTTTTTAAAAAATAAAAAATTAAAGATTAAAAAATATAAATTTAAATAAATTAAATAATTCTCCAACTATCCATGCATTTTGGAAGACTATAATGATGAGCAACAAAATGACGGGGCAAGAAGCAATAAATCACTTATTAAACTAATTGCTTAAACATAAATGTAACTAATAACATGCCACACCAATGACAATACATCAAATATAAAAATCATATGTAAAAGTTGGAAGCAAATATAAAACATCAAACCAAATATTCTTTTTCTCTTTTAAATTTAAACAAAAAATAGGTTAATAAACTATTGTAACATTCCAAAGGATAAATTAGGACTTTAAAGAACGAGGAGAAAAATATAAATATCATTAGAAGTAAATAATTATGCTAAATAGTAATTTTATTATTTTGAATATTTTTAATAAATTATTATTTTCTAAAAAATCATATATTTGATAAAAATGAGCTAAAAGTTTTAAAGAGAGACAAACATAGATAATGTAAGATTTATCTAAAAATGAAGGTATCAAAATAACAAAAATTGACTATGTTTAGATAATAAAATTAAAAATCAAAGATAATATAATTAAAATTAATTATGAAATTAAATTAAATATTAAGATATTTTAAATGTAAAAAATAGACAATAATGTAATGACCATGGAGAAGTTTAGTCTAAAATTATCTCAACATTGAAATAATGTGAGATATTTATGAAATAAGAAATAAGAAGTCTAATATTTAAAAAACAATTAATTATAGAAAGGAAAAAGTATTTGAAACACAAAATGAAGTAAAAAAATTAATAATAAGTAGATCTTACGAAGTAAAAATTTTCAATAATGGCCACAGAGGTTTGGAGTTTGAATTGATTTAAAAATTTATAAAATTAATTTACCTAAGTTATAATTTAAAATAAAAACTAATAATAAATAAATTCCTTGATTTAAAATTCACTTATTATGATGATTAAGATAAGCATATATATTAGACTTAATTAAATTAATTAATTTAATAAATTAATAATTTTTAAAAATTTAACGATTCTTAAATCTTAACAATAACAAAACCCAAATGTAACTAGATCTTTAATCTAATGTTATGGCTTGTGCCCCAATAGCTTGAGAATAGCTTAAGCAATAGGAAACACCATAGGTCAGGTATCAATGATTTCCAATTTTGGCTGTTTAACGGAAATCAAAGCATTAGGGTGCGAGAGGTTAGTCATGCAAGCTTAAAAAACCAAGCACAAGCCATATGCATTGGTTTGTTTCACTAGGAGAGGAAAAGAACTATTAGCGAGTGAGAAATAGAATACTACTATGAGGAAGAGAAGGAAAGAAGATGAAGAGAGAATTTTTACAAAAAAAGAGGGGCTCATAATAAAGAAATAAAAATGTGTTAGGAAGCAATGTTGTTAATAGAAAAGAGATTATGGAGAAAAAAGAAGATGTCAAGGCCCTATCTCATTATTTATACAATTATAATAAAAAACCAAACGTTATATACAATTAAATCAACAAGTAAGAATATATAACTCTAAGTATGAACTTGATGGTGAGATTAAATTCCTAAAACACTAATCATTTAACAAGATGGACTAAATAAATATAAATATAAATAAGTGATCCAATACAAAAATATATATAACCATCCAATCAAAAATAAATATTATACCCATTTTATATAAAAATGCTTGAGAGAATCATTGTAATAGCTAATAAGTATAATTCTTATTTATAGCATCCAAGTTTACATCTCATAATATAATTGATACATTACTTACGATATACATACTAGTGAGACTCTAAAGAGTTTAATAAGTAAACAAATAAAATAATAATATATAAAAATAATGATATAATAAAATGATATAATTGTTTCATGATAAATAAAAATTATACCCATAATAAAATGTTATTATATAGAAAAGGTAATAAATTTAATAAAAAAAATATGAACACATGTATATGTATATTTTTCTATTTTCATATTTCTTATTTGTTACATTTTGTAACACTTAAAACATTCACTTTATATAAAGATAAGTTCATTATTTCTTCATTCCTTTCATTTATAATACATTTAGACAAATCCCAAATTCCACTCACTTTAGATCGTTATTCTCTAAAATCAATGCCAATAATATAGATGTCATAATAGAGTATCCTCACCATAATAAGCTTTCATGAACCCAAATCATTTATAGTAGAATCACATTGATATAGATATGATATCCCCAATTTATGTCATATAAAAAAAATTATGTAGATATAGATGGACTAACCTCGCCCTATATCATGTATAGTAGACTCGTGTAGATTTAAATGGGCTATTCTTGCTCTATATTATACATAATATAATTATATAGATATAGATGAGTTATCCTCACGACAAGTTATTCATATTTATTATCATGTGAAGTAGAATTTGATCAAATATAAATGAATTATCATTGTCTTGTAACATGTATATTTATTACATGTCAAGTCATAATATAATACATAAATATTTGAGGATAATGTATTCAGGATGTATTTCACTCATTCTACTTCATTTTCTTATTTCATAATAAAGCATGTTAAATATTTACGTCCAAAATTATTTTTTATCCATTAATTTATAGAATTTTTTTATTGTATTACATATCGATGTGCTTTCTTTATAATGTCGTAAAAGAATAACATATGAATAATATGTCATATAGTGACTTATTATAAAAATATGATATCTTAAAAAAATAATTACCTAATTAGTAGGTTTGCATAAAATATATTATAATATGGTTGATGATGTATAGTAGGGTTAGATTTTTATCATGGTCTAATTTAGAGTCTACAATATTAGAGATGCTCAATAGATTATTAAAAAAATATGAGAAAAATACTATACATTGATTAGGATTAGATGATGTGTACAATAATTTAGAACTGTTTAAAGATTAGTATTCAAAATTTGTAACATTAATTATTAAGTTGAGTAAGTGGTAATATTTTAAGTATTAAGCATAAAATATTATTAGATGATTTTTATTAAATTCAATTTCATACATATAAAATAGAGAATTTAAGATACACTTTATGTGAAGTATTTTAATAGAAAATAATAACTAAAACTTTAAATTACGATCTGGAAAATAAAAGTGACTAAGTGAATGTACATTTTCTATCATGATGTGGGTGTTGATGGAAATAAGAATTTATTTGATTATCAACTATTCTGATGGAAGTTTTCTTATATTCGATCATTGTCTCTTATAATACTTTGGATGCATATTCTCCTGATGAAATGTCTCGCACCTTTGTTCCTTGTCTCTCACAAGGGAAGTTGTAATCTCTCGAACAAGAATTAAGTGCACACACTTTGCACATAATTATTTAAGTATACAAATAAAAGAGATTTAATTCCATTTTCTCCCTTCAATATAGTGAATATCCCTATTTATAAGGATCTCAAAGGTTCATCATTATTTTTTAAAAATAAAAGATTAAAAAATATAAATTTTAATAAATTTAATAATTCTCCAACAATCCATTCATTTTGGGAGACTATAACGATGAGCAACAAAATGACTGGGCAAGAAGCACAGACGGAACTGCTAGTGTTATTTTTGGGTAGGCTTAGATCACGAAGAACAAAACTGGTTAGCAAGGACTGGTGGGTTGGTGTAGGTTGCCGCAAGTCAAGTAGATCTACTAGTGTTCTTGAGTCAATTTGGGTCACATGGGTGTCGGGTTGGCTTGTGTAGTGATAATGGGGGTGATGTCCCAGATCACGAAAGGCGACAAAATCAAAAATAAAAAATTCATTTTAAGCATTTTTTAAGCAAATTTCAACAAAATTTTACACCTATAAACTTTTGAAACTTGTGTGATGCAAGGGAACGTATGTTTGTGAGCTAATATTAGATGCTCCTGTGTCATTGATGCTTTTAAAAACGATAACATGAAAATGTCATTTTTAAAATAACATAAAAAATGGATTACTAGTGTATTTATGTCACAGTTTTTAGATTTACTTGTTATAAATAATGTATACAAAATGAAATAGAAAAATTTCAATACTTATAATCCCTATTAAAAGATATAAAAAATATAACATTTTATAGATAAATTATAAATTAATTTACTATTGCATTTGTATCATAGTTATCAAGTTTATCTACTTGAATCGATGAGTTGATTTCCTTTCTAATCTTATTCTTGTCTTGATTTTCTACCACGTCATGTATATATTTTGGTCAACATATATCATATATGTAGTATGTTTAGTAAACAAGTAAAATCATATTAATTTCTTATAAACACTAAAGTTGTAGTCTTGGAATGTAATTATATAGTTTCTTTATTATATCATAAGTTCTGTAAACAATAAGCATTTTTAATTATATTAAAATTTTATAATCTCTTAATTGTATCGTATAATTCCTAAAATTAGCACTCTGTTATTCATGTCATTTTTGAACATACACTTTGATCAACATGATCATATTATACAATGATACCCTATTTTAACATAGTTCATATTTCCTACTAAACACACAATAGGACTCATAACATTGTACTGCATAATTTTTTTCTCTCTCTTTCTTTATCCTACTAGCTAGTTAATCATTCATATTACTATGATGCTCCCACTATAAAGTATGAACAATTCATTGTTTCTCTTTTCAAACAATATGATCCCTGGAGCACGCCATACGTTTCTACTATAAATCCATCTTAATACATCATAACTTATAATGATACACAACATACAAGTTTGATTATAGTCTATTCTCTCTCAAGAATTAATTATTTTGTCAATAGCTGTGACGGATCATCCAATACGATCAACTCAGTCATATTTTACGATATTTCATCTAAAATTCTTTACACGATTCATCTAACAAACTTGTCTCATGCTTCGATTAAGTCACTATTTCTTTAATCCAATATGATTTTAAGCATCATACTTATATAATTCTCACTACCTGACCTTTAACCTGGAGGATCATCTAATACAATCATTATAATTATATCAATACAATCATATATTTTACCTTAATTACATCATACAAAGTCAATACCCATATTGCCTTCGTATTGTGAACCTGACAACTCAACACATTGCACAAGTACAACACTCATATCATCCTTATATGATGTACTCGATCTCCCAACCTATAACTTAGATTCTTCTCATACTAGTACAACCCCAAATTTTGTTCAATATGATTATCTCATGCCATCTTTCATTATAAAATTTTGATCACTTATTATTTATGGTTTTAAACTAATCATATCATATAATGTAGATCAACATACACATACAACACACATTAATAACTAATACCTCTTATTCTTTATCTCTTGAGTTCAGCTCAAATCACCATCAATTTATTTCATACTATATCATAAACAATTTAAACCCAACTACTTAAATTCTTCTTAGTTACTTATTTTTCTTTGTTATTTTCTTGTTGTAGTCTTTCTTCTTCTCCAATCACTTTCTATCTCTTCCTCGACCTACAATAAGGATTTTTCAAATGTTTCACAACTCCTTTCTTATAATTTTCTCTCTATACCCAAGTGTTTTCTTCACTCTTTCTCCTTTGTTAAATGAAAATTGCAGCACAATAATGATGCCCTTCTCAAACTTTTAAACTCTATTGGTCACCTCCTCCTAATGGTTAATGATGATGTTATTCATCTCTTCGATAACCTTCACACACTCAAGCTCTCAGCGACCTTCACTCGTATAGACTCCAACCCAAATTCTCTTCCATCGGATTTTATAAGCGTGTTAAAGGCTATCATTATTAATTTTTTAATTGATTTGATTAAGGAAATATATGTAGGTGATTTGATTAAGTGCATGTGAAATAAAAAAAATAATTCTTTTATTTAATTCATTGTGTTACATTTATTTCAACCAAATAATTATCATTGTAATGCACTTCTACCATTGTGTCAAATGTCATAAGAAGCTAACAGAAAACTATAATCATAGAAATTAATATTTTACCATTCCAATATTTTATTACCTATAAATCTATCTTCTATCAAGCTAATTATAATTACTCTAAAATTCTTAAAATCATAAATCTAGCTTAGCATAGTTTACTTTTTATTATTTATAATTCTAGTCTCTACAAATTTATTTTAATCAAACACAAAATTTCAAATATTATAAATCTATAATAAACAATATTTTAGAAATTATAATGAAGCTTATTACATAAGAGGATGGCCTTGCAACTTATGGAGAAGCCAAGAGGGAAGAGAAAGACCATCCATCAAGTAAGAAAGAGGAGTAAAGAGAAGGGAACTATTAGGAGGGAAGCAAAGAGACTATGAGAGAGAAAGGGGGAAGCATCAAGTGAAAACACATTAGAGCAAAGAGATTAAAAGAGAGAAAAAAAGGAAACATAATAACATGTATGCATTCAGAGCATATTGGAGCAAAGAAGAGTGTTGACCAAAAGGAAAAAAATGAAAAAGGCAAAAATTGAGGAGAGAGAGAGAGAAGAGAAGAGGGTGAAGTATTATAGCAAACTTTTGTGAAAAAAGAGAGACATTTTGAGAAATTTTGGGGCAAGTGGAGAAAAATGGAATTTTGTGAAAATGTTTGAGAAAAAAAATTAAGGAGCCAAGCCAAAGGCAAAGTAAAAGCAAACAATAAATATTTGTGATGTTATCATACAAGAGAGAGAAAAGAAAGAAAAATAAATTAATTACTTGGATAAATGGGAGAATTTTGAAAAAAAAAATCCAATAGCAACTAGTCAATCAAGGAAGATAATGAATTATGCTCAAGAAGGCTTCATGAATACAAATGAAATTTTTTGGTGTGACTATTACAACAGAAAATTAGTCGCCAATGTTGCATATCATAGTTGCATTATTATGATGTTTTGGTGGATGTTGTTTAATTACTTTTAGGTTTGAATTAAAAAAGAAAAAGATTATTAGTTCGCATAATTGCACATGCATTACATGTATGATATAGTACTATTAGTGACATGTTAGTACAATAAATTCATGTTTAAGCAAATCGTTTCATGGGTGACTATTTGCTTGGATGTAAACCATGTTTGTTAGTCATAGTTGAGACCATCATGTTTTATTTGACATGTTGGTATTGACAAGCTTAAAACTATTATAGGATGCTTCATTTGTTTTGGTATTATGTGAGTTATATTTTTAAAAAATTGAGACATCTACATTAAAATAACTATGAAATTATAAAAGAATTATTATGAGATTCTTCACAAAGAAAAACAAATCATATATAAAAATGACTCAAGGTTGTCACTTAGGACAGATAGGACCTCTGAAGCGTGCATCCAAAATTTAATATTAGATTCCTTGAAATATAAATGTAAATTTTCATGAGAAATTGATTAATGAGTGCTACAATAATAGAATGAAGCTCATGAGAGTGCAATTTTAGTATGTTACTCCATCACAAGGTGTTGCGAAGGCTCCATGGAATTTTAAACTTAAGGTCAAGAGATCATTGATGATTAATAAAAAGGACAAATTGATCCTTAGAAATATTAAAATTAACAAAGGGATAGTATTTCATTACGTACAGTGAGAGCATTTCTTTATTATGTTTGTTTATGTTGTTAATTTTAATATTTTGTAAATACAGTAATAGTTTACTTGACCTAACAAGTGTCATGAGCCAAAGATGTATGCTATATAGTTTTGTTTATTAAGCTAATGTCATGTGCTTAGTTTTTCCTTGGTATTAATAATTTTGAGTAAAATCTTAAGCACGTCATGAGAGTTCACGGGATAAGTAAGAGGTCATGGTTTTTCTTGCATTTAATTTGTCTTAGAATTTTTGTATTAGGAAAGTTTTATTAATGTATAACACTGTTATGAAAACAAGGACATGGGTGGTCATATTTTAGTACTTGTATTTTATTTATATTGCAATAATTGTTGTGCAAACACAAATTTAAAAATAAAATGTATAACTTTTTTTTGGTCTTAATTGGAATTTAAACCTAACTCATGTGATTAGATTTAAAAAAACAATGATTTGACAAGTTGGTAATGCTAAAGTGGACCACCAATATATCATACAAATGCATTTATGATGCACAATATTGCTTACCTCTATTTCTATTTGTAGTGGTCGCACCAAAGATTTGATCTTAAAATTTATATCACTACTTTCCAAATTATAGTAGTTGTTATAGTATTTCTTCTAAATTTTAGATCTCTCTTGTGATTCCTTTATTTGGCTATCCCAAATGCTTCATCAGCACCTCCTCTTACCCTCCTTTCTCTAAACTATCAGACAAAGCAAATTGCATTCTAATTTTTTAAAAGAATTTCTTGGTTGCAATTTCTCTCCCTATCACTTATCAACTCTCCAACTCCCTCTAAATAGGCATGACCCTCCAAGGAACACCATGCCACTCTATCACTTAGAATTTCAAAGTTTGTCGTTCATTCAGAACGTTAACAAATGGGTTTCTTCGACAGGTTCTTGCATTAGGTTTTAGGCTAATTATGAATTTTTAGGAGTTTAAGAATTAATTAAATTCTTATTTAAATCAAACTAAAAAGTTTATAATATTCCATATACTTTACAATCAATTAAGTCTCTTTAATTTATCTTAGCTTCTATTATGAATAAGTTTTAGAAAGTCTTGTTAAATTTTGACAAACCTTTGCTAAGACAATATAAAATAATAAAATAATCAAATCCAATAAGGCAGTAAAGCATATAACAAATTCTTTCCTTAAATACAAAAAAGTAATGAAACTTTTTATGTATCAATAATTTTCATCAACTCAAACAATCTTATAAAATATATTAATTATTAATTTAAATTGCTCTTAAAAAATATTTAAAAATACTTATTTCTTTGCAAATCCTTGTATGGTAATTATTACTTTTAAAAAAAATTGTAAAAAATGTAAAACACACAAGCATATTAAGCAAAAGGCATAAAAATAGAGTTACTATTGAAATCATATGAGCACATTGATTACTTCCTTAAAGTACATTTATTTTTTCTCAAAATATGTTTTATATATATATGTATAGGCCATTGTTGTGTCTCGCATCCTGATGCATTTGTTTTCTATTGAGTGATTTGATTAATTTATCTTCCATCTTGTATCACAGAAGCTATATGATTGATGTAATAGCCTTAGTTTTCTTTATTTTATTTACTTAAAAGTAAGAGATTTTTGAGACGAATCCAACGATGTTAAATTTTTAATTTTTGGAGCTCTAATGAATAAATTATAAATTTTTAAAGATTTGGAATAAATTTGTAATGTGGAGGATAGATTTGTAATTTTTAAATGTCAGCTTAGTTTAAATTCGATCTAGTGGAGGATATATTTGCAAATACTGGATTTAGAAGGGGTTTTATGCCAAAAAAACGGTTCATGGCAGTTCCGATCGCGTTATAAAAGTCGAAATAAGGTGCATTTTCAAAAGCATTTCTGTAAAGAACGCGGCTACGCGGAGGTTGCTGAAGTGCGACAGCGAGATTTCTGAGAGCTGTTGTTAGCTCAGCGAAGTTGCGGCACGCTCTAGTAGCATCCGAAGAGGATTTCGTGAGTTTTGGCAAGCGACGGCCGTCGAGGATTTTCGTGATTTTCGGCACGCGACGGCGACGACCAACAAAGGTGGGAATTTTGTTTGTTTTGTCGTCGGTTCTATAAGCTTTTTGGTGAGCAGCGGAGACCGAGAGGGCAGAAGCCGAGCCGATTTCCACTGGTTCAGCGCGTGCACTAGCCAGTCTAGCGTCGGCGAAATCTTTCGGTTTCCCCAGACACATAGGAGAGAGACGCGAAGGCGAGAATCGGTCCAAGCATTGGACCGGGCCGCCCTGTTGAACCGGCGAGTCGGGTGCGGGCGGCTCAGCACCGCGTAAGAAAATTTTGGGGAAAAATGCCATTTGGAAAAGCTTTTAGAAAGGTTTTCTGCGCGAGCGGTCCACCGCGCCGAGCGTCCGCGCGCTGTGCAACGGGCGGTTTAGTGCCGCGTAAGCCCATCTTTTGGGGTTATTTTGGGGTGTGTTTGGGAAAGCTTTTACAAAGCACTTTTGGTGAATGAATATATTTTAATTTATAGCTATGGCATTATAGGACATCAAGAAGAATCAAAAGTTGGCAAGATGGTTAGTACAGCAAATTCAGGGAGATAGATTCCTAACCCTGTGATATAGCACACTGCTATGTGTTTGTTTTACGTGATTTTCTTTTAGTTACATGGTTGTTTAGTTGTTCTATATGTTGATGTTTATTTAATTTGCATGACAACTAAAATAAAAGGGAAGAAATAATATGATACAATATGCTAAAGAAAGAGACGAATAATATGGCATGAAAAGTCTTTGCTATGGCATAATAGTTTGGACTTATGATTGAAAATGGTAGTAAAAATGGATTCCCAGAGAACATTATCCTCACCACTAGGCCCAGCATGTGTTGTAGGGTATCGATCTTCGGATCAAATATCCGTCTAGTGTTTATACCAGGCCCAGCGTGTGTCGCAGGGTATCGATCTTTGGATCAGATATCTGCCTGGTATTATGTGCTATGACTCCATACCTGCCTGGTGGCACTAAGCCCAGTATGTGTTGTACGATATCGATCTTCGGATCAGATATCTGCCTAGTGTTATGTGTTTGGTTGGATGCATGTTGGAGGTCATTTATTGATGATGATTGGATCTAGAGGATAATACGTCAAAGGGAATTAGGCCCGGTAATAACACACTATATAAGGAACTGGCATTTCTTTATGGTTTTCATTTGGTATTACCATATATATATGACATTTGGTATGGTTTTCTCTTCATGCATATGATTCATCTATCCTATTCCAATGTTGCGCATCATAGGTGCATTATTATGATGTTTTGGTGGATGTTGTTTAATTACTTTTAGCTTGGATTTAAAAAAGAAAAAGAGTATTAGTTCACATAGTTGTACATGCATTACATGTATGATTTATTACTATTAGTGACATGTTAGTAAAATATATCCATGTTTAAGCAAATTGTTTCATGGGTGACTCTTTGCTTGGATGTAAACCATGTTTGTTAGTCATTGTTGAGATTATCGTGTTTTATTTCACATGCTGGTATTGAATTGCTTAAAACTATTATAGGATGCTTCATTTGTTTTGGTATTATGTGAGTTAAATTTATAAAAAATTGACATATCATCAATAAAATAACTATGGAATTATAGAAGAATTATTATGAGATTCCTCACAAAGAAAAACAAATCATATATGAAAATGACTCAATGGTGTTACTTTGGTCAAATAGGGACTCTTAAGTGTGCATCCTAAATTTAATATAAGATTCCCTAAAATAGAACTGTAAATTTTCACGAGAAATTGATTAATGAATGCTACACTAACAGAATGAGGCTTACTAGAGTGCACTTTTAGTTTGTTGTTTCATCATAAGGTGTTGCTAAGGCTCCATGAAATTTTAAACTTAAGGTCAAGAGAAATTAATCCTTTGAAATATTAAAATTAACAAAGGAAAACTATTTCATTATATATAGTGAGAGAATTTCTTTACTATGTTTGTTTATGTTATTAATTTTAATATTTTGTAAATACAATAATAGTTTACTTGACTTAACATGTGGCATGAGCCAAAGATGTATGCTATATAGTTTTTGTTTGTTAAGCTAATGTCATGTGCTTTGTTTTTCTTTGGTGTTAATAATTTTAGGTAAAATCTTAAGCACGTCATGAGACTTCAAGGGATAAGTAAGAAGTCATGGATTTTCTTGCATTTAATTTTTCTTAGAATTGTTGTATTAGGAAAGTTTTATTAATTTATAACACTATAATGAAAATAAGGACATGGGTCATATTTTAGGACTTATATTTTATTTATATTGCAATAGTTATTGTGCGAACACAAATTTAACAAAAAAGATATAACTTTTATTTTGTTTTAATTGGACTTTAAACCTAATTCATGTGATTGGATTAAAAAATAATTTGAGAAGTTGGTAATGCTAAGGTGGACCACAAATATATCATACAAATGCACTTATGATACACAATATGGCTTACCTCTATTTCTATTTGTAGTGGTCACACCAAAGATTTGATCTTAAAATTTATATCGATCTTCTACTTCCCAAGTTATAGTAGTTTTTATAGTATTTCTTCAAAATTTTAGATCTCTCTTGTTATTCCTTTATTTGGCTATCCCAAATGCATCAATAGCACCTACTCTTACTCTCCTTTCTCTAAACTCTCAGACAAAGCAAATTGCATTCTAATTTTTTAAAACAATTTCTTGGTTGCAATTTCTCTGCCTATCACTTATCAACTCTCCAACTCTCTCTAAATAGTCATGTCCCTCCAAAGAACACCATGCCACTCTGTCACTTAGAATTTGAAAGTTTGTCATTGATTTAGATCGTTAAAAAATGGGTTTCTTCTACAGGTTCTTGCATTAGGTTTTTGGGTAATTAAGAACTTCTAAGAATTTTGGAATTAATTAAATTCTTATTTAAATCAAACTAAAAAATTTATAATAATCCATATACTTTACAATCAATTAAGTCTCTTTAATTTATCTTAGCTTCTATTATGGATAAGTTTTAGAAAGACTTATTAAAGTTTGACAAACCTTTACCAAGATAATATAAAATAATAAAATAATCAAAGCCAATAAGACAGTAAAGCATATAACTTCTTTCCTTAAATAAAAAATGTAATGAAACTTTTTACATATCAACAATTTTAATCAACTCAAACAATCTTATAAAATAGATTAACTATTAATTTTAATTGCTCTTAAACAATATTTAAAAATACTTATTTCTTTGCAAATCCTTGTATGGTAATTATAACTTTTCAAAAAAAGTTGTCAAAAAAGTAAAAACACAAGCATATTAAGCAAATGGCATAAAAATAGGGTCACTGTTGAAATCATACGAGCACATTGATTACTTCATTAAAGTACATTTATTTTTTCTCAAAATATGTTTTGTATATATATCTATAGGCCATTGTTATGTCTTGCGTGCTGTTGCATTTGTTTTCTATTGGACAATTTGATTCATTTATCTTCCATCTTGTATCACAGAAACTATATCATTGAACTCTTCCTACTTCCCAGGGAAAATAGCCTTCCAGACAAGGTACGAGAAGCACACTGAAAGGTGATGGTCGCAAACCTTCCATAGATTCAGGCGACAGCCATTATCTGGCCAAAGATGTGTTGCTCGGGATGAAAAAGGGCAGTTGTTCTGCCTTTTGATCACCCTTTCCCAAACTCAACCATTTCCTAGTTTATTGCATCAGCACATAGAACAACCACGTTAGAATTCTATAGTGATGGCTTCTCTCCAACACTTTCTTCACTCCCATCTTTTGATCTAGGAGAAGCTTGATGAAGATTTATCTTGCCTGCTTCTTTGTAGTTCTTTTAAATGCTCAAACTACGTGGGATCATGGCCAGTTGAAAGCTGCGTGGGGAAGAATGTTCAATCAGATGCAAAAACAACCAACTCATAGAAATTCTAGCTTTGCCTTATAGAATAAAAGTAGTCATGGATGGCAGTTTTCCAAAATCCCTTCTGTAGTGGAATATTGGTTTATCTTTGTGTGTGCTTCAATTTAAGTAAAATCTTAGAAATTATGTGACAATAATGGGATAAAGAAATCACTAAAAAAATCATAAATAACGTTGATTGTGAACTAAAAAATCTTAGAAATCTGCATCATAATCATCTTCATCTTCCTTTTCTTCTTTTCAACTGATTATAGAGAAATTTGCCCTGACAAATGCAGATGCCACAACATCACTCTGCAATCAAAGCAAATTTTCATTGTTATGATTCTATGCTTATCAAGGTTTACCAGGGAGTTTTTTGGAACAGAGGATGGACGACCCCAGTGCTCTGGATCCCATAGAATTGAACTATTAATGGCAAAACCTAAAATTTTAATTCATGATGTGGATTCACTTTCTCTTTCATCGCTTGATTCTGCCCCAAAAGTTGCCCTTCTTGACATCACAGTGCCATTGCTGAGGTCGTTCAGTTCCCAGCAGACAACCTTCGTCGAACGACACATTGGCCCCTCGACAAAAACCCTTTTCCTTTTTGCAGCGACCATTGCTACCGGCCATGCCCCAAGTACCCGAAACATTAAGCAAACTTTATTTTAACAGATCCTTCAACGGAAACACGTGGAACATTAGCTCAGTAGATGATGATGACTTTTTTCTCCTTAGTCAATGAAAAGCTTTTCAATTAATCAACCTTAGTTGATAGCCAGTTAATTTTTTAACAAAGTTATATGCTAATTTAGGCTCCATTTGCTAACTACTAATCAAATTTTATTTCAAACATTTTTCTTTGTCAAACTTATATTAATATTCAGATTATGTTTTATAGTGAGCTTAGAAAAAAGTGTTTTAAAAGAAATTTCTGAAAATTATTATATTTTGAAGAGTTTTATATATTTAAAAATATATATTTTTCTTTATAAGGAATCCGAGATAAAAAATAAATAAATAAAAGAAAATTTTGAAATATATTTACAATCATTGCCTAAAAGGATGAGTACTTGACTTCCCCAATCAAATGTGGTAGCTGTTGAAGAAGCTGGCGAAGTGCATGATTCCGCTCAGCTGATGGTGTTCGATGTGGGCCAACGCTAGATTCACCTGATGATGTGCCTCCGCGCCGGCGTCCATGAAGTTCTACCCATATGTGACGTGGTGGTACACCACGCTTGTCCACCTCAGTAACCTCGCAGTGGTCAGGGCGAAGGAAAGGGCCCCGACGACAATCCACAGCAGCGGCGGAGGCACCATTCTTAGCTTCTACGCCAGCCTTTGCAAGAAGGTAGCTGAAAATAAATTTATATTTTTTTAAATATAAACTTATTAAAATTTAAGAAACTTAAAAGCATTTTATAATAATTATTATTCTTTTGAAATAGTATTCTTTAATGTCATATTAAAATAATATTTTTAAATATTTAATAGCTTCACCATTCTCCATCCACTTGCTGTTCCTGAAGGCACAATCAAAGCCGTAAACCACCACGAGGACGATGAAGATTACGATGTTGATGACCGACCCCTTCTTCAAGCTACGCCACAGTAGTGGTCAAGACGGTTGCCTTGCATGAGTTACACCGGTAGCACAACAACTGCTGATCATTGCTCCATTGGCTCCAATTGACATCGTTCACAGCAATCCCCACACCAGGGCTCCATAGAGTCTCATTGACGTAGGTGTATCCGCATGACATTGGTGGCCTGTGACACCCTGATTAGAACAAAAACATTTATTGAGCTTTGAAGTATTGAAAGCCATACCTCATCCATACCCAGTTTGAGGTGATGCTAGAGAGAGAAGCAATAATGATACCATCTAAGAGTTTTTTAGATTAAGCAATGAGATTGAAGCAGATGGCACGTCCTTCTCCTTCGCTGCTATGGAGGCAAATGAAGACTGGCGGCCAAGTTTTTCTCTTATTACTACATACTTACTGGCTATATCCTCTTTGCTTGTACTACCACGTATTTGGTCTCCTTCTTTCCGAATCATCAAATTATGTGTGTCATCTTCCTTAGACAAACCTTTCATCTCAGTAGTACTTTTATCCTGTGCAATATTAAGTACATAATAATCATGGGATTTCCATGTCCACAATAGATATCATCTAGCCAACTTCCTGTATGCATATGTATTCACAATAGAAAATGAATAAAGGAGGAGAAGGGGTGGCACTAAGATCAACACCATTTCCACTTCGAAGAGAAGGCTTCTTCGAAGCGAAAGATGAAGTACGAGGAGTTGCCTTTGCCTCTAGCCATTACAGTAAGGAGGTTCAAGGCAGAATAGACTCCCTCGGTGACAGATCTTGAGCAACGGCTAGTAATCGAACAACTGTGGAAGGGAACGCAGCAGGACCTAGGATCAGGGAGGGGAGAAGAATACACCCCCCAACCACGTGAAGACCTTGGTGATTAGCTCACAAAATGACTTCATTGCATGGCTAGGGATCTCCTCAAAGCTCTGAACAAAAATAAAATGGTATGGAGCACTTGAATCAACATGTGCATTCATATCCATAGACAAATGTAAGCATAGATGAATATGCATAATGTAATAAATACTAAAGAAAAGGAACCTCAATGAGCTGGGTTTTCCCACTTCGTCGGGCACCAAACACAATAACACAAGAGTTTTTTCCATCAAGAATGCCCTGAAGCAGAGGTTTCACCTCCTGAATGAAGAGTTCGGTGACATTCTCAACTTGTTCATAACAACCATCCAATGTGTAAGTATCCCTCCAACTCGTAGAAACCCTATAATAAATGAATACGCAACAAAAAAAATCAATGAATTGCTTAAACAAATTGCTCGAGACCAATGCATACTTAAAACCTATCTCTCTCAAATACTACGTACGAATTATTCAACAACTTCTTCACGTTGATTCAAACAAATTTATCCCTTAAGAAAAATGGCTAAACAGCAAGGGAAATATTATATGCAATCACACCCCCAAAACCTAAATCGAGAAACCGTATCACTACACTATATCTCTAGATAGAAAGATGCACTAATCTGAGATGAAGCCAAACAAAAGGAAAAACTTCAATGACAAAATGGATTAGAAACACCATTTTGGGGGAGGGTTTTCTTTGGATTTGACCCTTGGAATGGTTCAACTCCAGATTTTTCATCACCCATGAGTTGAAAAGTATTTTACTTTGATTTAGGTTTTGTGGAGAACTTATTTGATTTCTTTTTTCTTAAATCATGTCTTAACTTCATTCAAGTTTCATTTATTACTTCTTTTTTCAAATATTTTAAAATATTTATTTGAAAGAAACATATAATTACTATGACTTGAGTTTTTTGATTGGATTTGGCCCATGGAATTGTTCAACTTGAGATTTTCCATTACTTAATGGATGACCATAAACAATAACAAAAATTTATAGCATCACATGTGACCTATCAACTCTTCTAACATAGCAAATTTGACATTTGCTTAACAATGGATAAAAGCTTTATGTTTCCATCTCAACCCATGTAATATTTTGGAAAAACTAGTTGATAAATTAGATTGTACTTTTCTACTTTGATTTTGAGAAAACAAATTATAAAAAATTGAATGATAACAACTTTGATAAAATTTTACATGATTTAATTATAAACAAAATTGAAAGAAAAATGATAAAGTTGATAGTAAAATTAAGAACTTGAAGTTAGCTTATTTTAAAACTGCTATAAAAATTTTTGAACTAAAATATAAAAATAAAAAAATGCTATTGAGTTGATGACTCAAGATCAATTCAGCTCCAAACATCAACCAATTTTAAGGCAATCAATGTGCAAATCTAATCAAGAGAGAGGTATGTGTCGACTCAAAGAAGCGGGTCAAAAAGAATTATCAATAAGAACATGCATCATAAACATTCTTACAAAATTCTAAAAACTCGACCAACAATGGTGATTGATAGGACAACTTTCAGCTTGAAAGTTGATAGGATATTGAAAAAACTAATTGATAAATTAAATTGTAGTTTTCTACTTTGATTTTGACAAAACAAATTATAAAAAATTGAAAGATAACAACTTTGATAAAATTGTGCATGATTAGATTATAAAAAAATTTGAAAGAAAAATCATAAAGTTGATATATTTTAAACTGATATAAAAAATTTTGAGAATTATTTAGAATGAAAAATACAAAGGATAAAATTTCTTATATAATTTTTATTTAAAAGAAAATTATTTTTTTTAAACCAATAACCTTATTGTTGTGAAGAGTAGTAACAATATTTGAGAAGAAACATGATATAATCCCTGAGGTTTTCTTGGTTGAAAGAAACTAAAAGGGAAAAAATCATGAAACACTTGAAGAGATTAATGTGTTAGATGAATTATAGGAAAACTTAATCCCATCTTGTGCAACATTATTTAGAATATCCATGGGTGGCATGACAATGTATGTAGAGTGTAGAATTCAAATGTGTCAGGTTATTGTGTTGTTTAAAACAATGCTTTAAAACATCGATAAATGATGAACAAACACTAATACCTTGTTTTCATAATGAAATACCTATCATAACTTTCACCAACACCATGGGGGCATGTCTTAATTTTTGTTAAGATGGTTTTTTAATGGTTAGACATTTGTCCATAAATGATAAACTATAGTATCACCCTCGTGCTCATCTCATTATTGTTTATGCTTCTAATGATGTTACTTCAAAGAAGTATTTTTGGAATGAGATTCATAGGATTTCCTCAACTAATCATATCACACACTTGATAGAGGAGGAAAGATTTGATTCATTCAAAGATTGATTGCAATTTCACAAAAATACTCAAAATCTCCTCTAACAATTTCTTGATCATATATATGTTTTGTTTCTAATTGATCCACTAGACAGATTATAATTTAATTCAAATTTAAAAGTTATTAATCTAAAGGTCAAAACCTAACTCACTTCCAAATCATGATCCAAAGAAATAGGTATTCAAACTAAAGAGAAATATGTGATCCTTGTTATAAAATATGAGATAAAACAAACAATAAGGGAGAGGTAAATTGTGCGTTTAAAAAAAAATTTTATTAAAAAAATTAGAATAATAATTTTTTAACTTTAAAATAAAATTTTATTTTATAAATATTATCAAAAAAATAAGATTCTTAAATAATAAAAAAAATGCATGAAAAACTTTTAGGTAGTTGAGCCAAAATCTTTTACTATATCCATCCCCGATCCCTGATCGGGTATCTCAACTCAAAAGGTTAAAAAGCATGCAATGTTCCTAGAGAATCTGAGGCAAGTATGCATACTTTCAATCTTAATCTTATTTAAAAATAAAACCTAACACCAAATCAAAGAGAAATTATACCTTTCATATTCTTGTTGAACATGATGAGCACGATTCAACAAAGCACGACCATTATCAACAAGGTCGCATCGAATGTGAACAAGATTAATGGCCTTCAACAAATTTTCCAATATGCTAGCCTCGAAACACTGAGGTTTTATGTAGAAGTCCATTGCCCCAAAATAGATGTCATGGCATCATCTATTTCTTCAAAAAAAAATTATTCAACCCTAAATCAGAACCTTCAGAAGGTACCCAAATGATATTGAAGAGATGAAAAGATACGACATATAGAAGGTATTGTTGATGGATCTCCAGCCCCAGCTCTTTCTGTTATTTCAAAACACTCCTTTTAGTAGCTGCATGTGCTTCTAGACCAGTGGCTAAGGCAGAGCCCACAGACTCATGAAGAGCATGTTCACAAAGCAAGCACCTAATAAGCAATAAAAACAAGAATTAATTAAAAAATTTATAAAAATTATTTAATAGAAAACCTATTTTATCAAATGACATGAATCCAAGTATCCCATGGCCTTTATGATAATTACAAAGGTGACTAAACAAAAAATTATAATGACTTATTGGGATGTCTCTTCTAAGAACAAAATAGAAAGCTTTACTATTTACCTTGATGAACATGAAAATATTTTGGCCACTCATAGCACATAAATGATTAATGTTAAAGTAAAATTAATATAAAAAGATACAGATTAATGAAAAACTTGAGGTGTTGATGGCATCATATATAATCTATTATCCAAGATCTGACTGAAAGTGGATAGCTCTTTCTCAAATAGATCCTTTGAGCTAGATGAAACATTTGCCATAGAATTGCAAGCTGGAATGATCGTCCTCGTCGCTTGTTCTTATGGAGCTGCCGGTTGAAGGCTCCAGAAGGCTGAAGCTTCCAATTAGTACAATAAAGGAAAGTGAATGATCACAAAAGGCCCAGTTAAAGAGATGCATCAAAAGAACAACACCACATCAGTTTGTGTGATCAATTGTAAAGTTCCAGATAGGATCAAATGAAAGTAATCAATTGTTTAAAGCCTTCATGAACCACCATGAATCCTACAACTAAAGAACAATTGGACTAGCTAATTTAGCTACACTAAAAATTTCATGAAATTTAAATAGAGATTGTTAGTGATCAATTGTCTTTGAGTAATTTGTAATAAACTTTTCAGAAATAACATTTATGCTGTTACACTTTAAAATGAATAAATATTTTATGACATTATCAAAACCAACATAAGACATGGAATGACTTGTCCTGAAAAAATCTTTTTCAAGTGGCACAATAAGAAATTAGTGAGAAGAACAAGGAAACATGATGTAAACAAGATAAATAAAAAACTCTAACCTTTTAATTAAAGAAAAACTTAAAGCAATCAACTTATAAAAAAGATTCTTAAACTCTTGACAACAATTTCAAGGCCAAACCACCTCTCATACAGAGTAAATGCCCTCGATACTCCCGGCCGGTAGCCACATGTTACGTTCATGTATCGAGCAACTCATATCAATATGAAAATGTTACCTAATGTTCCCGTTTTATTAACCGAGTCCTTGGAACGATAGGAAATAAGAGTTGCACATTATAATTCCAATCTTAAAATATTAGGAACTAAATATGTTTAAATACAAACATTTTAAAAAGAAAACTCAACCAAACCTATGTTTGATGCAGTCAGGTTTCAAATTCATACTTATCGAGAAAACTCTTGGACATTTACAGTAAATGGAGCAAAACCTCTGCAAATATTGAAATTTGATAATCTAAAAAGCAATGGGAAGCAAGAAAAATTCTCTAAAATTTTCTAGATCATAACTCAACAAAAATTCAGCTAAAATTTGTTTAGAAAGCCTCTTCTTGACTACTCTTAAGGACACTCCTTGAGCTTTGTCTTAGTCACCTCGAAAACCATCCTTTGTAGCAATGTCTTGCATGAGGTTCCTTCTCCTCTAAGGCTAAGCATTAAGAACTTCAATTAAAAACTCAAATATGCCCTCAAGTTGATAATTTACTTTAAGCATTGAGTGTCAAAACCACCCCAAGTATGCCCTATTATGACCACAAATATCTTCTTCAAGCTTCCTCTTGAAATCTTCATTCACCTTGAATCTCAAATATCTCTCGAGAATAACCTCTCAGGGATCTTTTTTTTATCCTTGAGCCTTCACTAGGCCTACAACATAACCTCTTGTTGTTCTTTTTATGATCCTTGAGCCTTCACTAAGACTACAACATCCTTTCATGATTTCTTCCTTTTACGGCCTTCTTTGAGATACATTTAAGATCCTCTTAAAACATATACCCCTCTTTTGAAGGAGGGATTCACTCCAATAAGATACTTTGAGCTAAGGAATACTAAGTTCTGACAATCCATTTGTTGCCTCATATGGTATCCATTGTCGTCCAATGTGGTGCACAATCTCCTTCTGCTTGCCACTCCTGTTCATGCACCAACGCCCTTCTTAATGTCAGATTAAACATTTCCTTTGATCTAAAATACAAACTAGCATACTTGACACAATTATTTACAAACGTTTTGTAGACAACACGTCTTAATCCTCGTCAAGTGGGTAAATATTCTCCTTTGCGAAGCATCATGTTTTGTTGTCATTAAAAGTAAATTGCAGCATGGTACGACATGTACCCATTATGAAAGTTATTTGACAAACTTGAAGTAGCACACATTAGAGACCACCATGTCAACTAAAATTGCTTCGACTTGACCTTTTCATGATAATGAATCAGATTACCATACATGGATATGAATTCAACATCGTCTCCAAATCAAGCCTAGTCACTAGGATTGATTGCATTAGCATCCAGCATTAGTGATAACTTTCACGAATATCTTCTTGACCTTGATTTGAATAGAAACAACTCAAGGTTAGTCCCTCCTCTACAACCTTATTATCTTTATAACCTTCTTATAATTAATGATAGACTACGATCAAGTTCCTTCAACCTAACAAAAATCACATTATTCTTAATAACAACATCAATCCCATTTTTCTTTTCTAATTATCAACCTTGCCCCTCAATCTCCTAAATTTAGAACACAATTCCCAACAATTCCTCCTGATATAACTAAGTCTCCAAGAAAGACAACTAAAAAACTGTAGAAAAAATGGAAATGACTTAATCTGAGTATTCCTTCTTCTTTTTATGCTCAATAAGCCAGCATCCTTTGGCATCCAAACTCAACCATATTTCTTCTCAATAGCAATTATAAACGTGCTTGATTGCCCATTATTATTGAAGAGACAGAATGAGAACTGTGACAATTTAAGTAAACGAATCAAATGCTTCATCAAGAGCTCTTCTTTCCAAGATTCAACACAAGAGACCACTCATCTCCAAAATTATGAGGCACAATCTTGCAACAACTACCTTTATGGCTATCGAGCTATGCTACTTCATTTATCTAGCTTCCTCATTTTTGAGATAAAACTTCCACAGATACTACTTGAGTTGTCTTCAACTACAAATCTTTATAACTCTAGATACAAAAGATTGTTTCATCATGAAATGCATAATAAATTAGTTTTTCAAAGGAATATCTTGTTGAAACTTGTACACTCAAAGATGCAAAAATACATTTCCAACTATCTAGCCATGCATGCTACTTCCTTACATCAACCACTACACGATACGATGCGTATCTTAGCCACCACATTGATAGATTTCAAGAAATCACTATCACTTGAAGCTATAAGATCACAATGGTCATCATTCCATCACCTAAAGTTATTTCTTCTTCAGTTCTTATCATCATCTATGCTTCTCTTAAAGTTGACTCATCTCCAACTATCAATGATCCTCAAAATTACATTTCATCAACTCATGTCTCATTATCTCCATCAAAAGTTGTACTTGTTGAGTTAGAAAAACCACTTGCTCTTATAATGATATAAATATTTATCCTACTAAGTCATTTCTCTTCTCATGTTGCATTTATCCTCAACAATATTTCTGCTTCTCAAGTAGACCATCCATTTACCAAGATCTACACTAGGTAAGATCTAATACTCTAATGGCAAAAATATGATCCATCTTATGGACATAATGATTACATTGCCATAACAAAAACATGTGTAAAGAAATGAAGTGGTATACAAATTAGTTACATAGAGAAACTCCAACTTTTCAATTAAAGAAAAACTAAACAAATCTACTTATGACGTAAATTCTCAAAAACTTGGCAACAAGTTCAAAGAAAATGTTTCTCACCTAGAGTAATTATTCATCATACCCTCAATCATGAAATCACACGACACTCTAAAGTACCAAGAGACTTGCACCAATACGAATAACTCCCCAACAAATCATTTTTATAGTTTAAAAGCTCTTAATAACAAGAATTAAGAGGTATACATAAAAAATCTAATTAAAAATAACTAAGAAATAAATAAAACCTAAATCGTGGCCATTAAAAATCAAATACTAATTTGATGCACTCAAATTAAAAATTTCCACTTACCCAAATGTCCTTGCCCAATTATAATAAATTTGGAGTAACTTCTTCCACAAATATTGAAATTAGATTACTAAAAAAGGATTTAAAAAGCCAACAAAATTCTCTAAAACTTTCTAGTTCATTACTCAATCAAAATCCAATTGAAAGGAATCCAAAGATCACCAAAAGTGTTTAATGTCATTTGATTCCCATGTGTACTTGCCATGATTGCTCTTGAGGGCACTCCTTGAGCCTTTGTTCCATTCAGGTCAAGATCTATACTTCCTTCTCAACAATTGTAGAAAGTTTTGTTACACATTCCTTAAACTCAAGGCCTAACCATCGAGAACCCCAACTGACACCTTGACTATGTCCCTCATGACCAGAATCTACCTTGCATATGCCCATTGATTGTGAAAACTACCTCATATAAGCTTTCTCAAAGAATAGATCTCACTCAAGCTCCCTTTTAAAATATTCATCCATGTCAAGACCACTAACATGGGACAAAAGGCCAACCAACACCTTTTAAGAATAACATCTTAAGGTACCTCTCTTATCTTCCTCGAGTGTTGTCAATGCCTACAACATCCCCTCAAGATGTCTTTTATTCCTTTCAAAGCCTCCCTTGAGAACAAAAGTAGATCCAAATTATTTGCAATCAAATTAAGCAGCACTATCAATATTTAACAATTTATCAATATGGAAATAACATATGGTTTTTGTTAAGGTAAAGTTTCACTAGAAATTCGTAAAAGAGTAATGATTCTTAAAAATCAAATATGTTATTTGAGACCTCAAAAAATAAAAACCTAAAAAAAATTCTATTTAACCTTAATATATCACAATTCTACAAATATATTGAGTTATTGAGAATTTAAAAAATAATGTTTCAACAAATGCTTATATAAGTAGGACTCATGATCAATGGTACTTTTTTTTCTTTAGAAATATCTAGAACATATAACTGTTATCAACTAAGATGATTTTTTATACTGAAATGCAAAAGGCAATCCTTCTCTATTGTAATTTCTTTTTGCTTTTGAGAGAAACTATTAATTCTACTTCTATTTAGATTTTCAATTCCATGAATTTTTTGTTTTGATCGACAAAATCTTTTTTCAATATATAATAATTCTCAAATTAAAAAAGCAAACCTAAAGTTAAAATGCATATTTGGTCTTCATTCATGGAATATATGATACTCAAAAGTTTTTCCCCAAAGAAAACTCATTGAAAACTTCAAGTTTTAAGGATTCATAAAAGATTCCCTCAATACAAATATAGTAATTTAGTTTTAACTTTTACAACTAAAAAATATATAAGATTATATATGATGAAAAAGGACTTAGCCACTCCAGGAGTGCTCACTTCTTATGTGGCATTAGGCTAGAATTGGATGTCATATTTGTGTTGTTATAGCTTATAGCTAAAAAATGCCATATTCTTACTACCACAATCACCATATGCCAAAAGTGAGATCACACGTGGTGGATCATCTATGTCGAGATCACACGTGGTGGATCATCTATGTCCTACACTCCTTGAAACCCAAGCATCTTGGAGCTTTTATGCAATGTTTGCCCCTAATAGTAAAAGTCAAAATACACTGTAAAGTGTTACTTATATGGTCCCAGAAAAACGTGATTCAATAGTTAAATACTTAAAAACACTATAAGCTAAGCTATGATATAATTTGATGTAGTTTCAAAAATGTTCAATGAGAACCATGATCAAAATTCCTAACTTTTGAACTCAAATAGTAATGAATATAATTGGTTGAAAATGCTCAACAAAAACACACTCTTTTTGACATAATATATGTTTTCTTTCTATGATGATTAATAAAAATGCAATATGCATAATATAAGCACTAAATATCCAAAAATATGGTGTTAGTAATATATAATTTCAAAACTCATATGATAGGTACAACTCAATGAAGTTTGGCATGTTAAAGATTGACAACACTTAGCATCAGAACAAAACATGAATAAAGAAAATTCGCAAAATTCCATATCAATGATACATAGCAATGATCCAACTTATAATTTTAAAAATTTTTGCAAAAAATCCCATTTAAGAATTCACACGGGTCACATCACCTCAAAATGCCTTGCGTTACCAAGGTTATGTGATTGGACTCCAGAATGTAGTGTTGTTGTTGCAACTTCACCATTTCCATTTAAGCACTTTACAAGTACTAGGCATCAGCATTCTGAAAGGAAAGGGGATGCATGATATACAAAATTACAAGTTATAAAATGAAACACAATAAAATTGCGAAAACATGATTCTTATGAGATGAAGCATTTCCATAAGTGTTTCCATTTGAATCAATTTCCTTAGTGTTATGTGGATATCTTCATAACCATAACTAAAAGTATAGAAGGTTATATAAAGTAGCTAACATGCATCTGGCTTTTAAATAAACCAAACAAACTTGTCTATGAGTAGTACCATAAACGTTCACATTAATCTCATTAAAACTTGGGAAAAGCAATACCTAAAAAAGTTTCACACTACAGAGCATCAATATCCAAGGAAAATGAGAACATGAAAATCTTCTGGACAATGAGCTACTTAACTAAAAATTTACTACTCTTTTTCCAGTATCTTTAATGCATGGCCAATTTTTAGGGTAGACTATTAAAGAAAGGTCAACTTCAAGCACATTGTTAAATCAATCATTCACACAAACATAGCTTGTAGTTTAATATTTCGTTATTGAAACTTTTGCCGAAGGATAACAACATACCCAACCATCATATTTGTTACAATTTTCCATATTGAAGATTTAAATCTTAGGCTAAAATCACAAAATAGGCATTTAAAAATCAACTGGCCATATGAGAAATTTCTTAATCAAGTATATGTTTCCATGTTAACGAAATAAGAATCACCATTTTGTAGAGGTATTAAGCTGTCCCAAACTACCAATTGTCATTTTAAGGCAAGTATATGAACCAAGTTGTGCCAACCCAACCATTTGTTTTAAACTACATGTTGATTTATATAATTTCAATCCGCTCCTCATGTAGATAACCCTTACAGGTGATTAAAAAAATTTAAGAACAATTGTGTGGTCAAAAAATAAACATAGCATTTAATTATTAATTATCACTTAACAAACACATACATACATTTGTAGAAATAAGCTTGCAAAAAATGTCAATAGGTTCACTAACCTAAGTGATTAATAAAATAATATCAATATAATCATTAATAATACGCTTGGATGATTAAATTTAATCAATTAGTGCATATTGAGTAGAATTACATAAAATATGTAAACTGAAAATTTAACTATATACACGCAAACACATACATACAAACACACTACAAACCACCTTAACTCATTTAATGTTCTATAACAAAAAAGACAATATAGATTTAATCAAGATTACCTTACAAACTATAACAAAAAGCTTAACAACCCTTAAAGATTATGTTATACTCAATAATTTTATTTTGAGGTACCCATATATTCTATGTATTATGTGATCATGTAAAATTAACATATTATCTTTTTTCTATCAAATATTTTAATGAAAACATATGAGAGATTAAAAAAAAAGAGCTTGGTTAAGAGCTAAAAACTTTAATTCTTGTGAAATTGGTGAAGTAGTACTACGACTAATACAGCAATCTCTACTTGTCCAAGTTTCTTGTTCTAAAGAACCAAAGAAATTAAAAAAGAAAAATTGCAGAAGACAAATTCTAATCTTACATTTGTGTTCTTCCTGACATAAGAAATATTATACATGTATGTGCTAAGTAAAGGAAGCTATACTATTAGTTTTAAGAAACACAATCACAACTCAAATATTACATCTCTACTAAAATTCTTCTCCATGCAGCACTTGATTCGATTACTACTAAGTCATTATGCCAAGCTTCCCTCATTGCTTTGCAAGCTTTCCCTTTGGTAGAAAAGAAGGGCAAAGAAAATATCTTAATGGTAATATGGTAATATGCAATGTTTTCTCCTCAGAAGACTTCACGAGTCAACTCAAGGTTAAGTAATTTTAAAAAGAGGGAGAATGATATGCAAGCCAAAGCATTGTCCAACATATGTTTAATTTTCTTTGTTTGGTCAGTTGTTTTTTGGAGAAGCTTTGATGACTTTGCAAGCAATTTTAATATCTTCTAATGTAATTTTAGATAGGTTGTAAATGGAATTAGTGCTTTGCAAACATGCTTTATGAAGAAAAGGGACAATTAATTCTATCACTTGCTAATATTTCTAATTAGAAGGTACAACTCTTATAGTTATAGTATTCCATAAACGTATCCCTTACCCTTGTTCATCAGCCATTCCCCAAATTTAGGCATTTTTTTGCTAGGCTATACTTTGCTCACCAAACTATCTAAATTGTTTTGCCATGGATCATTATGAAAATGACTCAACGGCAAAAGTCCCATCTCCTTCGCAAGTACCATATTTGTTAGAATAATTGATATTTATAATTCAGCCATCAAGTATGTGTTTCTTGAATTATTGTAGTAATTTTAAAAAAGACTTACTTTGACTTATGGTCAAGAAATTTTTTAATGGATTATGAAGTTACTTGCGTAAATATTTATCATTCTTTCTTCGTTTAGCTAAGATTACCAATGTCTCTACAATAGCAACCCAGAGATGCTTGTGGTGAAAATAGTGAAGAAATCACAAAAAAAACTTCGATTTTAAATATAACTAGTCAGATCTCTTGAAAATAGCTAGTGGTAGAACCTATAATAATAAATAATAAAAAACCCCAAATCACTTTATTAAGTAGAGAATCCTAATAATATAAATTAAAGTTTTATTGTATGTAAGAATATGCCATATGAAATGAGATGACCTTATGAATGAAAAAAAATTAAAAGGTGCACATGAAACATTAATCACAAAGAATAGTGTAACAAAATACATAAAGTTAAAAAAATGTGGCAAATAAGGGAAAAAAACAAATAAATGTGAAAATGACTATAAGGTCTCCTTTGATAGATAATCACAAATAAAATTTCAAGAAATATAACCAAATACAAGATATGAAACAATAAGTATAAGTAATCTCTAATATGAGAAATAACGGGCAACCATAATGGCATACTCTATATTATTCTACATATACGGAGAAGGCATAATTGTCTTTCAAGTAGTTGATTGTAAGTTCCTTGTAAGGATAGATCTGTACCATGCCTTGGACTATCATAAACCTGATATAGTAAGATGAACTTGCATCCTGAGTTGCAGTGTATGTTACAATATATTTCTCATAATTGTACCTGAATGGAACAATCATTTGAAGATAAAAACATATTACCTCAAAAGCTCTACATCAACCCAGATGTCCATCTTTTTCAGTCTCCCTATGGATCAATTTGTTGTGGTGCAATGTGTATGTAGTGATTGACTGAAGTAATTGTGAAGGATTTCTAAGAGACTCAGTTATCACAGCCTTTACATCTTCAGGTACGTCACCTTCCATGTGACCGAGAAACTTGGTAGCATCTACTTGAATACTAGAGTTCATTCCAATCCCATCATACGTCGGAAGGTACTTTGGATTCTTTCAACCATATGCCTTGCAAGAGACTCGTATGCTAATCTAATGATTCTATCCCATGATATCTCAATTAAAAGACATCATCTGATTATTTGCCACCCTTGATCATTTTGTTAACTACTTTTTTCTCACTGCACGAATGGATCTCACTAATAGAATTAGTAGCACTGTTTATAATCAACCTCCTAATGTCTTTTGCTTGGCTTACATATTGATGAAGCTATTTTGGTACTCTGCAAATACTTCGTTGCCTTATCACATTGCTGATCGTAAGCTTCTAACATCACTTGTTTGTGCCTTATATGTTAACCTAAAGAAAAAAATAGTTCACCATTAAATGAGTACAAACCTACCTGCGACAAGAATATGCCAAAGAAAACCTCTACAAGAATCCCCTAATCTAAAAATCAAATAAAAAAACCTCACAAAGCCAAAAGTAAACATCTTCTCCAATTCAAAATTCCAACATTTAGCTCCGTATAATCTACCTGCTACAAGATTCCCTTAATCTAAAAAATCAAATAAAAAAAGTAGACATCTCACCTAGCATTGGCCCTCTCGTCGACAATTCGCTTCCGCTTCGACTCCTCTCTTTCAACCTCCGCCATCAGGGACCTAAACTCCTTCCTTTGCCGCCTAACGACAATCCTCACCTCACCGCCTCCTCCTCTACAAGGTCCCTCTCCCTCATCGCCACTTCCTTCGCCTCTAGAGATGATCCATCCTCGAAATCCAAGCTTCCCTTTTCCTTCTCCCACCTCCTCGGTTTCACCCCTTCAGCAAGTGCCGCAACTCCATGAACCAAAATATTTTGGTGAATCGTCGCAGTGGTTCTCTCCGACCGCAATCTTTGAAGGAGAAAGCTCCACATGGGGACCATGTTTCCCTAGTAAATCTTGTGGATCTAGTCAACGGAAGGAAGCTGACAAGGGTATCCTATTTCGTTATGAAGCCAATCAACGATCAGCTCCAGCCTCGGGACTCAGCCCTCTCCTGGAGCCTGCATAGTGTACACTGATGGAAAAATACTCCGTTAGAGAAGAATGTAATCTTCATAGTTGCTGTTCAAATGCTAAGAAGCACTAACAGAGAGTTGTAAAACTGAGCAACGTCGACACGAAGGCTAATGGAAGACGCAGATAAAGCAGCACATGAGTTCTGAACTAGAAGGCATAGGGATGAGAAAGGGTTAAGGGAGTATAGAGAAAACGAAGGTATTTGAGGAGGGATTGAGGAAAAGGTCACTGGAAAAACTGAAGTGAGGAGTGTTTGGGAATTCGATGCTCACTCCATGGCATTAATTCTTCGGCCTCAGAGGCAATTGAAAATATTATGTATTTTGATTATATTTTTTATAATAATTTTATGTTAAAATTTAATTAATTAATTAAAAAAAATTAAATAATATTATTTAAAAGTATTATTAAGAATTTAATGGGTTTTTTAAATTTTTTATTAATTTTACTCAAAAATGATTAGAAAATTTTTTATCTCTTAATAAAAAGTGAATTAAACCTTTTATTGTTATTTTATGATGATAAAACATCTTTTATTTTTGACATTTTTCCAATTTTTTAAATTAAAACTATGTATTTAAACTTAACTGAACCAACATTGATAATATTTTCGAAAGTAATTTCATTAGAAGAATAAATTTGAAATTAGTGTTCCAAGTAGTCTTGATAAATATGTTACTAAAAATATATTAATAGAATGGTTAATATTATAATTATTTTATAAGTATGCATATATATATATATATATATATATATATATATATATTCATATTAAAAGTAATTTTTATAATTTTTTAATCTTTTGAATTAAGATTTATATTTTGAAATATTGACAAAATTTTTTTTATAAAAGATCTTATTTTTATGATATACTAAAAAACATTTTCCTATAATTATCTATTAATCAATTGATCACTTTAAATTTTTTTATGATTGGCTAAATTTATGAGCAAAATAAAATATTTAATCAAATATTATAATCATGCTTAATAATAAAAAATACATACATTAAAATCATTTCATTATAAATCTATTTATTTCATTATAAATAAATAAAGATAAAAAGATAAAAATTATATTTCTAATATTTGATTTATCATAAATTAAAAAAAATCACTTTGTCTAAATTTAAAAATCTAATCACCTTTTAAACGATCAAGACCCCTCCATCGATCTCGTATTAAAATTTTTGTTGAATCATACTAAATTATAGTTTCTTATTACCCATAGCTTTTATTGAGTAACTACAAAAATTGTACAACTCTTAATATGTTCATCGTTAAAATATGCAATAAATGATGATGATTTGTTTGTATATTTTTCTTTATTTTGATAATATTTGATTTTTATATGTTATTCATGATATGCATATATATAAATATAAATATTTTTTAATAATACTTAAAACTTGATATTAAATATTTTTATATCATTTTTATTCTCTTAATAATAAATAGTTATTTTTATTTTTAAGAGGACTAAATTTTTATTTTGATTATCACACATAGTCCAAAAATTATCTGAATAAATTTTTAATGATGATATAATAGATGATTTTTTATTATATACAACTCAATAAGTTTAAATTGTTAGAAACAATTATATAAAACTTTAATTGATTATTATGGAATGTATCGATTGGTTTTATTTACCCACATAATTTATTTTTTTTCTTTTTTTGTCTTGATTTTTAGAAATGATTTTTTTTGTTGCTACAATCTTGGAAGCTTTGTTTATGGAGCTATAAGGTTTTCATCAGACAAAAGGTCTTCCTTTCCCTTCTCTTTTTCTTGCTTCGACGGTCCTGTAGTTAGGTTTTTGAGTTCCTCTGCAGGTGCCACAGTCGATCGTTGATCTCCATGTACTGACGACCACTTTTTATAGGAGTTTCAAGCAACACAACTTGTGCGTCTCCTTCGACCCTCACCGCTTCGCTTGTGCTCTCAGGTTATTCCCAGGCCGAAGGTTTTCGCCTCTCTCTCTCACTCTCTTGCCTTCCTTTTTCAGGCCAATGGTTCTTGTAGGAGTTTAAATAGCTTACCATCCATGATAATTACAAGTGGTTTTGCCCTTTCCTACCTGCTCTCAAGTTGATACCAGTTTTTCATTTCTAATGTTTTGTTATCTATCCGGTGCTTCACACTGTCTTGTAATTCTTGTGAGCTGAGATCGTGAATATCTTTCTATGTTGAGTTTTGTTTTTTCCTATCGTGATTTTTTTGTCTGGATCAACAAAAAAGGGCTTGTTTAGTTTCATGTTGATTAATTTGTGCAGGGTGGGCCAGGTTCCATGTTGATATTTACACTACATTGTTTTTCATTAAATCTACTTCATCGTTAAAATATCATTTAGGAAAGGAATGCCTTGCACTCTTCACAACCAAAAGTTCCATGAGGTTTAAAATCACTCCTTTACTTTTAATAGTGGATAACTTGAGGTATGAATTTTCAGTTCTATGATGATTTTTCTCAGGCCATTTCACCGGATCTTAAAATTAAAATGTGCTTTGTTTCAACTATAGCAGCCACTCTCAGTTAGTAGCACAGTATTATGGCTAGTTCAATAGAGTCGTCAAAGATCTCTATTTGATTTGTGAATGTTATGTTTGATGGTCTTATTATAAAAGCTAGCTAATGTAATTTTCTTATTAATGAAGATGGTGTTGAACAAAATCTGGAAGTTGGATTATTTAGCTTTTGCTAAATTGCTCCATTCTTGGACACAATGTGTTTATAAAAGCTTAATTATTTCATATACATTTTTGTGATTACTAGGCTTTGTTGTTTTTTGTGTTTTACCTTTGTGTTTATCTTTAGTTATCTTGAGTCATAGTCATTAACTATTCTTTTCTAAAATCTCACAAATGTCATGCGAATTGTATGGTTCTAACATCTTGTACATGTTTTTTTTGTTGTGTTATTATTTCTACATGTTTGGCTTATGCTTGCCTTTGTTTATCTTCAATACATTATATTATATATATTTTTAAAAAATGCATAACTTATTTTTTTTATTATTGATTTCATTTTTTTCATGCACACCTTTTTCCTAAACATTAATAACTGAGATTGTTTATGTACTTGATGTGTCTTTTTAATGCGTTTTTCTAAGTATGATCTAGTGGTTTAGAAAAGGAATACTTGTTTAAAGTATCAATTAATGTTCATGAATGTAGTGTATATATGATTTTTTAATGTATTAATCAGTGTTCATAAAAATTTAATACTTACATGCTTGTTTTAAGTCTCAAATATTTAGCATATGCCAACTTGTTTAGTTGATTGTGTATTGTCCTTTTTACAAGTCATTCATATATTTGTTGATCAAGCTGCTTGTTTGGGGTTTGTGAACTTATGCATTTATGATTTAAATGAGACAAGCTTTAATACCATCCATTATACTCGAATTGAGCTCCAATAGACCTAACATAATTGAACTTGAGCCCTATTCTACTTGCTTGGGTCAAGTCATTTACAGCCTTGCAATTTGCAAAGTTTAAAATGAATATTTTGAGGGCACAAATCTTACTCTTCAGATTCACAGTGTTCATGGAACTAATATCCCCATCATGTTTTTTAGCTGTATTATGATTTAATTTAATGTGGGATTGGGTACTAAAATGTCTTTATTTAATGTTCCTTCATACATACTTTGTTTACAAATATAACATATTTTAAATGCTTATACCCTTATACCTATTTTTGTTTCTTTGATCCATTTAATGATGATGATGACCTTGAACAAGATCTATTCTATGGGTTAGTATGGAAGCTCTCTCAAAGATGATAATGATGGTTACTTATAATTTGATGCTTATTTTAGGCATTCTCATAAGCAAGTTGGAATGTTGGTCAGGTTTCATAGCTATTGTAGTTCTTGATATTTTTCTTTTTGAATTCCTATTGAAAAGTTGGTAAAACTTCTGGGAGCCATTAGATTAGCAATAACTTATTTTGTTCATCTAATGTTCAACAACCTGTTTTTTCTGTCTCTTCCATTGATGAAAATTGAAATATAAAGAATATACTATTAACTGTGTTTTTTTCATCCTGACCAAACATAATGCTCTCTCCATTCGCAATTCTTGGCTATTTTTTTTGTAATCAGTGGTAACATTGTACTTCAATACAAGCTTTGAGTTGCAAAATGGAAGCATTGCTATCTTATTGGGGCCATATTATTTGATTGTATTTGTAATAATTAAACTTGTACACTAGAAGTAATGTCAGTGTGAGACTAGTCCATGAGACAATATTTAATATTCTTGTTTGTCCAGCCATGACTTTCAGGGAATTTGCTAATGTGAACAGTTTTATCAGCATGGATGTGAGCACTGATTGCAATCTAGAATAGAAATACGGATTGAAAATGTAAGATTGACCTTTTTTTTCCTTTTTTTGGTGAAGGGTATTTTGGAGATAGCATAGTTTAAAGAATTATTGATGCTCTTATTAGAGTGGCCAACTGTTTGAATAGGATGTCATATTATGATAATGTTAGCCTTTTAAGAGTTTGGAGGAGCTATTCATGGTCATTGCAAACATAGTTTTCTTTCCATATTTCAATGTTTATATCATGATTCCTGTATTTACGTTTCATTTAGTTGGATACAATTTAACATTTTTTTAATATTTAAATCATGACATTATAAATGTTGACATTTTAAGTTCAATTTATGCTTTCTTTGTTGGGTTTATTATTCTTTGATTTGGTTTTCACAATTTTGTTTGCAAGAAACAAAAAGTTTTCCGCAACCTAAAGTTCACATGGATTTGTAAATTCAAGCAATCAAACAAAAAATATAAGAAAATTTTCTCTCTTTTGTAAAATGTTTAATAGTTACAATCAACAAATTGGACTTTATTTTAATACGTTCTCAAGTTGTTTTGGAATTCACTATCTTTTGTAAGCATGCTGTGAATCTTCTCATATATAGTTTTTTCAGGTCCCTTTTTTCTCAAGTAGCAATCCAATTCATTCATTTGCCACCTGCATTATATATAGTTTATTTTTTTGGATTAAGAATCATAAAATGGAGGGAGTTACTCAACTACAAAATAGGCAAGTGAAGCCCATCCCTCCACCGCAAAAAGGTGGCCTCCCCTACGCATTTGTCACCCTGGTTAAGCAGTAGATTGTGAAAAGGTATTTGTTAACTTAACTTCTTTCCTCCCAACGTGTTATGTTTTGCACCTGTTTGGCTTCTCTAATGTATTGGTATTCTTATCAAGTTTCATGTCATAACATTTAGTTGCATTGCTTATTTATGTTCATGTTAGGGAAGTTGTAGAGGAATTCTTGCTTTGATTGAAGCAAATTAGTATGTCAGAATTTGTTTGCACTATACTATCTTATGCTTTCCTATCATGATTGTCATAAAATATTGATTAATTCTTCTTAAAAATCCATTGTAAATTCATGCATAGTACTTTTGCATGTTGTTCCTTAATTTTATAATTTCTTCTTTTATTTGGAATAGGGATTTTTTGTTTAGGACAAATCTACTTAGCTATCGCGTGTTATAATAGATATGATAGAATGAAATTTGGTTTCTAAAAATAGTGAAAAAAATTATTGTTATAGTTCTTACAACCATCAAGTGGAAGATATTTATCTTTACTGTTTATATAATTGGAATTAAATCGTGATGATTTAATTTTTCAAAAAAATATAAACAAATATTTATGCAATTATATTCATATAATAATTTGATAAAGTTGAGGATAATCAATCATTATATGAATATTACAATATTATTATATTTATTTTAAGTATATGCATAAAGTCACAAACAATTTTTTCCAGGTACTATGCAATCATGTTTTCATGTATTATCCATCCGTAACTAATGAGTTTATAAACAATAATATTCCACGTGATAGTATAAAATTAAGGGTTGGTTTGATTGCTTAAATTTTGTACTTTTAATCACAAAAATACTTATTTTAGGTCATGTTAAATAACTTATTTCAAAAAGATCTTTTATTCTCATAAAGTAAGTCAAAGTTTTCTATTTTTTAACTGATAAGCAAAGATGTTTAAGGCAAATTAAAAATAAGTATTTTTAAACAACAAATCGTTAAACATAGTATTTCAACAACACTTAATAATACTCTTCAAACTTATTTTTCAATAAATTGCTTAATATTAAACAGGGGCAAACCAACATTTAGCCAATAGTGTATCTCTCAAATGATGTGAATCAAGCATTTGTCCATGCTACAAAGTTTCAGGCTTTTTTCCATTCTATCATCCGTTTGTTATTCTCAAAGTTTTACAATTATTTCACCATTAGTAGACCATAAAAATTGCATCCATAACCATGCCATCACTAACAAAGTCTACCCTTCTATATGCATCTCAATCTTCACATTCCAAAATTTTGGAAGCACTACCTTTTTCATCTAAACAGTAAATGGATCAACCCCTCTTATGCACCTTAGTCTTCACATTCCAAAATTTTTGAAGCACTGCCTTCTTCATCTAATGAATAAATGGATCAATAATTTAAGGTTTGTTTTGCTTAAGAAATTATCCAACGTATTACAAATAGATTCATATGTTTACTTTATTATCACTTCTGTTTTCTACATTTTCCATTTGGATCTTTAACATCTCTTGTAACATTCTTATATATTTTGATCATTAAATTATTTTAATTTAAGCATTGAAGTATTCTTTTTATTAAAAACTAAAATGCCTATCCTCTGATTGATATTCCAAAAGATATTACCTCTTTTTGTAATGCACGTCTCAAGACAATTGTTAGTATAGAATTCATTTCATGATCAATAATTTTCAAATAGAAATTTCTTTTGAAATACCAAATAGAACAATTTATGAATATAGTTGTTCTACATAAACTCATAAATGAATGAATGCTATGCTTTTGACGTGACAAATGAGCTCCTCTTAGTATGAATTTGAATCAAATATGCCCTTTTCCCCTTTGCATTTGATATCTATATCTTCATTATGTTTCAAATAACAAATGCCATGTATGTAATTTATGTGATAATGAGTCCTGTTTGAACTGGGGGTTCAAGTTCAAATAAGGGCAAATTCCTCAAATTCTCTTAAAAAATATAAATGGTGCAAACATTCTCCTCGTTTCTTTTGAATACCTAGGCCAAATCATTAGTTTCTAAACTTATTAAGAGAAAAAGATGAAAGCATGCCTTATAATATTTCTCACTTAATTGGTCACATCAAAATAGATGTATTAAGAATCATTGGCTTTTAAGCAATGTAAATAAATGCTACCCTTATTTGGCATATATTATGTGTTTTGTTACTTGATTTCTTACTTTTCTAAAACCAAGTTGAATGATTTCAGGTTATTCCAGTAATTCTCTAGGTTTTATTTGAAACATTGGCTCAAAAGATATGTTGAATTAATTTGTTAGCGATGTTGATAATTTCATCTCTATTTAATGATACTGGTGTATGGCATATACAGCCCCTTTATATTCCTAAAAATTCATTTTTTGTCACTTTGCCAATGCATGCCATAATAAATACACCCATTGGTCCAAAATTTGCTATTCAAAAGTATATTTTAACTCTCCTATTTTTTTTTATTATGGCTAGTTTTAAGTCAATGTAATGCTTGCTTGTCACTAGAGACTATAATCCATGTTTAATAACATATACATTTTTTAAAGCATCAAAGTTTATAGTAAACTGAGTTAAATCATGACAACAATTTTCCAATTTGGTCACTTTCTCACTTAAGAAAATTGGAAGGTTTTTTATCTATAAAAGCTGTCACACTGAGAGCACGTTTTGCGAGAATAATAGGACTCATGTTGTCCTTTTCATTTAAAATTAAGTTCTTGTATTGTGGTAAACTGATACCTGATGTTCTGTTCCATACAAATACTATAAATAAAACAAAATTTATTATAGAATGTATCACTATAAAGTATGTTCTCAAAAATACTAGTATGCATACGAAAATGTATGCATCCTAATACACATGCATATACCGAAGCTAAGATTGATCATAATTAGATTATAACACGAAATCTATTCTCGATTTGAGTTGAAAGCTTCTTTTTTTGGTTGATACTAGGAATAGAAAAATTCAATGCAATATGTGAGACAAATCTTTTTGTTAATATGTACCTATTAAAATTCTTGTGAGAATTTAGTTTCTTTTTGAGAAAAGGATATCTTAGGTTTAAACATAGATGTAGTATTTTTCTGGGTTGATAGTTTCATTTGATTCAATGTTTAGTAAATCCATCCTTTGAGCATAATAACTTACATGTTTTCTTCTTACAATTTATTTGTAGACTTGCCCACTTTTTCTTCGAGTTTTCACCATGGTATGCAGATATTTTTATTCCATTTGTAGAAAGCTGTTCATCCGTGTTGTTGCATTTGACTTTTTTCATTGATTTAAAGGATTCTATTATGTATATGGTGTTTGTTGTTTCGTGATTTTACCATGCCTTATATTCCCTTACAATTGTCTCTTGAAAGTTTTTGTTGTGTATTCCTTCGAAATTACATGTTTTGGACTTTAATGGTATTCTTCCTTGAAGAATCAATATTTCCTTGATCACTGTATTGTAAACTTATTCCATTTGCTTTTAGCAAATTGCTACTATTACTTTGGTAAGGTTGATTAGTTCTGATTAAATGCCAAGGATCCATGCACTTCACACATACAAGCATGTGTGAGCACTTGAAAGAGTTTTTATAGTAACATTTGAAATTTATTGCTTCAAATAAGTATTTAAAGATGGCCATAAACTTTAAATTGTTTTTTTCAAACAAACTCTACACCTCTTATCAATCATTTAACCTTGTGATGGTTTATTTCAAAATTGATTAGAAATTATGCTTTGTTTGGGAATTGATGGAACTTAAATCCATCATGGTTTCATACCTTTTGAAATCTGCAAAATGTTGATGGGTATGAGATTATTAAAGGAAAAGCTTTGTTAGCTATTGTGGAATCCTTATCTTAAGTGGACAATGTATATTGTATCCTTGTTAAGTAATCAAGATGAGCTCTTGATCTTTGACTTGATTGAATGATGTAAAGTTTCCTTGGCTACAATTGAGAACTAGGGTATGAAAAACTCTTAAATCTTGATGGCAGTGTTTTAGAATTTGATGTGTGTGAGAATTGTTTTGTTGGCAGCTTATGGAATATTGGAATGGTTATGGTAGTACATCTAGAAGGCATTGGGGAAAGTTGGTAAGCATGTTGTGAAGGACTGATGTTATTAAAGTTTTTTGGGTCGATTGTGGTGTCTGCTCAGTGTTTATTCATTGATCTAAAACTATGAAGGATTGATATTATAAAAGGTTTTGTTGGATCTATTGTGTCGTCTGCTCGGTGTTTATTCACCGATCTGAAACGAAGCACTTGTCTTGGGCTTTTCTTTTCTTTCTAGCTTTTCTGTAGGTCTAACTCTTTGGTTGATCCTATAATTTTATATGATTTCCATTGGAATGCCTAATATCAAAGTATAGTATAATATGATGATGGTTGCTTTTTTTGGTTAACTGACTTGCCCTTCCCTTTATTCAGTGAATGAGATTGATCTAGTATGACTATCACTACCCCTATCCTTAGTTGATCTTCTTTGTAGTGCTTTTGGGTTACTTGATTATTTTCCATATGGGGAAAGCATGTAAGCTTATTATAAAGGACTAATGTTTGAAATGCTCATAGAATGCCACAGTTTGTGGAGAAAATAACTTCTAAATGCGTAAATGTAATTACTAATTACAAGATGGTGGAGGTGCTTTTAGACTTCATTGATTTGCAAGGGAAAATCCCAATGCAATGGCATGGAGTTGATGAAGAAAAATTCAAGGTAAGTTGTTGGGAAACAGACATAGTAGAGGATGGAGGACAGCATAATATACAATGAGAAAATGCTTGAAGATGAAGAAGTGCATGGAAAAGAAACTGAAGTACATGTCCTACTGAAAGGTAGATGAAGTAAGTTGTTAAATATTGATGAACTAGAGAAAAGTGGTCCTTGTATGTGCTTTGTCACGCCAAGCTTGGATGAGGAAAAGAAGTTTCTTCATTGTTCTTTTACAAATAAAATTACCCTCTTTCGTAGCTTTCCTTAATGCATATTTTGACATTCTTCGTCCCATATGTGTTGTAGATCTTAGTGGGATATCTTTTGGCCCGTGTTCATTTAATTTCTACATGTTAGAGATGAGTTCCATTTTTTTCTTTTCCATCATTCTTACTTTTCTCATGGCTTTGGGATCCATTAGGTTGGTGGTCATCATCCCAAAGAGGACTTTGCTTTTAGGGGAAAGGAACCTAACGAAGAAGTCAAGATTTATACATGGAAGGATGCCACACTAAGAGAGCTCATCGATTTGGTATTGTTTAGCCATTTTGTTATAATCACTATTAAATTTCTTTGTTGTATTTACCTTTCTAATGAGTTAACCATTTTGTTAAGTGTTGAGTATTTTAGAGTCGAGGAGGCCACTCCTACTGCTAGAAAAAGAGACGCGAAGCTATCCTTTGCATTTGTGTAAATAAGTGTATATATACGTATTTTTAAGATTTTAGTAAATCTTGAAAGAGAAACTCAGAATCATTTCGACTTCAAATTAGGTAAGTCATTCTTTGGCAGTAAAATTGAATCAAAGTAGTTTTTACTCAATTTTGCTAATAGTTCCAATATCCTATCAACTATCAAGCTGAAAGTTGCCTTAATAATCACCATTATTGGTCGAGTTGAGCTTAATGGTGATATAGATTTTTAGAATTTTGGAAGATTGTCTATGATGCATGTTCTTCTTATCAATACTTCTTTTTTACCTGCTTCTTTAATTGACACATACTTATCCCTTGATTAGATTTCGCGCATTGATTACCTTAAAATTGGCTGATGGTTGGAGGTGAATTGATCTTGACTCATCAACTTAATAGAATTTTTCTAATTTTTATATTTTAGTTCAAAATTTGTTATATTAGTTTTAAAATAAGCTAGCTTCAAGTTCTTAATTTTACTATCAACTTTATGATTTTTCTTTCAATTTTTTTTTGTAATTGAATCATGTATATTTTTTTCAAAGTTGTTATCATTCAATTTTTTATAATTTGTTTCATCAAAATCAAAGTAGAAAAATACAATTTAATTAATCAAATAGTTTTTCCAAAATATTACATGGGTTGAGATGGAAACATAAAGCTTTAATCCCTTATCAAGCAAATGGAAAATTGGCTATGTTAATAGAGTTGAAAGCCACATGTGATGCTTTCAATTTTTGTTACTGTTCATAGTGATCCATTAAGTAATGAAAAATATCAAGTTGAACCATTCCATGGGCCAAATCCAATCAGAATACTTGAGTCATAGTAATTATATTTTCCTTTCAAATAAATATTTTAAAATATTTGAAAAAAGAAGAAATAATGAAGCTTGAATGAAGTTAAGAAATGATTTAAGAAAAAAGAATGCAAATAAGTTTTCCACAAAACCCAAATCAAAGTAAAATTCTTTTCAACTCGTGGGTGATGAAAAATCTCGAGTTGAACTGTTCCACAAGTCAAATCCAAAGAAAACACTCGAGCTGTAGCGGTTAAAGGACTTGCCAAATGAAGCCTATATGCACCATCAAACGTGTTCCATGGACTTGGAATGTTAAACATTGCATTGCTTCGTGTTAACTAAACCTCTCCAAGGTTATATAAGTAGTTCTCGTTTAAGAGGTATAGCACAAAAGACATGAAAGTGGCTTTGAGCATTAAGACCTTCGCCTTCCTTCATCTCTACGTAGTGCTGTTTTACTTCTGGAGACCTCTTTCCTAGCTGCTCTTGTTGCAGCCTCTACAAACGGTTCTTCCTCTCTCCCTGTTATGTTGTGTATGTTGTTTGTTTGTGCTAATCATCATCTTCGTTTGCTATAGAAAGATGAGAACAACACATCTCTTGCTGATGCGATGCTTCACGAGATATAATATCCAAAGGTCCTTTGAAGGACGAACCACCAGGTTGGGATGGTAAAACACAACTAAGCGTTTCGAATGAACATCACATGAAAGCAGTCAAGTTGTCTCCAAACAGCTTATACCTTAAATCTAGAATTTCTTTGCCCTACTACTAGTAATACTCATTTTGTTAGTAAAAAATTGTATTGACCTTTCATTTAACGATTTTTTTATATACATATTTAAGTCAAATATAAGAAAATTATGTACTTCAAACTTTTTTTATATATGATTATAAATATTATCTTTTATTTTTATTCTTTATGTAGAATCTTGCATATATAAATAGACATAAGGTATACATGAAAGCAAATGAGAATAACTAAGATCAAATTAAACTAACAATTGAAAGCATCGATAATAAAACAAAAATTGTGATGAATATCATAACTAGCATACAATGATTTCACTATTAAAAAAGTCAACATATATTAAAAAGTTTTATTTTATAATATAATATATATTTTTTTCTATTTCTTATTGTGTGGATTTAATAAATCTAAAAAATACAAACTAAATTAAGTTAAATCAATCATCACTTATTTTATAAGTAAAACTTAATAATAAAAATCTGAAGTACATATTATTACTCTTAAAAGATAAAAATAGCAAATATTGATATCATGTAACAACAATAACTAATAATAGATAATATATCATAGAATATAAAACAAAAATATTTCATTAGAGTTAATTGGGTTTTTTTTCAAAATGTCTCGATATTTTATGTCATAGAATCTAATATATAAATTAAGATATCTTTTTAAGCAATCAATATGGAACAATTCATTTTTAAATTCTTAAAGACTTGTTAACAAAAATAATAAAATTTCTTTTTCAATTCACTCATCTCTCCCATCAAGTGTTATATTATATTGAAGGCTTTACTGCTCTTTCATTTCTCATGGAACTCTTCTTCAAAAGAAGATCCATTATTATAAATGCTAATGAAATTGAATGATTCATAATATAAATTTTTGTAATGAACCTTAACAATTTCATTCAGATCAAGTGATTAGGAGCTTTACAATCTGGCACAAGACCCAACATTCATTCTTCCCCATGGCATAAAAAAAGATTAGACAACACTCTTAAGTAACATGTCTTTTATTTTATATTTTGTAATTAGAAGGATTGATAAAAGATAACTAATTATTTGCATAAAATATTTATTCACCTACTTATTAATTTATTTCATCTCAACTTTAATGAATATTTACTTAATATTAAAAAAAATTTGTTATTGTTGCTTATTTATTTTTATAATTTTCAATAATTTGAAATGAGGGCTATTGGAGGAAAAAAAACAAATGTCATTAGGATGAACTCATGAGCTCTATTTAATTAACAAGCTTAACGTTTTTATTTTAAAATTTTTTTTCTAAAGTTTTTAGCTTGCTTTTAATGACATTTTGATTCGTACTTGAATGGTTGATAAAAAATGTTACACTCGACCTTCTTTGTATCTTGGACTATAACTTTTTCATATAATTTATCCAAGTTTTTCAAATTTTTTTCTTTTATTTATCTTTATTTTAATATGTAACTCTAAATCTAAATCTCCTTCCATGTGACTTTTGCATTGATTCATTTATTTATTTTATATTGCAAGAAATTATTTTGTTTCAACTTCAACATAATTTTATAATAGTATTTTATTTTCATTTAAATCATATTTACTTTAACAAATCATTACAATTAAACTTTATGTAAAATCAAGTTTAAACAAATATTTTTGGACTCAAATAGATCGGTTACATTCCAATAAATATTTATTCTAATTTTGAAGATGCTTTTAAAATTTTTAATTATGTATATGATGCATTCCTTTTATACTTGATTATATTATCAAATGTTTTACACTTGATCTCCATAGTATCTCATTCCATAAAATTATTTATTTTCATTTGATTTTATAAGTATAAAACTCTAGTTCTCCTCTCATATGACCTCAACATTGCTTTGATTTATTCATATTCATTGATTACATTCATCATGTTGTAGTTTTATTTTATAAATACTTAATATTAAAAATAGAAATTTATTAATATTTATAATTATTTATTTTTATAATTTATAGTTATCCTAAATGAGGTCTTATTGAGACATAAGTAAAATCATTGGACTTGTCTCAATTAACAAATGGATAGTATTTTATTACATATAGTGAGAGCATTTGTTTACTTTGTTTGTTTATGTCATTAATTTTAATATTTTGTAAATACTATAACATTTTACTTGACCTAACATGTGGTATGAGCCAAAGATGTGCGCTATATAGTTTTTGTTCATTAAGCTAATGTCTTGTGCTTAGTTTTTCTTTGGTGTTAATAATTTTAGGTAAAATCTTAAGCATGTCAAGAGACTCCAGAGGATAAGTAAGACGTCATGGATTTTTTTTGCATTTAATTTGTCTTAGAATTCTTGTATTAGGAAAGTTTTATTAATGTATAACAATATTATGAAAACAAGGACATGGGTCATATTTTAGTGCTTATATTTTATTTATATTGTAATATTTGTTGTACGAACAAAAATTTAAAAATAAAACATATATCTTTTATTTTGTTTTAATTAGAATTTAAACCTAACTCATGGGATTGGATTTAAAAAACAATGATTTGACAAGTTGGTAATGCTAAGGTGGACCACCAATACATCACACAAATGCACTTATGATACACAAAATTGCTTACCTGTATTTCTATTTGTAGTGGTCACACCAAAGATTTGATCTTAAAATTTATATCAATCTTCTACTTTCCATATTATAGTAGTTGTTATAGTATTTCTCTTAATTTTAGATATCTCTTGTGATTCCTTTATTTGGGTATCCCAAATGCTTCAACAGCACCTCCTCTTACCCTACTTTCACTAAACGCTCAGACAAAGCAAATTGTATTCTAATTTCTTAAAACAATTTCTTGGTTACAATTTCTGTCCTTATCACTTATCAGCTCTCCAACTCCCTCTGAATAGTCATGTCCCTCCAAAGAACACCATACCACTCTGTCACTTAGAATTTGAAAGTTTGTCGCTCATTCGAATCGTCAACAAATGATTTTCTTCTATTGGTTCTTACATTAATTTTAAGGGTAATTAAGTATTTTTTAAATTTTAGGAATTAATTAAATTCTTACTTCTTAAACTAAACAATTTATAATATTCCATATACTTTACAATCAATTTAGTCTCCAAAAATTAACTAATTAATTTTGTGTAATTCATATTAATGAGCTCTACGTTTTAAGAAATTTTCTCCTTCTATGTTGACATTTAATATTTTTAATAATTTTTTAAACTAAAAATCCTCAATAAAATTATTGTATTATTTTTCTCAAATTTTTTTATACTTCTAATTCTATATGATCGTCAAACTTCTTTTTTGTGTTAATTTTATTAATCTTATTCTTTTAAGCTCTAGGTTTTAGCAAATTTTTATAATCTTTTTAGTTCATTTAGTATTTTTTGAATTTTTGGGATTTTTCTATACTTATAAATATCTCCTTATTAATCCTAAAACCATTTTTTTCATACTTCAAAAATATTAAATTAAATAATTTTGTTTTATTAGATTCCAAATAGCTTATACATTTTTATTTTTCACTTCATATCTCTTTTTCGAGATGTCATGCCTCCTTTTTATGATATACTATTATTTGAAAATGTATAAAATAATACTTTAAAAATTTAAAAATCTTTAAAAATCCAATTAATTCCCAAAAAATAACAAATATATTTTCTGTAATAATTTGAGATATCGCAGCTGTAAAATTGGAATTTTGTTTGTTATTGTCAAAATTTTGGGAATATATATATAAATATATATATATGCCATTGTTATGTCTCACGTACTGATGCATTTTTTTCTATTGGGCGATTTGATTCATTTATCTTCCAGCTTGTGTCACAGAAACTATATGATTGAACTCTTCCTACTTCCCAAGGAAAATAGCCCTGCAGACAGCGTGGGAGAAGCACACTAAAAGGTGAAGGTTAAGAACCATCCAGATGTAGGCGGCAGCCATTATCTGGCCAAAGAAGTGTTCCTCGAGAAGACAAAGGGTGACGATTCTGCCTTTTGATTGCCCTTTCCCAAACTCAACCATTGCCCAGTCTATTGCGTCAAGACATAGAATATCCTTGTTAGATTTCTATTGTGATGGCTTCTCTCCAACTCTTTCTTCGCTGCCATCTTCTGATCTTGGAGAAGCTTGATGAAGATTTATTTTTCCTGCTTCTTTGTAGTTCTTTTAAACGGTCAAACTACGTGGGATCATGGCCAGTTGAAAGCTACGTGGTGAAGAATGATCCATCAGATGCAAAAACAACCCACTCATAGAAATTCTAGCTTTTCCTTATAGAATAAAAGCAGTCACGGATGGTAGTTTTCCCATATCTCTTCCACTATAGAATATTGGTTTATCTTTCTGCAAGGTTCAATTTAAGTAAAATCTTAGAAATTATGTGACAATAATAGGATAAAGAAATCACTAAAAAAATCATAAATAATGTTGACTATCAACTGAAAAACCTTAGAAATCTGCATTATAATCATCTTCATCATCCTTTTCTTCTTTTCAACTAATTACAAAGAAATTTGCGCTAGCAAATGCAGATGCCACAACATCACCCTGAATGAAAGCATGTTTTCATTGTTATGATTCTATGCTTTTCAAGGTTTACCTGAGAGCTGTCTGGAACAGAGGATGGACGATCCTAGTGCTCAGTATCCCATAGAATTGAACTAGTAAAGGAAAACCTGAAATGTTAATTCTTGCTGTTGATTGACTTTCTCGTCCATCGCCTAATTCTGCCCCAAAAGTTGCCCTTCTTAACATCACAGTGCCATTGCTGAGGTCCTTCAGTTCCCAGCCAACAACCTTCATCGAACGACACATTGGCCCCTCGAACAAAACCCTTTTCCTGTTTGCAGAGACCATTGCTACCGGCCATGCCCTAAATAACTTTAAGCTAACTTCATTTTAACAAAAACTTCAACTGAAACACTCGGAAAATTAGTTTGGTAGATGACGATAACTTTTTTGCTCATTAGTCAATGAAAAGCTTTTCAATTAATCAACCTTAGTTGTTAACCAGTTAATTTTTTCACGAAGTTATAATCTAATTTAGGCCACATTTGCTAACTACTAATCAAATTTTATTTCAAAGATTTTTCTTTGTCAAACTTATTTTAATATTCAGATTATATTTTATAGTGAGCTTGGAAAAAAGTGTTTTAAAAGAAATTTCTGAAAATTATTATTTTTTGAAGAGTTTATTTATGTAAAAATATATATTTTTCTTCTTAAGGAATCTAAGTTAAGAAAATAATAAGAGCAATTTTGAGAATCTATTTATAATCATTGGCCGAAAGGATGAGTACTCGACTTCCCAAATTGAGTGTGTGAGCTGTTGAAGGAGCTGGCGAAGTGCACCATTCTGCTCAGCGGATGGTGTTCGACGTGGGCCAGCGCCAAGATTCCGCTGATGATGTGCTTCCGCACCCGTGTCCTGGTTTTTCTGTCCATATATGACGAGGCGGTACATCATGCTGGTCCACCTGAGCAACCTCGCGGTGGTCGGGGCGAAGGAAAGGGCCCACGACAATCCACAACAGTGGCGGAGGCAGCATTCTTAGCGTCTGTGCCAACCTTCACAAGAAGGCAGCTGAAAATAAATTTATATTTTTTTAAATATAAACTAATGAAAAATTAAAAACATTTAAACCATTTTATAATAATTATTATTCTTTTGAAATAGTATTCTTTAATATAATTTTAAAATAGTATTTTTTATTATTTAATAGCTTCACCATTGTCCATCCACTTGCGTTCCAGAAGTCGCACGCAAAGGCGTAAACAACCATGAGGACGAGTAGGATCACGATGTTGATGACTGACACCTTCCTCTAGCTACGCCACAGCGTCACCAAGACGGCCTCCTTGCATGACTCGCACCGATAGCACAACTGCTACTGATCATTGCTCCATCAGTTGCAATCAACATCGTTCACAGCCATTCCCGCACCAGGGCTCCACCGAGTCTCATGGACGTTGATGTATCTGCATGACATTGAGCTTTGAAAGCCAAACTTCATCGATGCCTAGTTTGAGGTGATGCCAGACACAGAAGCAATCATGATACCATATAAGGAGTTATTTTGGATTAAGCAATGCGATGGAAGTAGATGGCACATCCTTCTCCTTCGCTGCTGTGGAAGCAAATGAAGATTGGCAGACAAGTTTTTCTCTTACTATTGCATACTGGCTATGGCCTCTCTGCTGGTAATACCACGTATTTGGGTTCCTTCTTTTTGAATCATTAAATTACGGGTGTCACCTTCATTAGACAAACCTTTCGCCTTAGTGTTACTTTTATCCTATGCAACATCAAGTACATAATAATCAGGGGATTTCCATGTCCACAACAGATATCATTTGGCTAACTTCCTATATGTATATGTATTCACAATAGAAAATGAAGAAAGGAGGAGAAGTGGAGGCACTTAGATCAACACCATATCCACTTCGAAGAGAAGGCTTTTTCGAAGCGAAAGATGAAGTACGGGGAGTTGCCTTTGCCTGTAGCCATTACGGCATGGAGGATCAAGACAGAATAGACTCCCTCGATGTCAGATCTAGAGCAGTGGCTGGTAAGCAAATAGCGGCGAAGGGAACACATAAGTGCTAGGCTCAAGGAGGGGAGAAGAATACGCCCCTCGGCCATGCGAGGACCATGGGGATTTGCTCACAAAATGATTCACTACGAGGCTAAGGATCTCCTCAGATCCCTAAAGCAGAGGTTTCACCTCCTGAATGAAGAGTTTGATTACATTCTCAACTTGTTCATAACAGCCATCCAATGTGTAAGTATCCCTCCAACTGGTAGAAACCATATAATAAATGAATACGCAGCAAAAAAATCAATGAATTGCTAAAAAAAAATTGCCCGAGACCAATGCATACATAAAACCTAGCTCTCTCAAATGCTACGTACGAATTATACAACAACATCTTCAAGTTGATTCAATCAAAATTATCCCTAAAGAAATACGTCTAACAAGCAAAAGGAAAGATTATATGCAATCACACCGCCAAAACCTAAATCGAGAAACCGTATCACTACACTATATCTCCAGATAGAAAGATGCACTAATTTGGGATGAACCCAAAAAATTAGGGAAAACTTCAATGACAGAAAGGATTAGAAACACCTTTTTGGGGGAGATTTACCCATTTGCTCGATTGTGTAAAATAATTAAAGCATGATCACCTTTGGATGTCGACAAAGAAATATGAGAAGGATCCGTGGAGAATTGTCTCTCGGATTGAATGAAAGATCTGATATTGGCGACAACTCGGACTGCCATCCTCGACGTGAACTTGGACCTCGTGAGTTTTCCTGTACACCACCTGGAGTCCATGCCTTACAGCTGTTGACGGCCGGAACTCACTGGAGGGATAGTCGTAGGGAAATAGAAGCCTTCCATTCCTAGCAGTGGAGAGATAGAAGGGTTAGTGATTGTTGTCGGAGAAATAAAGGCGGAGTGGCACGTGTTAGGGTGCCTGATTTGCATAAAAAAGACATTTATGTCGATTCAAAATAAAAAAATTAACAAAAATAATATATTTCTTAGTAACTCGTAAATGGTGTAGAAAAAGTTTGAGAATAACGTATAAGATGTGGCGTGATCACACATTTTCTAAAAAAAATATATCTTTAACCCACAAAATTTCTTGAATCATTTAATTCATTTTTCATATTTTATAATTTATTTGGATAAGTTAAATTTATGTTTAACTACAAAGATTAGAGTTCATATGATAGTTATATGTTTCATCACAAATCTCCAATAAATTCTAAGAATATGAATATTGTGTTATTACAAAATTTCAAATCAATATTAGGTTCAAGGATTAATCTGAGAAAATAGATAAAATTTTTGTCATGATGGATCATATAGGCTTCATTTAGCAAATCCTTTATCTGCTATGGCTTGAGTGTTTTCCTTGGATTTGACCTGTGGAATGGTTCAACTCGAGATTCTTCATTACCCACGAGTTGAAAAGTATTTTACTTCGATTTGGGTTTTGTGGAAAACTTATTTGCATTCTTTTTTTTTAAATCATGTCTTAAATTCATTCAAGTTTCATTTATTACATCTTTTTTCAAATATTTTAAAATTGTTATTTTGAAATAAACATATAATTACTATGACTCGAGTTTTTTGATTGGATTTGGCTCATGGAATTGTTCAACTTTAGATTTTCCATTACTTAATGGATGGCTATGAACAAGAAAAAAAATTGAAGGCATCACATGTGAGCTATCAACTCTTCTAACATAACCAATTATACATTTGCTTGACAATTGATTAAAGCTTTATGTTTCCATCTCAACCAATGAAATATTTTGGAAAAACTAGTTGATAAATTAGATTGTACTTTTCTACTTTGATTTTGAGAAAACAAATTATAAAAAAATGAATGATAACAACTTTGATAAAATTGTACATGATTTAATTATAAAAAAAATTTGAAAGAAAAATCATAAAGTTGATAGTGAAATTAAGAACTTGAAGTTAGCTTATTTTAAAACTGCTATAATAAATTTTAAACTAAAATATAAAAATAAAAAAATGTTATTGAGTTGATGAGTCAAGATCAATTCGGCTCCAACCATCAACCAATTTTAAGGCAATGAATGCGCAAATCTAATCAAGAGAGAAGTATAGGTAGACTCAAAGATGAGGGTAAAAAAGAATTATCGATATGAACATGCATCATAAATAATCTTCAAAAATACTAAAAATCTATATCACTATTAAGCTCAACTCAACCAACAATGGTGATTGATAAGACAACTTTCAGCTTCAAAGTTGATAGGATATTGAAAAAACTAATTGATAAATTAAATTGTACTTTTCTATTTTAATTTTGACGAAAAAAATTATAAAATATTGAAAGATAACAACTTTGATAAAATTGTGCATGATTCAATTATAAATAAATTTGAAAGAAAAATCATAAAGTTGATAATGAAATTAAGAACTTGAAGTTAGCTTATTTTAAAACTGATATAACAAATTTTGAGAATTATTTAGAATGAAAAATACAAAGAATAACATTTCTTATATAATTTTTATTTAAAAGAAAATTACTTTTTTTAAACCCAATAACCTTATTGCTGTGAAGAGTAGCAACAGTATTTGTGAAGAAAAATGATATAATCCCTAAGGTTTTCTTGGTTGAAAGAGACTACAAGGGAAAAATCATGAAACACTTGAAGAGATTATTGTGTTAGATGAATTATAAGAAAACTTAATCCCATCTTGTGCCTCATTATTTAGAATATCCATGGGTAGCATGATAATGTATGTAGAGTGTAGAATTCAAATGTGTCAGCTTATTGTGTTGTTTAAAACAATGCTTTAAAAGATCGATAAATGATGAACAACCACTAATACCTTGTTTTCATAATGAAATACCTATCACAACTTTCACCAACACCATGGAGGCATGTATTAATTTTTTTAAGATGGTTTTTTAATGGTTAGGCATTTCTCCATAGACGATAAACTATAGTACAACCCTTGTGCTCATCTCATTATTGTTTATGCTTCTAATGATGTTACTTCAAAGAAGTATTTTTGGAATGAGATTCATAGGATTTCCTCAACTAATCATATCACACACTTCATAGAGGAGGAAAGATTTGATTCATTCAAAGATTGATTGCAATTTGACAAATGTACTCAAAATCTCTTCTAACTTGTAACAATTTCTTGATCACATATATATATATATATATATGTTTCGTTTCTAATTCATCCACTACAGAGATTATTATTTAATTCAAATTGAAAAGTTATTAAACTAAAGCTCATAACCTAACTCACTTCCAAATCATGATCCAAAGAAATAGCAATTCAAACCAAAGAGAAATAAGTGATCCTTGTTATAAAATATGTGATAAAACAAACAATAAGAGAGAGGCAAATTATGCATTTAACAAATTATTTTATTCAAAAAATTAGAATAATAATTTTTTAACTTTAAAATAAAATTTTATTTTATAAATTTTATCAACAAAATAAGATTGTTGAATTTGACTATATCCATCCCTGATCGCGTATCTCAACTCAAAAAGCTTAAAAGCATGCAATGTTCCTAGAGAATTTGGGGCAAGTATGCATACTTTCAATCTTAATCTTATTTAAAAATAAAACCTAGCACTCAATCAAAGCTAAATTGTACCTTTCAAATTCTTGTTGAACATTATGAGCACGATTCAATAAAGCATGACCATTATCAACGAGGTGACGTCTTGTGTGAACAAGATTAATGTTCTTCAACAAATTTTCCGATATACTAGCCTCGAAACACTAAGGTTTTACACAGAAGTCCATTGCCCCCAAAATAGATGTCATTGCATCATCTATTTCTTCCAAAAAAAATATTCAATCTTAAATGAGAACATTCAAAAGGTACTCGAATGATATTGAAGGGATGAAGAGATACGACATATAGAAGGTACTGCTGATGAATCTCCAGCTCCAGCTCTTTTTGTTATTAAAGAGCACACTTTTTGGTAGCTGCATGTGCTTCTAGGCCAGTAGCTACAGTAGAGCCCATAGACTCAAGAAGAGCCTGTTCACAAAGCAAGCACCTAAGAAGCAATAAAAACAAGAATTAATTAAAAAATGAGAAAAATTATTTAATAGGAAACCCATTTTACCAACAATCCAAGTATCCCATGGCCTTAATGATAATTAAAAAGGTGACTAAAAAAATTATAATGACTTATTAGGATGTCTCTTCTAAGAACAAAATAGAAAGACTTTACTATTTACCTCGATGAACATGAAAATATTTTGGCCACTCATAGAACATAAATGATTAACATTAAAGTAAAATTAACATAAAAAGATACAAATTAATGACAAACATGTGGTGTTGATGGCATCATATATAATCTATTATCCACGATCTGATTAAAAGTGGATTGCTCTTTCTCAATGAGATCTTTAGAGCTACATGAAACATTTGCAACAGAATTGCAAGTTGGAATGATCGTCCTCGTCGCATGTTCTTGTGCGGCTGCTGGTTGAAGGCTCCAAAAGGCTGATGCTTCCTATTAGTACAATACAGAAAAGTGAATGATCACAAAAAGCCGAGTTAAGGAGACGCATCAAAAGAACAACACCACATCAGTTTGTGTGATCAATTGTAAAGGTTCTAGATAGGATCAAATGAAAGCCATCAATTGTTTAAAGCCTTCATGAACCACCATGAATCCTGCAACTAAAAAACAATTGGAATAGCTAATTTAGCTACTCTAAAACTTTCATGACATTTAAATAAAGATTGTTAGTGATCAATTGTCTTTGAGTAATTTGTAATAAACTTTTCAAAAATAAAATTTATGCTATTGAACTTTAAAATGAATAAACAGTTTATGACATTATCAGAACCAACATAAGACATGGGATGACTAGTCCCGAGAAAATCTTTTCAAGTGGCACAACATGAAACTAGTGAGAAGAATAAGGAAACATGATCTAAACAAGATATATAAAAAACTCTAACCTTTTAATTAATGAAATACTTAAAGCAATCAACTTATAAAATAGATTCTCAAAATCCTGGCAACAATTTCAAGGCCTAACCACCTCTCATATGGAGTAGATACCCTCGATGCTCTCGGCCTTTAGCCACATGTTGTGTTCATATATCGAGCAACTCATATAAATACTAAAACTTCACCAAATGTTCTCGGTTTATGAAACGAGTCCTTGGAACATGAGGAAATAATAGATGCACATTATAATTCCAATCTTAAAATAAGAACCAAATATGTTTATATACAGACATTTTAAAAACAAAAACCATCCAAACCTTTGGTTGATGCAGTCATGTTTCAAATTCATGCTTATCTACAAAACTCTTGCATAGTTATAGTAAATGGAGCATAACCTCTACAAATATTTAAATTTAATAATCCAAAAAAGCAATGGCAAGCAAGAAAAATTCTCTAAAATCTTCTAGATCATAAGTCAACCAAAATTCAACTAAAATGTGCCCAAAAAGCCTTGCCTTGACTACTCTTAAGGACACTCCTTGAGCTTTGACATCGTCACCTCGAAAACCATCCTTTGTAGCAAAGTGTTGCATTACATTCCTTCTCCTCTAGGACTAAGCCTTAAGAACTTCAGTTAAAAACTCAAATATGCCCCAAAGATGATAATTTACTTTAAACATTCAGTGTCAAAACCACCTCAAGTATACCCTCTCACGACCACAAACATCTTCTTCAAGCTTCCTCTTGAAATCTTCATTGACCTTGAATCTTAACTCTCGAGAATAACCTCTCAAGGTTCCTCTTTTATCCTTGAGCCATCACTAAGCCTACCACATAACCTCTTGACGTTCTTTGTATGATCCTTGAGCATTCACTAGGCCTAAAACATCATTTCATCATTTCTTCCTTTTAAGACTATCTTCGAGATAACTATAAGATTCTCTTAAATGATATACCCCTCTTTTGAAGGAGGGATTCACTCCAATAAGATGTTTTGAGCTATCGAATACTAAGTTCTTGCGATGCATTTTTTGCCTCCTATGGTATCCATTGTCATCTAATGTGTTGCACAATCTCCTTCTGCTTGCATTGTCGTTCATGCTCCAACGCCCTTCTCAATGTCAAATTAAACATTTCCTTCAATCTATAATACGAACTAGCATACTTGACACAATTATTTACAAATGTTGTTGTAGATAACACGTCTCAATCCTCGTTAAATAGGTGAATCTTCTCTTCTTTGCGAAGCATCATACTTTGTTGTCATTAAAAGTAAATTGCATCACATAGCCACATGTACCCATTATCAAAATCATTTGACAAGCTTGAAGTGGCACACATTAGAGAGCATCGTGTCAACTAAAATTGCTTCGACTTGCCCTTTGCACGTCAATGAATCCACTTACCATGCATGGATGCAAATTCAACATCATCTCCAAATCAAGCCTTGTCACTATGATTGATTTCATTAGAATCCATCATTAGAGACAACTTTCACCAATATCTTCTTAACCTAGATTTGAATAGAAACAACTCAAGGGTAGTCCCCACCTCTACAACCTTATTATCTTTATAACCTTCTTATCATTAATGATAGACTGTGGTCAAGCTCCTTCAACCTAACAAAAATCACATTATTCTTAATAACAACACCGATCCCATTTTTCTTTTCTTATTATCATCCTTGCCCCTCAATCTCCTCAATTTAGAACATAATTCCCAACAATACCTCTTTATAAAACTAAGTCTCCAAGAAAGACAAATTTAAAAAACATTTGAAAAAATGGAAATGCCTTAATCTAAGGATTCGTTCTTTTTTTTTGCTCTTGAAGCCATCATCCTTTGGCATCCAAACTCAACCATAATTTTTCTCAAAAGCAATTATAAATGTGCTTGAATGCCCATTATTTCAATAGAGATAGAATGATAACCATGACAATCTAAACAAAACCTGTCAAACGCTTCATCAAGAAGCTCTTCTTTCCAAGATTCAACACAAGAGACCACTCATCTCCAAAATTATGAGGTACAATATTCCATCAACTGCCTTCATGGTTATCGAGCTATGCTACTTCCTCTATCTGGCTTCCTCATTGCTGGGATAAAACTTCCATAGAAACTACTTGAATCGACTCCAAAAGGAAATCTTTACAACTCTAGAATGCAAAAGATTGTTTCATAATGATAGTGCATAATAAATTAGTTTTTCAAAAGATACCTTGATGAAACTTGTAAACTAAAAGATGCAAAAATACATTTCCAACTATCTAGTCATGCATTCTACTACTTTACATCAACCACTACAAGATAGGATGCTTATCTCAACAACCACTTTGAAAGATTTCAAGAAATCATGGTCACTTGGAGCCATAAGATCACAATGGTCATCATGCCATCACTTAAAGCTCTTTCTTCTTCACCTCTTATCATCATCTATGCTTCTTCTTGAAGTGGACTCATCTCCAACTATCAACCATCCTCAAAATTACGTTTCATCACCTCATGTCTCATCATCTGCATCAAAAGTTGTACTTGTTGAGTTAGTAAAACCACATATGCTTACAACGATATAAATATTTATCCTACTAAGTCATCTCTCTTCTCATGTTGCCTTTATCCTCAACAATATTTCCACTTCTCAAGTAGACCATCCATTTACCAAGATCTACACTACGTAAGATCTAACACTCTAATGGCAAAATATGATCCATCTTATAGATAGAATGATTACATTGCCATAAAAAACATGTGGAAAGAAATAAAATGCAATACAAATTAGTTACATAGAGAAACTCCAACTTTTTGATTAAAGAAAACCTAAACTAGTCTACATATGAAGTAAATTCTCAAAAACTTGGCAACAAGTTCCAAGAAAAGTCCTCTCACCTAGAGTAATTATTCATGATACCCTCAATCATGAAATCAAATGACACTCTAAAGCACCAAGCTACTTGCAACAATACCAATAACTCCCCCACAAATCTTTTTTATAGTCTAAAAGCTCTTAGTAACAAGAATTAAGAGATATACATAAAAATTCTAATCAAAACAAACTAAGAAATAAATAAAACCTAAATCATGGCCATTAAAAATCAAATACTAATTTGATGCATTCAAATTCTAAATTTGTGCTTACCCAAATGTCCTTGCACAACCGCAATAAATTTAGAGTAACTTCTTCCACAAATATTGAAATTAGATTATTTAAAAAAGAGTTAGAAAGCCAACAAAATTCTTTAAAACTTTCTAGCTCATTACTCGATCAAAATCCAATTGAAAAGAATCCAAAAATCACCAAAAGTGTTTGATGTGATTTGATTCCCATGTGTACTTGCTTTGATTGCTCTTGAGGGCACTCCTTGAGCCTTTGTTGCCTTCAACTCAAGATCTATACTTCCTTCTAAACAATTGTAGCAAGTTTCGTTACACATTCCTTAAACTCCAGGCCTAACCCTCGAGAACATCAACTGACACCTCGACTATTTCCCTCAAGACCATAATGTACCTTGAATATGCCCATTGATTGTCAAAACTACCTTAATTAAACTTTCTCAAAGAATAGTTCTTGCTTAAGCTCTCTTTTAAAATAGTCATCCACATCAAGCCCCTTAACATGAGCCTCAAGGCATCCAAACACCTCTTAAGAATAACATCTTAAGTTACCTCACTTTACTTCCTCGAGTGTTCTCCAGAACTACAACATCTCCTCAAGATGTCTTTCATTCCTCTCAAAGCCTCCCTAGGGAACAAATGTAAATCCAAATTATTTGCAATCAAATTAAGTAGCAATATCAATATTTAAGAATTTATCAATATGGAAATAACAAAGGGTTTTGTTTAGGTTAAAGCTTTACTAGAAATTCATTAAAGAGTAATGATTCTAAGAAATTAAATATGATATATTTGAGACATAAAAAAATAAAACAATAAAATAAATTTTCTATTTAAGCCTAATAATCCCAATTCTACATAATATATTGAGTTATTGAGAATTTAAAAAAGAATGTTTCAACAAATGCTTATACAAGTAGGACTCATGGTCAATGTTAGTTTTTCTTGTTTAGAAATATCTAGAACATATAATTGTTGTCACATAAGATGATTTTTGATACTGAAATGCAAAAGGAAATCCTTCTATATTCTAATTACTTTTTGCTTTTGAGAGAAACTAAATTATTTATATTGTCATTTCCATACTCTTTTGTTTATATCAAAAAAATCTTTTTCTAATATATACAAATTCTACAATTCAAAAAGAAAAGCCTAAAGATAAAATGCATATTTGGTCTTCAATCTTGGAATATATGATACTCAAAAATTTTTCCCCTATGAAAAGTCACTGAAAACTTCAAGTTTTAAGGATTCATAAAAGATCCCCTAAATACAAATATAATAATTTAGTTTTAACTTTTACAACTAAAAATTATATAACATTATAATTTCAAGAAAAAATACTTAGCCATTCTAGGTGTGCTCACTTCTCGTATGGCATTAGGCAAGAATTGGGTGTTATTTTTGTGTTGTTGTAGCTTATAACTAAACAATGCCATATTCCTACTACTACAATCATGATATGCCTAAAGTGAGATCACACGTGGTGGATGATCTATGTCTGACATTCCTTGAAACCCAAGCATCTTGGAGCTTTTATGCAACGTTTGCCCCAAACAGTACATGTTCAAGTACACTATAAAGCGTTACTTATTTAGTCCTAGAAATAAAGTGATTTAGTAATTAAATACTTAACAATGTTAGTACATAAACACTTTTGGATCTCATAAATAGTACACTAAACAGTAAAAGATTACTCAAAGTATATCATTCAAAAACACAAGACACACATAAACAAAAAAGATGCAATCAAACGATTATATAGTATGCAAGATACTTAAAAATGTTAACACAAAGAAATGCAGCACAAATCAGCAGTAAAAGATGAACTCAAGTCGTGTATATAGGAAGCAAAAGATGAACTCAAGGATGTAACTCAATACCACATCAAGTTCACATAACAACAATATATCATTTGAATGAAGATATGATGTGGAAGAGACTTAAAAATGTTAACACATAGAAATGCAGTGTAAATAGACTCAAGTTTTGATTTGCGAGAGTCAAACTCTTCAATTTTCTTATATTTCTTCTATAATGAATCATCTGCTTCTTTCCATAGAAAACACAACTTGTTCAAGCGTTGAACCTTAGATGTCAATGTATTAATGCTAGCTTTTAGTCCAGGAACGTCTCTTTCTTTAGCCCAAACATCCAGCTGAACAGTACATAATACAGAGTGATCAAGACCATGAAATCAAGGAAAGGTTACATTGCATTGTAATGGAAGATTACATATATAAAATTCCTATGGTGTAATAATCCTCACATTGCAAGCTTATGCATTTTAGAAGTTGAAGCTGAAAACACTATAAGCTAAGCTATGATATAATTCGGTGTAGTTTCAAAAAAGTTTGATGAGAATCATGATCAAGACGATTAACTTTTGAACTCAAATAGTAATGAATATAATTGGATGAAAATGCTCAACAAAAATGCACACTTTTTAGAAAAAATATATGTTTGCTTTCTATGATGATTAATAGAAAAGCAACATGCATAATGTAAACATCAAATATCCAAAACCATGGTGTTATGAATATATAATTTCGAAACTGTTATGGTATGTACAACTCCTTGAAGTTTGGCATGTTAAAGATTGACAACACTTAGCGTCAGAAGAAAACATGAATAAAGAAAATTCACGAAATCCCATATCAATGTTACTTAGTAATGATCCACATTACTGTTTTAAAACTTGCCACAAAAAATCCCATTTTAAGAAATCACACGGGTCACATCACCTGAAATTGCCTTGAGTTACCAAGGTTATGCGACTAGACTACAGAATGTAGTGTTGTTGTTGCGACTTCGCCATTTCCATGTAACCACTTTACAAGTTTCTGGCTAATGCTTTTAGCTTTAGCTACCTTGTTTAGTGCATCTTCACTAACCACTAACTACTGGACATGACCATTCTGAAAGGAAAAGGGATGCATGATATACATCATTATGAGTTCTAAAATGGAACACAATAAAATTGCAAAAACATGATTCCTATGAGGTGAAGCATTTCTAATTGAAACAATTTCCTTAGTGTTATATGGATATCTTCATAACCATAACTAAAAGTATAGAAGGTGATCTAAAGTAGTCGACATGCATATGGCTTTTAAATAAACCAAACAATCTTGTCTATGAGCGGTACCATAAACGTTCACATCAATCTCATTAAAACTTGGGAAAGGCAATACTCTGAAAAGCTCCATACTGCAGAGCATAGATGTCCAAGAAAAATGCAACCATGAAAATCTTCTGGACAATGAGCCCCTTAACTAAAAATTTACTACTCATTTTTTCAAAATCTTTATTGCATGGCCAATTTTCAAAGCGGACTATTAAAGGCAATGTCAACTTCAAGCACATTGTTAAATCACAACTTCACACAAACATATCTTGTAGTTTGAGATTTCGACTATGGAACTTTTGCCAAAGATAACAACAAGCCCAGCCATCATATTTGTTACAATTTTCCACATTGGAGATTTAAATCTTAGGCTAAAATCACAAAATAAACATTTAAAAATCAATTGCCCATATGAGAAATTTGTTAATCCAACATATATTTCCATGTTAATGAAATAAGAATCCCCATTTGTAGAGGTCTTCAGCCGTCCCAAACTAACAACTGTCATTTTAAGGTAAGTATATGAACCAAGTTGAGCCAATCCCAACCATTTGTTTTAAACTACATGTTAATCTACATAATTTTAATCCACTTCACATGTAGATAACCCTTACATGTGAGTAAAAAAATTAAGAACAATTGTATAGTCAAAAAATAAACATAGCATTTACTATCCCCTGATAGAAATATGTTTACATTAGGTAGGTCACTTTAGTTAATAACAAATATTAATTATTAGTTGTCACTTAACAAGGATTATTAACAAAATTGTCTACTTATTGAAATGGATAAAAAAAACTTTTACATTTATTAGAAATAAGCTAGCAAAAAAGTCAATAGGTTCACTAAACTTAGTGATTAATAAAATAATATCAATACAATAATTAATAATAAGTTTGGATGATTAAATTTAGTCAATTAGTGCATATTAAGTTGAATTATATAAAGTATGTAAATTAATAGTTTAACTACATACATGCACACATACATACGTACATACATACAAAGACAATACAAACCACCTTAACTCATTTAATCTTCTATAACAAAAAAGGCAATATAGATGTAATCAAGATTACCTTACAAACTACAAACAAAGATCAAGTAAAAAAACTTAACAACCATTAAAGATTATGTTATACAAAATAATTTGATGTTAAGGTACACATATATTCTATGTATTATGTGATCATGTAATATTAACATATAATCTTTTTTCTATATAATTTTTTAATGAAAACATATGAGAGATTAAAAAAAGGAGATTGGTTAAGAGCCAAAAACTTTAATTCCTATGAAATTTGTGAAATAACACTACGACAAATATAGCAATTTCTACTTGTCCAAGTTTCTTGTACAAAAGAACCAAAGAAACTAAAAAAGAAAAATTACAGAAGACAAATTCTAGGCTTACATTTATGTTCTTCCTGGCACAATAAATTTTATACATGTATCTACTAAATAATGGAAGCTATATACTATTAGCTGCAAGAAACACAATCACAACTTGAGTTGCACATCCTTAATAAAATTTTTCTCCATGCAGCACTTGATTTGATTACTACTAGCTCATTATGCCAAGCTTCCCTCATTGCTTTGAAAGCTTTCCCTTTGATAGAAAAGAAGGGAAAAGAAACTATCCTTATGGTAGTATGGAGAAATGCACTGTTTTCTTCTCAAAAGACTTCAATAATCAACTCAAGGTCAAGTAATTTTAAGAAGAGGGAGAATGATGTGCAAGCCAAAGCATTGTCCAACATATGCTTAATTTTCTTTGTTTGGTGAGTTATTTTTTGAGTAGATTTGATGGCTTCCCAAGCAATTTTAATGTCTTCTAATGTAATTTTTGATAGGTTATAAATGGAATTAGTGCTTTGCAAACATGCTCGATTAAGATAAGGGAATATTAATCCTATCACTTGGTAATATTTCTAATTAGAAAGTACAACTCTTATAGTTATAGGATTCAGTAAATGTATCCCTTACCCTTGTTCATCATCCATTCTCCAAATTTAGGTATTTTTTCACTATACTATATTTTGCTTACCAAACTATCTAAACTATTTTGCCATGGATAGTTATGAAAATCACTCAAGGAAACAAAGTCCCATCTTCTTCACAAGTACCATATTTGTTAGAATAGTTGATATATATAATTCAGCCATCAAATATGTATTTCCTGAATTATCGTAATGATTTCAAAAATGACTTACTTTAACTTATAGTCAAATAATTTTTTTAATGGATTCTTAAGTCACTTGCTTAAATATTTATAATTCTTTCTTCATTAGGATAACATTACCAATGTCTCTGCAATAGCAACACAGAGAAGCTTGTGGTGACAATAGTGAAAAAATCACAGAAAAACTTCTATTTTGAATATAACCAGTGAGATCCATCGAAAAAAGCTAGTGGTGGAACCCATAAGAATAAATAATAAAAAACCCAAATCACTTTATTAAGCACTCTATCCTAATAACCTAAAATTAAAACTTTATTGCATGTATGAATATGCCATATGAAAAGGGATGACTTTATGAATGAAGAAAAAAAAATCAAGAGGTGCACATGAAATATTAATCACAAAAAATGGTGTAACAAAATACCTAAGGTTAGAAAAAAGTGGCAAATAAGGGAAAAAAACAAATGAATGTTAGAATGACTACAAGTTCTCCTCTGATAGATAATCACAATTAAAATTTCAAGAAATATAACCAAGGACAAGATATGAAGCAATAAGTATAAGTAATATCGAATATGAGAAATAATAGGCAGCTATAATAGCATACTCTACATTATTCTACATATAAGGAGAAGGCATACTTGTCTTTCAAGTAGTTGATTGTAAGTTCCTTGTAACGATAGATCTGTAGCACTCCTTGGACTACCATAAACCTGATATAGTAAAGGTGATCTTACATCCCGAGTTGTAGTGTCTGTTACTATATCATTCTCATATTTGTACCTGAAAGGAACAGTCGATATCCATTTAATATGATAGACCAATAAATTGGGTATTTCCAAAGCACAAAGTTATTCACAAATGCTATAAAAGATTCGAAATCTTTGTTTTAAATTAGTTGTTCATAATTGATTATTAAATAAAATATTTTTTGTTAGAAAGGTAAAAATAATAATTCACAAGAAAATTAACTTTTTATCCAAAAATGGATAAATAATAATTATCATAAAATATTATTTATACTAGTAAAATAGTAATATTTAATTATCTTCTTAAAATTTATTGATATAATTTACTTCACCAAACACAACAAAAAATATCATAATCATTTGTTAACCATTTTTTATATGCTATTTTTAATTTTATCTCAAGAAATGATTAACCAAGCAATTGAAATGAATAAATTATAAAACTTCCTACAATAGCCAATAAAATATATTATTCATCACAATTCTAACTCTTAATAAAAATCTCATCCTTAAAAATTATAGTTTCCAAAAGACATTATAAAGCAGATGAATGCTTGCATGTAAAACTCCCTTGGCATCAACGCCTAACAAAACAGGTCGCACTGTACAAAAACTCGAATTTTTCCTTTTAGTTCCTGCAAAACATTCAAGCTCAATAAAAGTATAATATATATGGTTTAAATATCCGATATGAATATACATTTTCGACATGTTTTCTTGTACAACTTTCCAATGGAATGGCTATCAAAGGCTCTAAGATTTTATGGAAAATAGCTGCAAAGAAAAAAGGAACTTTTTCTTTAAGACAACTGTCTAGGGTTCAAATTCCAAATCACCAGTCAAATTTTAAGTGTTTTGCTGCCCAATGATGCAGCTTTATGAAAATATCAAAATATTAACAAACATTTTGTCATGGAGAAACATATCCTTGCAAATGAAGACACATACATGGCTTGTGGAAAAGAAGAAGTTGAGTGATACACATCCATGGTTATCGGTTTTAGACAAAAAATAGATTTTCAAATAGTTTAAAATAGATTTCAATCAAACACTCAGCCAAATTATTGGTTTGGTTCAACTCAAGGTTTTAGCTAATCATGATTAAATCAATCTCCACCATCGTCAACCTAATTTTTTCTTCCTAATCCATGACAAAGTTACATAAATACCTTTATTTTCTAACAATAAAAGTGCTCGATTGGGTAAGTTAGAAAATGCTCTTGATAGCTACATTAACAGTTCTTAAGGATGAGATTTACAAGACTTAGTGTCACCAAATTTCAAACACCAAAGAATGGTTTCACATTCAATTTCTCTTTTGTTAATATTTCTATTCTTCAATTATTCTTAACATTACTTTTACATTTATTCTTTTAATAACTTACTACTTGATAACATAAATAAATATTGCCTAATTTAAATGTTTAATTATATAACATTGATTTTGAATCTTATCCTTTATTGTATTACCTACTTTTACCTTTTCAACAAATCCCTTTTTAGTCACTTGGACAAATTATAGTCACTCAAATTTGTAACAATATTTTTTTTATAATTTATTTTTTGCATCACCTAGCCACAAAGACAAGTGATCATTATTGCTTTTAATTGTATTATATCATTTTTTAGTGCCCAACTCCATAACTATATGGACAAATGGTGACCTCATTTATTTTACCAAATATCCCATTTATTTTCAATAGTTCATTTCTTTTCAATGCTGCACTTGTACCTTATCAACCATCAAGCGAATTCGTGTTCTACACGCACAAGAAGCTACCTACATGCGTGGATAGACCCTTGGCTCGGTCATACATTTGTGCACATAAGCATGCACGCTCGTAAAGGTAGAAATTGATAGATGCAAAATTTTTAAAATTTGAGAAATTTTTAATTTTTCATCATAATCACTTTTTTTGTTTTATATTTAAAAATGGTATCCCAACCACTATATAAAAAGTTAGAAATAATGAATAAAATGATTCAAAAAAATTCAAATAAAATCCGAGACTTCAAAACTCATAGAAAATCAAAACTAGAGAAATGCAGCAAGTTTTGAGAATCATAACTTCGTAAATCCAAAACCCTTTAAAAGAAATCTTCTCGGGGAATTCAACCTCCTTGTGGTAAAAACCCTCTTATCCTTCTCTTTGTCCATCTTCCTTTGCTCACCATTATTACACTTCCACTTTTGTTGTTATCATTCTGGAAAGAAAGCCTATTGACGAAGGTTTAAGACGAGAAAACCTCAATAGCAGATCATTGGTAATTTATTAGAGTCGTAATTGTTGAAAGTCACAAACCATAATTTATTAACAAAGTTTCTAGAACAAGTGCTACTTTGGAAGCATTGACAAGTGGCATGGCTAAGAATTGCAAATAATAACTCATCATGTTTCTTTGCAATTTAACATTGGGCAACTAACAAGGAAAAGAAGTACCATTTCAACATCCCAACTAGGCTTATTCCCAAGCACTCACATTAGAGGTGCAAGCACTTGTAAGCCCCAAGTTATACAGATCATTATTCCATTTGCAAGCGGAAAAGAGCAAACCTAAGAAAAATCAATAGCAAAAAAAACCAATGATAACAAAAGGTACCTTGTTAGAGAAATATCTAAATCATTTTACCACTCACATTGCTTTTATTGTTGCTAACTCATAGTACTTCTATGGCATTGTGACTACTATAGAGATCACAATAAGCTCTTAAGTTGCTCACAACTTCAAAGGTTGTGAATGTTTGATTGAAATGGAAAATCATAACATGCAAACAAACCAAATTTGCAAAATAATGGCTTTTGCATCCAACATCAAGTGTATTACAAGAAAAAAAACTCATTATCATTATGGTTTTTGGAGAAGATATTTTGCAATATCGATCTTTGATTCAAAATGCCAAGTTGTTGCTAAGGTTTTCACTCTATTATAAATATAAATTTTATAATATATATTCTATATTTATTGCTTTCATTCTTCTATTATGACTACTTTTGGCTCAATTATGGGATCTTTCGTTCTATTGTACTCCCTTTGAGTTGCATAATGAACTATAGTATATAACTCTTCTATGGATTGTTATGAATTTTTTCTACCAACCTTTACCAAAAAACTAAAATGGAGTAAGTTTGATCTTTTATGATTATGAGTAAATATAAACAAAATTTGTCCAAATCACTTAAATTTCTACTCATTACTTCAACCTTATTTTTTCTTAGTTATACACAAGTGCACACACTTTTTAAAAAATTGTATTTTAAAATAAGGCAATTTTTATCTTTGTAAATTTTTGAAAAAAATGAAAAAAAGTAAAATTCAACTTCCTCTTGTGCATGTCTCAACTCTTCAAGAACAAGCTAGCTTTCAACAACATTGTTACTACAAAAATTGCAACCATGTTCTAAGGCAAATTATTAGACTAGAAAAGGGCTGTTGATTAAAAATCAGTTGTTAGATAACAAATTAAGCAATTGACAGATTGATTTAAGCTATGATAGCACAACCACTAAACTCTAATTCTCAGTATATAAATTAAGAGTGGTAGCATACTTTTTAATAAAAACACAGAGTTAGAATGAAATTAATTGAGGCAAATTACATGGAGAAAAGGTTTTGTTTTTTAATTTGGAGCGCATTTATATGAAAATAAACTCAATTTAAATTGATATTCTCATCCTCATATTCTCAAGTTGATTCGTAAGCAAGCTAGCCTGATCTTTTAATCTAGTAATAATCTCCACCAATGCATTTTTCTCCTTCTACAACTTTGATATGGTATCACCATTCTTGATAGCATCAGCCTCTAGCTAAAGGTTATACTGTTGCAAGCTATTGTTGCACTCTGGTAATAGTTTGTTTTTCTCTTAAATCATTCTTATCTATGTAGTAAAAAATATAGGATATATCAAAAAAAGAAAATATATAAATATTTTCTTCAATTAATTTCATCAATGCATGTTGGTCTATCTGACTATTAAGATGATTTATTTCTTGTATAGCTTTTGCAAGATCTTTCGTGAGACTATAATGTAAATTTTTAGAAGTAGCCCTTGCTTCAGCTTCTTTCTTCTAAGCTTTAATGATAACCTGATATGTTTCATGAATATTGTCGTTATATATAAGTCAATAAAGAAGCTATATTTAATTTTTAGAAGATACCAATTTGTTGGACTCCTCCCGCTTAAGATTCTCCTCTAAGCACACCTACATTGTCTAATATTTATCAATCAGTGAAGTAAACTCTTCTATTTTGGAATTCATTTGGGATTTTGAAAAGAAATGAAAATTTCCAATGTTTAATAGTTAAAAAAATTCATCATTGCGTGAAAATTTAAATTGAAAACATTCACCAATTTTAGAATGCTTTCTCTTTTCTAACTCCAACAAACTATTGAGCTCATCCTATATCGCAAGATAACAATCTTCCAGACCAATGTACCAACTGATACGAGACTTTAGTCTCTTGATGTAGTTTCTCATATCTTTCATCCTTTCCTACAAAAATTAGAATAAACACAATTACTCAGGAAAAAAAGAGACAAATTGTTATTGTAACATAAAGATTAGGAGGCCTAGTTGCCTGGACATCTGCTTTTCATCTTAGCTTTGATTTCTTAGATAGTAACTACGTCCTCCCTTGAGATAAACACAACCCCAGTACCATCACAATCTCCATTAGAGCTGGCAGTATTAGGAACACCTCCATTATCACCAAATATTGTATTCATACTCGATAAAGGTAGGCGACAACGCGTAGAGTTTGCTTGTCCTACCATATTCCTGCCTCCAATCCTCTGTCGCCTACTTAATTTATTTTCGTCCTAGTTCTTGCACTTCTGCAAATCAATCTACATGCAAGAATTCCAAACCAAGGACAAACTAGTCATAGAACGGATTGACACTGAATGAAGCGAGAAGAGAACCTTACATTTGAGAGGCTTTGAGAAACATTATACCCAGGGGTCAGTGGGGGCTTGTCTGGTTCCTCGTGTGCATCGTCAATGACAGAAAAGAGATCCAACGGAGCTACGAAGGGGTAGGGCTGAAGTGGAAACCTAATGAAGTGCAGCGGAAAGAAGGATGAGGAATCGAAGGCAAAAAGCATCGGATAAACAAATTACAAACCAAAGATGAAGAAACTCCGAGGAATTATTTGGTTTTGAGAATGATGATAGATCTCTTCTTTTGCTCTTCCCATCTGTACACTATCGAAGGGGCGAGCTTCGCGATTTGTAAATTTTTTAAACGAGCATGCCAAAGATTACGAAATGACTAAAACCTACCCTATTATTAATTCAACAAAACGAACGAAGCTGCTATATGTATTTTCTTTCAAATAAATATTATTCAGCAAAAAAGAAAACAAACAGAAATAACATTTAAAAACCCAACTAAACCAAAAAAATGTTCAACTAGTTTTTTGGCTTAAATTTGAAAATGAATTACAAAACAAAGGTTTGAAAAAAAAATATTAAAAAATGTTTTATATAAATAAATAAAAATTAGATAAATATAGATTTTTTAACAATTAGAGATTGAGAAAGATAGAAACAATATTTAAAATTTTGTTATTAATCTAGACAAATTTTATCTTTAACTTAATATTATTTTTAATAGAATATTAGGACTTTGTCTTATTATTTTGGAGTGAATTTTTAATAAATTAAAATTTAGGATAATAAATATTAAAAAAAAGTGTTATATTAATACTTGAATCAAGATGAATTGTGACATCATGGTCTATTTTATCGACTAGGCTTATCAACGATAGTGATGGTCCATTCATCATTGCTCTTGCTCCATTGTTCTCTTAGTCATAGAATGAAAAGTTATACTACACTTTAGCGTAATTTGAGCATAATTTTTATACTAAAATAAATAATATATCATATAATGAAAATTTTTCTACTAAGCAGAATACCTTTTTAACTATCAATGTTCTCTAGTATTTTGTAGTGTACAGGGTAAGTGACTAATGCTACATCTTTTGGCGAATATATATGAGCACACAATAACAATAAATTTTACTTAAATCCTATAGAATGATATATGTTTTGATTTTATTTATTTAGAGTTTTAGAACTTAGGAATAAAAATAATAATAGAAAAGAATACTTACTAATGACTCATATGTAATAGATTTCTATAACATATATGACTAGATAATAGCTATTATTATCTAATCTTAGTTTACTTAAAATTCTCAAATAATAGAAAACAATACTTTTTAATTCTTTATTGCAATGTTTAAAACTTACTTTCACCATAAAATCACATATTTTGAAGTTTTAACTTGGACCATTTGTCATCAAAATCATTTTATGTCTATGATTTTCTAAATCGACAAAATTGTTCATTTGCTCCACCTAAATAAACTAAACTTCAACAAAAAGAAGATTATACTATACTCTGTTACACCCTTATGTTTGATGAGTCAAGCATAAATGTTCATATCACATATGGGCTTACTTTGAGAGAAATGTTTAATATTTAATTAAGTGAAGTCATGAACTTTAAATGTCTAAAATAGTGGTCTTCAAGACTCTTTGAGTTATGGCAAGCTTCAAGAAAATTGAAGACATGTACTAAAATTTTTATACTTGAATTTCTCCATATTTTTCTAGAATTTGATATGTCCAAATTTTGAGATGATGTGGCACACTAGTAGTGTTAATATTTGAAAATGTTAGAAGTTAATAATTGTTGAATTTTGATTTTTGCGCCAAGTATTATTGATGAAAAGTATAGATATTGGTATTTGATTTTTTTAATTTGTTTAGGAATAATTTGTTATGAATTTTTTTTCTGAGTCATTTAAGAAATTTGTAACACTATCATAATATAAAATTATTTTGGTACACTTATATTCAAAATTTTGGCAAACAAATTCTCACAAAATACTATAAAATAACTTTATTCTTGGGATTTTTACTGTAGCATTGGGCGGATAAAATCGACCTGACCACTGGCCCATCTAGGATTTAGGGATTTAAAAATAAATAAAATAAAAATTGCTTGATTTACCCGAAGGGGCGAGCAAATCACTAAAAGTAGCGGTGAAACTTGAACGGAATGGCACGTAATCAGCCTGCAGGGAAAGCTGAATAATAAAGGACTAAGAAAAATAACACACATGAGTATCTTACCAAAGCAACTATTAAAGGTCAATAACAATATAACTAGGGAGTTGAATTAATTTGAAAAAAGAGAAGATTCAAAAGATCTCGAATCATAAAAAAGACACCTTTGATCAAAGGATCTACTTTGCATCTAGCAAAATTTTGGCCAATTTAGTATTTTGGATATCTCGAAGAAAAAATGGATGTTGCATGAACGAAATCAACAAAAAGAATTATTACACACATCTAGAAGCAACATCCAAGCACATATAGAGTGTGCTATAGTAGGAGAGCATGTTCAAATGCTGCAGCAAGATGACTGTTGCAGAGTACACACACACAATGCTATTCACAACCACGTGAGATTATTTAGCTACACAGAAATGGGCATAGAATGAAATTGCACACACAAAAGATTGGGTGCACCATAGACCAACGTGTGAGTGAATAACACTTGCATGAAACTACAAGGGTAGTGGACGATGTGCGCAAATCGAGTAACACATACGCATGAACACTTACCCACATGGTACGTGCAACACACTCCACCTCCCACAAACACGTGAGTCATTCCCATCCCACCTTAAAGTAACACATGTAAGAAAAAACTTATTAAATGAATATAAAATGACAAAAAAATCCATTCTTTTACTAATATAAATAAGTGCTTGAATTTTCTATCAAAAGAAAGCCAAAAAAAGAAAAAGCCAAGCTTTTCTTAGAAAAAAAAGAAAAAAAGAAACAAAACATCTCTTTAAGTTCCAATCTTAGGTCTTATATTCTCTCTTTCATGTTTTCAGTTTTTCTTGGCCATTCTATGTCTCATTTTCAGCTATATTTAACCCCAAAATAATGTTGTTGTGAAGCCATAGAAAAACTTTCCTCATAGAAAAATCATATGTGGTATAAGAGCAATTAGTTAAAAGGAATACAAAAATTTATTTTGGTATCAAAGCCTCATTTCAATGACAATAGCAAAAGCTAGGAAGAAGGGAGTTGAATAGAAATCTAAGAAAGAAAAGCATAAGATTGGAGAAACTTTAATCGAGATGAATGTGCCAACAAATCAGTCAACAAACATAAAAAATTAGTTAGCTCTATTGACTCAATGAATGCAAAGGTTAATAGAGATAATGTTAAAAACCCAATGCCCTGTGAGAAAATATTTATAGGACCACTTGCAAAAAAAAGAAAATGTCATCAACTAGAGAAATTCTAGTTAGAATATTCATCCAAGATAGCTAAAGACGACAACAAGAATGACGTTAATGGTCTTTCTCCATCAACACTAAGAATTTAGAGTGTTCGTTCAAGATTGAAATTAAACTTCAATTACCCATCTATGATTGTATAGCTTTGAGAAGTGTCAATATCTATTCCTTTGACTTAATTTTCAATAAATTTGAAGACCTTAATGTGAGAGAAAAACCAATGTAGTTAAGGAAATTGGTTGCATTTGAAAAGATTCAAAATGACTCAAATCAATAAAAAAGCCTATGATTAGGAAATCTGTTCTTGGTTGACAATAATACAACTAGAGAATCGATTTGTATTTGAAAAAAGAAGAAGAAGGTTCAAATAAACTCAAATCATCAAAAGGATAGGTTATGATAAGGGATATATTTTAAGTCTAGTAAATTATTGAACAATTTAGCACAAAAAAACATCAAAATAGAAAATAACATTTTTATGAAGCAAATTAACAAAAAAAATAATTATGCATATTGAAAAGTAGCAAGTGTGACATGCACTGCAGCAAAAGGCATGCACATTAATGTGTCGCAGTAGGACAAGTGCTGCAAAGCACATGGGCATAATGCTACTCACAATTGCACAACATTTTTCACACGTGGCATTGCGTGCATGTAGAATTTGGCACATAATGAAATAGCATGGGCATAAAGGACCAGGCCTGTGATAGGCCATCATGCATGCAAAACTGTGAGCATAATGGATTGCACTTGTAGATCTCGCAAAGCTTGTGTGGTAGGTGGGGCACGTGGCACTAGCCGCGCTGCATGTGTGTGTTAAGTGCACCAAACTAAAAGTGGTCCATGTGAGAAAAAATGGTCAAAAGCATACAAAATGACAAAAATATTCGTTATAAAACTTTAAATAAGTGTTTGAGAATTCTATTAAAAGGTAGCAAAAAATAAGAAAAAACCAAACTTCTACTATTCTTCTTGAACACTTTTCTCTTAAGAATGAAATGATATTGACATTACCAAACAAGGGTTTCAAGTATATGCCATGAATCTATTTATACGCAACGCTTTCAAAAACTTAATGACATATTGATTATTTTTTATCTATTTTCCTTTAAAATGAAATAATATAGATTTTAAATATATGTAATATGGCTATATTATATGGAATGCATATTATACAAATAAAAATTGCATTCTCATTCATTTTGTGTTATAAAACACCATTTATATTCAAAAATTGGAATGAACGTATGGATCAGATATAGAATATCAATAATAACAAAATAGCTAGATTATCAGAAATGTAAAACGATTAAGTAGCATCCACCAAAGTTGTTGGAAAATAAGTAGACCTAAAATGCATCTAAGAGGATAGAAGCTTAATGAAATTTGAGTAAATAATAAACAAAAAATGAAATAAAAGCAAAACAAAAAGAATAACACTGTAAAGTTGAAAAAATATTTCATTGAATTAGAAATTCAACATCATATGCAACACTCAAAAAGAATAAATGGGAAAAGAGAAATTATTAACCTAAATTGTCAAAAGTGATAGATTAGTTATAATAACTAATTGAGAACATTGACATCAATCGACATGAGCACCAGAGTATTATAGTATAATCGAGAAAAAAATGAAGAACGCAAGTAATTCTATATGAAATACCCTAATATAAGGTAAAATCATGAAGCCAACAAAGACAATGTTCACCATGAATTTCAAGATTACATACAATAGATTCTCTTCATGTTTGTATTGTCATTTTTAGCAAGACAAATGTAGGATAAATAGTTGATGATCTAAGAGATTTAAAGACAACAAGAAAAGAAAATATCCAAGAAGAGATAAGAGTAGTCATAGGATGGTTACTTCAGGAATAAATAGAATCCCTCTTAGAGCTCTCCTGAGTCCCCTTTTATAAAGACCTTGGCACCCCCTTAATCCACAATCACCTTAATTTCAATTTGTTTTGTTTTCTTCCTTAGCCTTTAAGAATTTATCTTTATTGAAAATGATGAGTCATTGATGATGTAAGCTTAAGGCTACCATCACAAGATTAATGGTCCTTTTACTCTTATATTTGTCATCCTTATTAGCATGTGCATGCTCGATAGGTTGACCATGCAACCTAACCAACAATGACAGCAATTTAGCATTGAGTAGCCTATTTGCTACCAACTAAAGTTGGATACTATTGAAGACAAATAATAAATACGTGAATGATGCAAATTAAGCATATCAATTTTAGTATCAAGGTTTTAAAGATAACTATCATAGGTATCATGATGATGGTGAGATGACAAGAAGCAAAGCCCTAATAGCAAGTAAATTAACCAATGGAAAAAAATTGATGTCTCTAGCCTTTAAGCTAAGTTGGTTTCTTCCTATGTTGAAGTAGGACAAGGGCAAACCTAAACAAAATTATGATGGAGATCAAACCAAGTATCATTGAAAAACTTATATATTTACCAAGTTAGCTAGCACTCACAAATCCACTTGCCCTCACATTAATGATCTCTATAAATCCTGGCAGACACACACAACTATAACAAAGAAATACTTAAATGCAAGAAATGCTAAAAAGGGACAAAACGGTGGACACCTAAAAAACAAAATAAATAACTTAAGAAAAATTTAATACACAACAACAAAAACACAACTATAAATAAAAAAGAAAAAATGAAAATAGAAGAATAAAATTGATCTAATAATGCAAAGACATGATCCTAACAGCTCAAATATAAAATGCTTAAGCAAGTGAGTTCATCAAAAATACACTTCAATACATAGGTACGACATTATGAGAAGAAAATATGTTGACCTAACAGTGACAAGATTTGAATAATAGAATAATGGAAGAACTTATGAATATTGGCAAGATTAGAAATGCTATGGGATAATAGAGAGATTTGAGCATCGAAACTAGGTGGGAAACTGTGAATATGGTTGGGATTAGAGAGATGGAGTAGCCATAGAAGTAACTTCACAAAGGACAGAGAGTGGGTAGGGTAAGGAATATACCAGCATTACTAAGCTAGTCCTTGATGCTTTGACATCCAATGAGGGTCACCAAAATTATGGTGCAAGAGAGAAAGAGGAGAGGGCTGATAGACAAGTTAGAAATCTTCTCGATACATGTTAGTATGGTCATGTAAAAAAATAACAAATTCAACCATTTTATAACCAAAATCATTATTTGATAAATACAATTTCTTCATTCTTTATTTTCTTCTTGCATAAAAGTACTTTATTAAATGATAATTGCAATTTTGTTTCAACAAAAACCAATAGAAAATTATCTCAAAGACAAGTTGGACATCTAAAATAGATAATATTAGTCAACTGACAAATAGATCCACATCCGTCAAATAGTTCAAGAATGGAGTAAAGAGATAATACAATTTCATTCGAGGTGGTTTGCCCCTTTTGTTAGGCCATATTTGGTTAATCAAGAGCATAGAAGGCTTTTACTACACCAAATAATGCCAAAAATTGTCCTTAAGGATTTTGTTGAGCAAAGTTAGGAACACTTACAAAATTGACCAAGTAAAGCACAAATTACATTACGATGGTCTATTAAAATAGAAAGATTTTAAAAAAAAACAAGGAATCCACTATTTTAACTCAAGAGCAAAGTCTAAAAAAGGGCAAGGAGCAAGGTTACATTGAACCTTATGTTTAATAGTCTAACAATTGGTGATGGCTGCTAGGCCATTATGGATCTAAAGTAAGTGTAAGAGAGAGAGAGAGACAAAGAGATAGAAGGGAAGAGGATGGGGGGAGGGAGGAAGAAAGAGGATGATGATAATCATGATACATAATAGTAAGACATAGAGGATTGAACAAGAGTTAAGGGATACTGGTTTAACTTAGGGTTAACTTTATCTAAAATTAGATTAGACTAAATGCTTAAATCATAATAATTAGTGACAAGATGAACTTGCCTCAAAAACTATAAATCGAGTACGCCTATGAATAGTGATAATATAGTTGTTCGTATTTCAAGAATAAACAAGTGACTTAACCAATAAGTACTTCAATGAAACTTGGGAAGTGGAGGTTAGTGGATTAAAGGTTTTCAAAATGTTGAAAACTACAATTAGATCAAGTGACAATAATTTTTACAAGATAAACTCCACGAAGAGGGAAAATCACGATATTAGATGTTGAATGATTCAATATCTTAGAGATTTAAGAAATTTAATTCTTGTAGAGTTTAACTCAATGTACCTTATAAAAAGAATAGTACATAAGGTAGACAAGAAGAGTAATAGTTAGAAGTAAAGTACATGTTTAGGCCATAGATTCGGAGTAGAGAGGAATGGTTGCTAGTTTTTTGCATGAAGAGAAAGGAGACTATTAAGGTCAGAAGGATGATGATCTTTCTTTCTTGAAGGGGCAATAATTTATGATGGTCAAATTTCGTGAAATAATGTTCATATGTCAAGCGAGTTCTATCTTTCACCTTCTCTGAAGAGGTTTTCTTGTTCATTACTTTTGGCATCAATTCCACTTTCATTTTGATGAGAATGCGAACACTAGTATGATTGATAAAGATCATGAGAAAACACACATAATAATCTTCAATTCATGAGCATGTTGAAGAGTAGCATACATATTTTCTAGTAGATGAAGCAGAGCTTTGGAGCCATGCCAACACTCATGAAAATATCTTCATATGACATCAAGCATCTATAAGTGTTGCAAAATATTACATATACATTTTTGTATTTACCTATAGTTGAAAATATTTGCTAGTTGTATATCATTATAGGATGTAGATTTTTGTCACAATACATAAGATCACGTATGCTAAGGTTATTTAGGGATTTACATGAGCACTACATATATGTATACTGAATCAAATGTTCTAGATTCATTGCTAATCATCTTAGATACAATGGACAATTTTCTATTTGGATTTTTTTGAAGGTTAAAGGTTAATCTAGAACTCCTTGGATAATCCAAAACTTGTCTTGAATGATTAGGCAATAGGCATGATGACTGTCTCATTCATATGAGTAAATAGGCATGGACCAAACTACCCTAAAAGGTTGGTAAGCCACAAAATCTTATATAAAGCAAATTGCCTCAAAAGCTTTGTTCTATAAAGCTAAACTACACTAGATGTTTAGCCATCAACTCGGGGTGATGTAGTCTCCTTTGGTTACTAGGGGCGTCCCCTCCTTCCTTTGCCTTTAACCCTTAACTTTTAGAAGAAGAATTGATCCATTTCATGATGATTTCATGACCTTTTGGGAAGATTATCCAAGGGAGAACATTCAAGTTATTCTAGTGTGATGCTAAACTCCTTTTTTGTGGAAATTGATGCAATGCAATTGTGGTAGCGTGATGTCATAATGATACCAAAATTATTCCTTATGGCTTCTAAAGCTTGCTCGCCTTTCAATCCCCCGGTTCCACCATTCTCCCCTCATTCTTTTAACAAAGACTAGCTTAGTTTAACTAAAAATATACTAAAACATTTGTTCACATTTAGAGAAAGCCTTATGCAAGACTTATTGTCTTTTGTACTTTCTTGTTGAAGATCACATTTCAGGCTTTAAGTTTAAAATTTAAATTTCATTCAAGCTATATTTCATCAACCAAAAGTGAACTTTCAAATCATATTCTCTAGAAGTTGAAACAATCATAAGCTCTCATATTTTACCACTTAAAATATTCTTTAAAAGGTGTAAACTTTTATTGAGCATAAGTTCACATAACTAGCCATGACTTTCATTCTCAAAGTTACAAATGATAAAGTAATCTTAGTGGCCTCATTGTTGAAAGTGCTAGGAAAGCTAGATCAATTAATTTTGTAATCTTTATCTTATCTCCATTCCATTTTTTTCAGTATTTACAAGTCTTCTTGCTTGAACCAGCATTCTGATCATGAAAAACTCATGTTAGAATTTTTGGTTCCCACATAGAGTTTTTGTATAATGCTTCCATAGTAATAAAATATGGTTAAGTTCTCACCACCTTCAAAAAAAAGTCATCTTAGTGAATTTTCACAATTTCTCACATAACAAAAACCATCATGTTCTATACTCCCTAAGATTTAGCCTCCATGCTTATGTTTTGCCTCTCTTAGACTCAACACAAAATATGAAAAAATTCCCTATTTTGTACCATCCCACCACAACCTTTTTCATATTGCCACCACCACTAGTAACTTATCATTATCGCAGACATCACATTAGGAATCACATCCCTTCATAATCAGATTCTGATTATTGTCCCAGCATTTTAATATACTATGGACTAATGACACGTCCATGCAAATGTTAACTATGGACTTGTAGCTACATATGGGTGCTCTAATAGGGCAAATGGCGGTAGTGCTTGTAGGAATAAAGATATCATGAACATGTTGAAATAGCTTATTGAAGAGAAAATAGTAGAAATGCCCATCAAGGTACCGACAAAGCCCATTATGATCACAACATATTTTTCTAATGGTAATGAGGATTTACTTTGAGAGTCACTAACTTTGCAACCTTTGTAGTTGAAAGGACTTACGCATCTATTAGTTGTTGGTGCAAGGTCATCTTCCAGATATTTAAGGATGTTTGAACTAATATTGGGTACATTATTGATGTGATCAATTGTAGCAATACCAATAAAGCAAAGAACAATTCCATGTTGTTCTTCATACACAACAACTAGAAGGTAGATGGAGATGGGCCACCTTTATTAGAAGGACCTTTTCAGTTTTGTCAACCGTTTGGAGGAGAAAAAAACTTGCACCAAGAATCTCTAATTAGAAAAGGAAAACCTGCAAGAAAACCTTCAAGAGTTTAAGATGTAGATGAAAGAAGCCTTGCCAATTCTCAAGTAAATCTGTTTGTGGGGTAAGGTGAGAAAAGATTTTTCTCATCTCTATCCAAGGGATGCAGAATCTACTCTACTCTACCTTTGGAACATGGATGCATACGATAAATCACTCAAGAATTTAATCATAATTCTCCAAAAAGATAGGCCGATGATGTACGACCTCTCCCGAACTCCCTACTAAATGATCATCAGAACTTTTCTTAGGCAGCAAAGCATTGAAATCTGAAGGAAAAAGGTAGAGTTATGGATTCAATATCATTTTGATACCAAAGGGTGACTCAAGCCTAACATCGATAGTGTCAGGATTTGAAATCTATAAGCCCTTGGTGGACATATTTTGTACTATTATGTGGGTAAGGAGTCAAAAATCCTTTTTCTAAACTATGTTCTTCTCAATTGCATGTTCATGTTTGATAGGAATTTGGTGCATGTTCAATATTTTGAATTTGAAGTGACTCTTGATAGTTACTTGTTCTTTAAATTTGAATTAGAAGCATAAGGTGATACACTTATCAAGGGATGCAGAGTGCATGCTGAGACATAACTCTCAAAAGACAATATGGAAACAATAGATTATTTGACTAAGCTTGATATTAACATCCTAGGAATTGTGTGCTTTGTTCAATGAATTCAATCATTAGGAGGAGGTGAATTATCATCTCCAAGACACACCAGGTTTGTTATGCATGGAACCTAAAGAGGCGAAGGGAGGTCTATTTTGCTTTTCTTCCTTGGCATTCTTGTGTTTCTCTTTGAGTTGTTAGTACTGCTTGTCGAAAAGTTCAGTTTGAAAGAGTGATTTATGAGTAACTCAACCTCTTTTGCCATTCTAGAGATTGAGGCAACAATATTCTACTAGAATATCATTCTAAAATGTGTTTTGATGAGATAATTGATGTTTTCACTGAGTTTCTTTTATGAAGTCTCAATCTCTCCAATTAAGATATTTTTGCCTCAATGCTAAACCACCATGGATTGGTGCCAGAAAATCAAAAACACAACAATGATGACATTTTGTGTTTCTTTGGTGTTGTCAGTTATAATCCAATGCAATTTTAACTAGAACTGGTATTGCTTTATTTACATAATGAAGAAGATGATAGATATCCTTGGTTGTTCTTTTTCCAATGGTGGCCATAAATAGAGCTCTTCAATTTATACTCTTTGTTTTCTAATTGAAGAACCAAGTGGGTCTTTGTCAAATGATGGGACCACAAGGATATAGGTTCTATAAATGTTGTTGTTGACCAATTTGCCATTCTATGATTATTAAGTGTGGACGAGACCTTGCAATGAAAGATGTTTAAAGAAACTTTAATGCTCTAATAAATCTCTTTGTTGATGTTGCAAATGATTATAGACCTAAAGAACTAGATAGGTATAGTACCAATATCTTGGCATTTAACAAAAGGAGTACAAGTTGGCAATTGAAAGAGTTAAGGATAAGGCTACACTCATTCTTCTTGACTACTCAACTAAACAAAAGAATCCTCAGTTCACAAAAAGAAATGACCAAGCAAGTCCCCCCTCCAAACATCACCAACTAAGTTGAAGAAAAGTTCAAATTTAAATGCAATTACCCAAGAGGTTAACAAAATGATTCCAAAGGTCCACGGTGAATCACCTGTGAATCTAGTGGAGGACAAGAAGTGAAGAGGAAATAAAGGACAACAAAGACGGAGAAGAGGGTTGATAATGATTGTCTCCCACTATTTCCTTTGTTATCTTATAGTGGCCATGCCAAGTGCTTAACAAGATGATAGTTGTTTCTTATGATGAGGTAGATTGTGCAAATAGTGCTTCAAAGGGCAATAGGCTACCTCATAACATTGAATAAGTATAAATAAGATTTCAAGGTGTCAAGAAATGGTTGAGAATGAGTTAAGAATCTAGACTTGATGAATCTACGAAAATGATAGTTTTGGGTGCCTAGTCCTTTAGGCCTACCATGGTTGAGTTCCCTCTTAAACCTTCCAGAAGATAACTGGCATTTTTTTGAGGTTTAAGAAGATAATCAATTCTTGACAATTACTATCAGCCCAGTTGAGTCCTGACTTGACTACACAACCTTTGAAAGAGTATACTGAGGAGCACTAAATAAGCTTATTCATCAACTAAGGGAAATATGGATAGGGAACCAAGTATTAACAAAGAAGACCAAAGGACTAAAAGCTCTAAAGGCTTTGGGAGGCCATCATTTCATCATCAGAATGCATAATAATGCTCTCAAGAAGAATGGGAGACATAAAAAGCTAGTAAATTGGATTGATTAAATTTTTGCACCAATTGTAATGGAGAGGAAAGAGTAATAACCTCCATGCGGCCATTGTAAGCCTTTAAACCTAATCAAGGGTTGTTAAAAGGAGTTATAGGAGAGGATAATAGCTAAAGAAATCTTGGAATGAGATGTCTTCAATCTGAAGATGCCTAACCTCTTAGGACTTCGAAATGACATGTTACTTGGAGCAATCCACAAATTCCATAAAGACATTTTTGAGGAAGAACTTTTCTTATTAAAATTAGTACATAGACATAGCCAATGAACACATTTCCTTTGAATACATAGATAATGATTATCTTTAAGCTAATAGATAATGTTCAATCGTTTAGGGTTTTGTTGAAATAATTTTTTTAACATTAATGAATGCATTGTTGTGTTTGATGTTTGAGAAGTTTTCATCTAATATGTCATCATATGTTTGGCTTGGCTTCTAGCAATAACTTGGTAGTGACAAAACAAGACAATCATGTGTCTAAATGTTGGAGGAACCTACAAAGGCCAAATCTCAATACGACTGAACCAGTAACATGCCATGGAAACAATAAGTTAAATGTGTCATGATGAGTACCATTGTAGAGACAAGCTCAAACTTTTTTGGGATCTCTCAAATAGGCCAAGGATAAATAAATGTTGATAAGATAAGCACACAGATAAGGGAAGTGGGGCTCTTAGATGTCATGTCATGGGCTTGAGAGGAGGAAATAGCCATAAAAGTTTAGTCTTCTACTAAAGTTCAAAGAGTACTAGACAAGTACTAGTATAATAAGAAGCTCAATCATAGATTAAGATTTTTGGCTACTTAAGCAAGCCAAAGATAAACAATCATCAATTAGTCAAGAGCACAATAAGGGGATATCTCTTGATGGGACTCCTTGACTGTTAGACTACGGCTTGTGAGGAGGGGATAATCACAAGAAATTGACCCACTACTAAGATTCGATGTGATTAAATGAATAGCAATGTAGTAAGATGCTTGAACCATAAATTGGTTTGTGAAGTTATAGAGAAATGCTGAGGTCAAAAAGATGTTGGCAAATCAAGCAAATAGTGGGGAAGAAAATTCTAGGTAGGACTCCCCTAAGTTTCAAGCCATTGAGTTAGCTTCAAGAATTTATCCTTATTTTAACCTTATTAAATTTTGAAAGACTACCAATGTGGCAAAAGTCTTGAGCCAAGATTGGTTCTTGAGTAAAGAATCCAATAGGTGAATGAATCATGAGTTCTAATCCCTCGATAAGACCTAGCCTGTATCATGATATAGATTTAACTTGTGAAGAGAATTGTACATCATTATCTATTGACCATTCATGTGGTCTATAAACTAAACATCTACGACTTCCTAAAAAGTAACTAGAAATATTAGAAGCAAAACAATTATAACATTCGACAATTGACGTTGGATACAAATCCTTAAGTCTCTACTACATATTCGAGGTATTTCCTCCTTATCCTCCTTTCACAGTTTGTGAGCATTTGCACGACTACATTGTTTGATAATATAGGGGAATGTTTAATTTTGAACAAAATTTTTCAATTCCTCATCAATACTGCACATGTGTGCAATACATGGCCTTTAGAAAGGTTTGTGCACGTGGATGTGTTTGACTAACCTTTCATGATGTGCTTTTGCTCATTTTGTCTTAGCACGACATGGAATCATTGATCCTTAAGTATGCCATGCTCGAGAGCTATGCTTCCTCATATAATTGCTCCCACTCTGGCCACGGTTTCTTGTTTTTACAAAGCATAACTTACATTCAATGTGTTGAAAGAATGAGCTCCATTGATAAAATAATCGTCGCTTGTAGACTACATTGTTGACAATGTAAGGGAATTCTAAATTTTGAGCAAAATTTTCAATTCCTTCTCATCCCCATAACATCACACATTTATGCAACACATGGTATCTAAAAAGGAATGTGCCTTTTTCAGCATGTTTGATGAACTAACATTGCATGATGTGTTTTTGCTCTTTTTGTCTTAACTCAGCATGGAATCATGATCTTTAAGTTTGCCATTCTCCAAAGCCCATGTTTCCTGATTTAATTGTTCCTACTCAGGTCAAGGTTTCTTATTTTTGCGAAATGTTTCTTACACTCATTGTGTTAAAAAAATGAGCATCAATGTAACAATCATTGCATCATAAACTAAGGAGAAATGTCATTTGCTTGTCATCATTGAAGATGTTGTATGAAAGCTCACAAAACATCCAAGAGCTTGTCAAACCACTTTTCTTTCCACTCATCCAATCGGGTTTGAGGATCAAAATTCTTATTACGTGCTTCCACTTGACCATTCATTCATGGACGACATAACAAGGCAAACTTGAATGTTCTAGGGTCGATTGAATTGGGTGAAGGACTAACTTCCATAAATGAGTCATCGAGACTCAATCAAGCTAAGATGACAAATAAAATGCCTTGTTACTAAACTTGGCTACAATAGCTTAATTGTCATTTAAGGGATTTACCATATGTTGGTTTCCCAATGCAAGGAGATTTTGTGCCAATCATCAACACCTTTTTGGAATTGGTCTCGAATGTCAAGCAATCCATTGACCTAATAAGTTGATGAACAAAAAGTTGCAACAAAGCATCACTTGTCCACGATCACCATGGTTAAACAATCTTGGCAATCTAGCTTCCTTCTTTTCTTGGTTATTGGTCATAACAAAACCAATGTGAATGACTTCTTTGACCTTGAACTATTGGAGATTGGTTAAGGCAATCCCAATCCCAATTATTTCCTATTTGAAGCACCATCAATCACTAGTTTCTAGGAAAAAGGATTTACCATTGACAACTTTTTAAGACCACTTGATTGCCTATGATGTCAATAAGCAACTGAGATTTAATAGTTGGCACATTATTAATTTTATAGACAATGAATTCCACCACCTATTTTCTTAAATTATCTAACACATTTGCTAGTTGCAAGATGCAGTAAATAAGCTTTTGATCTCAGAGCGACATGGAGAAAATGAGCCCTTAAAACTTAGTCCTTACCTTTTTGATGCTACCTATACATCTTGGTATCAAGTTTATGTCTTTCAAAGCATAATAGGTGCAGTAGATGTGGAATTGGATACCACAAGCTCTCAGACAAGACAAAGTTAACTACCACCTCAGTTGCAAAAGGCTATAATAAGAACATTTCACATTATTGCAAATGTTTCAAGAACAAAGCAATAAATTACCTTTTAAGCTCCCAAAATGCTCACATTACGTTGTCCATTCCATCTTGTCCTTTTGTTCCTCCTAAAGGTCTCTAAAATTTCATTAATGTCATCAAAGTAATTCTTGAAGTTTTGGATCTTTAGTAGATCATTAATATATGCATGTTCTATCCAATCTAATTCTTGAAGACAAAGTCAACCATTCTAATAATTTGCTACAACATATTTTTAGGCCAAAAAGCATTACATAGTAGCATAAGATGCGAAGTTTAATTATTAAAGCATTCTTTGCTCCACTACTTGTGTAAGCAATTCTAATGCTTCATTAAGAATGCAACTAAAAAACTGAAGTATAAGAAACCACTAGTAGTTAACACAAGATTGTAACTCTTACTCAAGGGGTAAAAGTGCTTTTGACATGCTATCTTGAAATTCTTGACGTTGATTTAAAACCCCCATTTATTATTGCTCTTCTTCATGAGAGCAATATTTCCAACAAGTATGGATACTAAACCGAATGAATGAAGGCTACCTCTAGTCATTTATTGATCCTTAAAAAATGATTTCTTGCATGTCTGAGATAAGGACCTCTTCTTTTGCATAATAGGAATGAATCTTAGCTTCACATTTAATCAGTGCTCTACGATTTTCATTCTCATTCCCAGCGATTTTTTTAATGTCCACCAATGACATCAATATAAACAACCAAAAACTAAAAAATAGCAAGTGTTTCTTTGATAAATTCATATTTCAGCTTTGTAGATAGCCTTGCTAGGGCAAGAGAAAAGGAAAGCTTACGGGCAAGCCGTTCTAATAATACTCACCTAGTGTGTTTTAAAAGTCCCATCTTCGTTCTTGCACTCTTGGGCTATGCCTTCCATCAAACTTCTATCAAACAAGGCCTTTAATGCTGTAAAGTATTAAGTGTCGTGGATTATTACTTGCATTATAAACTTCAACCACGTTTTTTAGCTCCATCACTTGAGGGAATCAATAATGACCATCTCTCTTTATTATTGTCATAGGCATGCAACTAGAGGGCTCCCACCAAGTCTTAGTTAACATCTGTTATTCAATCAAGACCCCATCTTCTTGTATTGTGTTTGTGCTCTCTTGTTACTCAAATAATTATTTTCCTTGGAATGATGAACCCACTTCTTCCATGAGGATTGTTTTTTTCAAAGTTTTCCTCGTATTTCATACATATGGCATCTGGATTTGATCTCAAACTTACTCAAAAGTTGCCAAACAATACTTGAAAAATTATTTGGTGAGATCTCGAGGCTTAAAGTCCTCACTATAGTCATTTTGATGAACTTTGCATTCATGAATCAGCTTCCCAAAACTCATTGTCCAAGCATTATCTGTATACTTGGAAAGACTAGCATTAATTCTGTTGGATGAATTTTGGAAGAGATTTTTAGGTTTAAAAAAGCTAACAAATGGAATTATAAGGGATCTTTAAATCCATTAAGTCATTGAATAAAGTCATCAACAATAACTTAACCTTGGAAACCTCCTATTAAGGATCTCAATTTAAAGAAATGTTAGAGAGAGGGGTGCTATTGAATAAGTACAAAGTGGAGCATTGAGTCTACTTCTTCACTTAGAAAAGAGCTAAGGTTGGTTCCATCAAAGGATGAGGAACTCCTTGGGTCGCTGGGGAGCTAATGGTTATTCTCAATTTCCAAGGAAGAGATTTCAAATAAGATCAATTGTTTGTCAAGATTTGACTTTTTGTTGGCTTTGGTTAAGAAAAAACATTGACAAGAGACTTGATAATTGCGACACACATGCTCACAAACTACTTTGCCATCATTTCGATGATGGTCTGAAAGAGCCCCATTTTTTGTTGCAAAAGATAAAAAATGCAATTTAGTGGTAGTGATGAGCTCATGTGCCATGAATTGAGCTTTGAAAGGATTGGACTTTAGAATACATGCTTTAATTGCTTACCCATGGTACATTCTCACATGAAATACAAAAAATTTGATGTAATTTTTTTGGATTGGGTGTTATGAGTAGGTACTCACCTTGAGGAAGTTCAGGTCCATCTCAACAAGTGAATTTTAAGGGACAAGAAGTATCATAGAGAGCAAAAGATATAGTAATGGGGAAAACCATGGTGTCACATGCAGTAAAATTTATTATCACTGAATTACCAAATTAACTTGTTGTGAGGGTTAACTTGAACTAGAACAAGGGGATGGATTTGAAGCAAATAAGAAGAGAGTGATAATTTGAAGTGGAGCATGCATTTTCTACAACAGATGGGTAGCTTCCAAATATCGGCTACCAATCTTCTCTTGATTATATGGCCTTTGCTTTAAAATTAATATTAGTAATATAAATAAAATTTGCTAAAAAATTTATTATATACTTTTCTTCAAAATAGCCATAATTTTCTACAATATGCTGTTGAACATCAGGCCAAACAACAAAACTATTTTCAGAAGTTCTTAAATAACTTTAATTTTATCCTTTCCGATTCAATTCTAACATCAGTAATTGCAAACAATAGAGTCTAAATGATAGTCAACTGAAAAATAAATGAACCTGGGAGATTGATGCAGCAAATCCAGTTGAAGATTAACTACTATGCTATTATAAGCATGTCAATTATTGAAATAGATGATGTTAAATTAAGAGAAAAAAATGCTAGATTCAATACAAAAAGCAAATAGATTTAGAGTAAGATTCAAAAAGCTAGGAGTAGAGGAAAATATAACATGCATGACAACCTTTTTTTTCTTAAGGCAGCAGGGGTCATAGCCTTATTTTATAAAGCAAAGTGAATAGATTTTACATAAAAGCTAAATATTTTAATGGGAGTTTTCATTAGCCAAAAGGTTGCACCAAAAAAAATCCTACAAGAAGTGGAAAGGGATAAAGAACATAAGATAAGACTTATCATGTTAGTCAAGCTAGATCTCCTTTCACTTATATCCCATGAGGCAATTAGAAGATGAACTACCATAAGAGCAAAAGATAGTGGCTCAAAGGTCAACAACAGGGTGTGAACCACAATAATGTAGTTCAAAGAGGGTGTTAAGTCTAACATCTGAATGAGGCAGCAATAAAAGAAAGAATTTGTTTTGTTTTATTAAGAATACTAATAGGGAAAGGGGAAAGAGACAATCATGACAATCTACGACGTTAGTTGGAGAAATCACCGAAGGAGACTAGGACAAAAGTAAAGCTAGCCAAGAAAATGTGCAGGTAAGGTGATCTCGCAAGCTAAAGGATAGTGCCCTAAGGTCACTAAAAAGTTGAAAGTTCAATTATAGATCGCTTTCATTTTGAATATGAAAAATTAATATCCATAAAGATAGAAGTTGGGAAGACACAATTATTGTCAACCTTTATGTATGCATTACAAAAGCTAAGCTTAAAATAAATGACAATGAGCTTGTTCATCATAATTGACCAAGACCTTAGAGAGAGAAATAATAGACTTCAACTCCTATTGATGCATCATCAAGCACCATATAAATAGATGAGAAAGTCATTTGTTTTACAAAAAAGGAAACAACCTCCTAAAGAAATGACACATGACCCATTTGATAAAGGATAGAGATTTGATATAAAACATGCAAATAAAAACAACAACAATCTAAAAAAAGAGCCAAAATAGTTGATTTGGTATATCACCTAAATCAACCAAGAAATCTAATTTTGCATAATACTTAACTTCAACTAAAATCTAATTTGATATGTCATCCAAATCCGCTAAGAAATATGATTTGATATATTAACAAAATTAGCCAAGAAATGAACCTAAAAATCTTGAATTCCAACTTTCCCTCTCAAGATGGAACGTATATATTAATTATTTCAAGATTACTCACTTTGTCCTCAAAACTTTGTTTATAGAGGTTCTTTGTTAAAACATTTCATGTTTTCTCTCTACTACGAACATACATTATGCAACACTCTCATTATTAATCTTCTACTTGATGAAATAATGATCTACTTTGACATCCTTAGTTCAATTGTGGTCTATAAAAATGTGGAAAAAGATCAACACTACCTTTTTATTGTAATACAGGTTCATATATGAACAATTAGCAAATTTTAACTTACTAAGTAATCCTCTAAGACAAATTCCTTCAAATATGTCATATACCAAGTGTCCAAATTGTATTTCTATGCTAATTACAATAACCAATGACTTCTAACTTCTCCAAGTTACAAGATCACCCTTTATGAAGGGCGATCTTGTAACTTGGAGAAGTTAGAAGTTATTAAATAGGTTTTTTTGTCAATGAAGAAACCTTCTTAATCTACATTAGTGAAGATGACAAACTTCATATAGTCACCATTCTTAAAGAAAAATCCCTTTTAATAAGTAAGCTTTAGATAACATAGAATCTTATAGGCAACATAAAAATATTTTCCATTAAGTGAATGCATAAATTGGCTTATAACACGACCACAAAGGCTATGATTGATAAAGTATGCGTTAAGTTGATAAGCTTCCCACCATGAATTCTCAGTTAATCTCCTTAGCAGCTCAATTTCTAATTTAATGTTGGTTTCCATAAGCGTTTCAACTAGATTGCATCTCAACATACATGTATCTTGCAAAAGATCAAGCACATACTTCCTCCTAAGATATAGTAATTCTAGTTTTGCTCCTTGCAACCTCCATTCTGAAAAAATATCTAAGTACCCCAAGGACTTTTAAATAAAGCTTTTCAGCTAGGAACTCCTTTAAAGGATCTAATTCATCGTTATCACCATTAATAATAATAACATTTTACATATACAAGATGAAGAAAACATTTCCAACCTATGAGTGTTTATAGAATGGAGTGTGATAAAAGTATGCTTGCATAAAACATCTTTTATTGATACATCTAATAAATTTTTCAAACCACTTCTCAAGGCTCTACCTCAAGCCACAAAGTGTTTTCTTTAATTTACACACTATATTGTTTTTCTTTTCAAAACCTGAAGGATCCATGAAAACTTCTTCACATAAATCATTAGTCAGAAAGGTATTTTTTTATATTTAATAGTTGTAGAAGCCAATCAAGATTAGTTGCAACAAATAGAAAAATTGTTACAAATTAAGCTTAGCAATAGGGGCAAATGTCTGCCTAGTAGTTAATATAATTTGTTTGAGCAAATAAACAGCTTCAATCAATATTAAAATTGATTGTGATTACCCTTTTGCATCCCACTATCTCGTTTCCTCTAAATAATTCAATTATCTTGCATGAACCATTTTTTTCCAAGTGCAATTCATTACTTGCAAGTTTGCTAGTTCTACACTTTGGATCACTAAGAGTTACTTGGATAATTTTGTGTTTCAACCTTGGTAAGTGACGCTGAGAATGCTTGAGATTTCATAGATAATTTTTCAAGCAAAACAAACAAAAAAATGGGATGTTGAATGTTATACCAAGTATATTTCTTAGACATAACCAGATTAGCATTCCATCTTGAATTATAATCTCTTAATTCTTAGGTACATCAACAAGTTTTGCAATTGGAATTAGGACAAGTTCAAAGGCTTGGACTTGCTAATCATTAGGTTTATCACTATCTTGAAAAGCATTTCCACATGAATGTACAAGCACTGAGCAACTGATCAATAGTTGTCTCTCCTTACTTTCCAACATTTTTCCTTGATCAATATGAGCAAAGAAAGTGAGGAAAATGAATCTAGTGATGACTTAAGTCTTTCTTGAGAGTTATTTTCTTCTAAAATTTCCCCCATTTGAGAAGCATTGGTAAAATAAGGTTGAGTTTATGAGAAAGCAATATACATAAGAACAAACATGGTGAAGTCATTGATTAACACTTGTATTTGCATTGTGAAAAATACTTAATAAACATGCACGTTGTTAGTTTTGAATCAAGTTTTAAATAATTTTGAGATTAAACATGAACAAAAGCCATAAACCAAAAATCTTGAGGACAAGAGAAGAGATAGATCACAAGTGAGGACATCTATAGTAAGGGATTGAAATTAGAAACTTAAAATTGAAAACATGAAGGCCCTTTGTTTATAAGATGTGAAATAACAAGAACAAAATCACCTAAAAAATGTTTTGGAAAATTCGTAATAATCATTAAGGCTTGTTTTGTTGAGGTGTGTTAAGATTAAAATTTTGATGAATTATCTCATTTGATACGAGGTATTCCCAATGAATTGAGTCAAACATTCTTTCTCATCCATTCGAAAGATTTGATTAAAATTTTGGAAGTAAACTTTTATTAACGAATGAAAAAATTTAAAATATTTTTGTAACTTATATGTTTTTCTAGAAGATTAATCTAACAAACCTAATATGATCATAAATAAAGTTAAAAAATAATGAGCATCAAAGATATTTTTAACATGAAAAATCATAATGAATTAGAGAGATCATGTAAAATCTCATTTTAATAACTATTGTAAAATATTTATATAAATTATGAAATGTATGCAAAAATATATAACTATATGTATTTTAATATCATATTATTGTTGTTTTCACAAATTAAGATGACATACTAAAATATTAATATTTTAGTCACATCTTATAAAGTATGTCAATTACAAGTAGCTCAAAGTATGGATTTGACTAGAAGGTTAGATAGAGCTCATTGAAAAAAAAATTAATGATCTTTGTTGCATATTTTTGGAATTTTTTTATTTGTAATTGATTTTTAAAGTTATTAAATTATAAAGAAATAAAGCGTGAGAAGCTCTTGGCCATCATTGCAACTGGCGAGGTTCCATCGAATTTCTTCTCTCGGCCATCTAGTTCTCTACTATGCTCTGGGACAATATCAGTAAAGGAAAGTTTAGAAAGGAGGGTGAGCTGTAGGCAATTCTAATTGAGGAAGTTTTCTGTTGTTGCTACTTTAGCTTAAAAGGAAAAGAGGGAGAGTAGTGAACACTAATAGGAGTGCTATTAATAAAAAGAACATACGTTGTAGAAGCTACTACAAATTAAAGAACAAGAGAGATATTAGCTATGTAGTAGAGTTACAAAATAGCAGCAGGTGGGTCTTGCACAATAAGTATAGTAGAAAAAAAGTATAGGAAATAATAAGGTAAATTCTTTGTGAAGTTCAAGAAATCATTAGTGTGTTGCTTAAGGAACTCTTGAAAATTAAGTTATCAATTAAAGGAATTTTACTAACAAATTCCAATTATGATCAGTTCAGTATGTTTTTTGATATGTAGGAAATGAAAGAAAAAAAGAATGAAATTACAGAGATTCTTCAGAACCTACATAGGTGAAATTAAATAAATTGCATATAAATAAATGTTTTTATTCGAGCAATATATATATTTATATTTCTTAATATTTATGAATAAAAATATCAAAACATAATAGAAGAGAGGAATAATAGAAAGTAAAAATGTGAATATAATTGTTAGTCACTAAACCTACTATGCATTACACTTATCAAGTACTATGATATAATATTAATTGTAAATTAGTTAAATTTTATGATGTGAAAAAGAAAAAGAATTAAGAAAGAAATGTTGTAGATTTTATCCTATGATTTCATTATACATGATGACTTATAACACATGATATAAGATATAATAGATATTGTGTTATACTTAAATATTAATAACATTTTTTCTATGGCTAATATATTAAAAAATGATATAAATTGATATAGGTATTTAGCTAAAATAATTTTGTAAACAAAAGACTAAAGATGATGTGATGAGAATGTCATACAGAGATGAGAAAAATATTATTATAAATAAAACATAAAAATTATGTGAAAAAAACCTAGGCTCAACTATAATGAATAAGAAAAAAAAGTCAACAATAAAAATGAAAAAGGGAAATGAATAATGGATGATATATGATTTGTAACTCATTTATTTACAAGTATTTCAAAGATGTCATATTCATATTCATATTTAAACTTATTTTGTTATTATTACTTTTATCATAACATGTTAACTGCTATATATAAAATTCATCTGTTAAGTTTTGCATAATTTACTTATTAACATTATAGACCATGTCAAATATACAAGAGAATATTTAAGTTAGTATGTGATCTAGTTGTGAGTGTAGCATTTTTGCATGATAACTCAATGTAAAGGATTGCACAAACTTTGAACGACCACTTTAGCCTAGCTCTCAGCTTTGGGATGATATGTAGAAAAGCTTCAACTTTATTGTAAGCAAAATTCATAATATTTTCAAAAAATAACTTATAAATTACACCACCATAAAAAGCAATTGACTTAAACTATTAATCATAACAATCTCATTCATGAATAATAAACAATGTAAGTGACATTTGATGTCTTAATGCATGGAAGAAATTAACTATTTTGAAAAATCAATTAACTACTACAAATATAAATTTGTGTCACCAAGCTATTTTGAGAAATCCTTAGACAACATCCACACGAAAATCTTCCCATGGTTTGGTGAACAACAAGTGAAGCATACAGGACTTAGGGATTGTTTCTAGATTTTCCAGCAGCACAAGTATGACAAAGGGCGATAACCTTGGCAACTTCTTTAATTCATGTCAAAAAAAATATCTTATACAAAATAGTTTTTCTCAACATTTGATCACCATATGATTTCACAACAATTTAAAAATTGACTCCAAACAAGCTAAAGAGCAATATATGGATGAATAGTATCATACGAGAAACAAGAGGATCTTCTTATGCTAAAATATGTGTTAACATGATCTTAAAATGTCCAGTCACCTTTTAAAGACAACCATGAGGCCAGATTCAACCAAAGCAAACAATACCTTGGCATTGAGCTTAGGTTATGATAATGATCTATTATAATGAGCAATCATCAAGTGATTCTTTAAAGATTAAATTCAATAAACATGAGAGACAACTAGCAAGGAGAAGGAACAATGATAAATAGTCCCATAACAAAAATGGGGAAATGGCCATATTTTATGTTTGAGCATGACATTAAAACATCAATGAATCTTTAAAAGGGAAACTTTAAAGTTGATAAGGGAAAAAGGGACATGTTGACAATAAGGTCAAATCATAATGTAATGACATCGTTTCTATAACTCCCACATTAAGATTAAGTATGAGGATAAATCAAATAAAAGTTGGTTAGCTTATAACACACGAAACTTAAAAAGCCAAGAAATAATCATTAGATAATTTCCCATGTGTTAGATTTGTCAAATAGAAAGCAACTCCTATCAAACTTCTAGATGGAGATTTATAAAAGTACATAATTCCACATTAAAAAAAGAAAATGTTATAGCTATATCCATAAGATCGTGACTTCGAATGTTGAGACAACTTTTAAGAACGAAAAGTGATCAATTTTAGCCAAAACAAACAATACCTCTATATCAAACCAAGTAGTGACATAAAACATTGTGATACTCAAGACTAGCAAGGTTATAGAGTAATAATTGGATGACTACCTAATTGTGGGATTCAATTACTAATGCAACTCCTAGTAGACTTTCAAGTGGAAAAATTTTAGGATTAAGAGTTTCAAATTGAAAAATAATTGGATTCAATTACCCAAGGCATCTCTCAAGGATTAAATCATGAGACATGTTTGGACCAAAGTAATCAATACCTTGACATTGGGTTTGTCGTGAAATAAATGCTATCAGAGTAATACATCCTATATTGCAATGTAGTTTGAGAATGAACCAATCATTAGTTGATAAGTTTATGATACCTTAAATCAATAAAAGTAGAAAAAGATGACCAAGTGACTTCCCAAATATTAGATTCACTAGACAATGTGTCTCTAGCAAATTTCTAGTTAAATAGATACAAGGATAAATATTTTGATGCCCAAAAGGTAGAGAATGTACCTCAACTATATATATGAGATCATAACCTAAAATTATCGAACCACCTTTTGAGAACAAAACCATATGTTTGGCTGGGCTAAAGCAAACAACGCCCCAACACTAATGCTTGAACTCATCACAATTTCTCACAAGAATACTATAAAGTCGTACAACATTAGTTTCCATTATCTTCGCACTTGCCAAATTAATTTTTTTTAATACACATAGTATTTACCTTACTATAAATCATGATATCCACCAACCTTATTAGCTTAAAGTAACAAAATTCTAAGCTCTCGCTAACTTATCCACATTCATTCAAGTGATATAAGAACCTCATTGATGTAACACTGCACTCAAGAGCCAAAGTAGTCACCGCTCACTTGTCAATGTCTTTAGGTTGTACATGTTTTTTACAAGTTGCCAATTTTGTAAAGCATTCATGTCAAGTTTTCCACAAATTTGCTCTTCTCTAGCTGCAATACTTATAAGTTCTTCTAGATTCCTCTATAAATAGTAGAATTAGCCTGAAAATGATGATTTTGAATAAAGTTTGAATTGAAGACCATATTGTCGATCAATATTCATAGAAGTTTTTAATCATGAATTCTATGCCTTTTAGGCTGAAAATTAGTTTCATTATTTGTCTACAAAAATTAAGAAAATAAATTAGACATCAAAACTTTTAGAACCAAATGTTTTAGAGTTATTGATAGATTATTGCATAACAAATGGTCTATAAATAGTAGAATTGTTGTATTTGTATATTATAATGCAATTCAAGAGTAAAACTTTAATGTCAATGCATTGTTTGAAGAATGTACTATTCGACTTGAGATAATGACCACTTGAAAAGGATGATGATTTTTTATAACATATCCTTTGAAGTTAAACTGCCCAACATGGTTTCTGTTCTATGTTTTTGAGACTAGCAACTAAACAACCTTTACCTGTTTTTATTTCTCAACTACAAAAAAATTGAAACAAAAAATATAGAATAACAACAAACATGGCAATCCTTTCCAAGTTTACACTTCAAACTTTGAAGCATGTATTTCTTGTGGTAATTCAAGCATTACAAGCTTAACATGCTTCTTGACTATGTTATGAAAATTCCGATAATATATTTATTAACAAAATATGAGAGCTTTGATAGGCATAACATTTCAAGTTTTCGATTGATATTTCTCAAATTGTTAATATTTGTATAAAGGTTGAAAAATGTGTGTTTATTGTCACTTCTAGCCTTGACATGAATCTTAAAATTGTATACAATGAACTGAATTATATTGGTTTCTATCAATTTGATAACACACTAAAAGCCTTGAAACTAACACGTGTATGCAAGCATGACATTCATAATTAAATAACCCTGGGTGATGCATTTCCAATAACATTACCATGCTGAACACATAATTTCCAATAACGAGCAAGCCAACATCTCTTCAGAATGACCTCCTCATACCAAAAGTTTATATAACATCAAGAACTAAAGTTGAAATAAGTAATGCTGCAAAAAACTATTAAATGTGTGTATGTGTGTGTGTGTACGGATTAGTTACCATCTCTTCTTGATTAAGAATCATCTTTTGTGTCACTTTTCTCAAAGTTTTGATTTCAGATTCGGCTTCCAGAAGATATCCAACTATAGATGTTGCTTTTGCACTTTAGGATGGCAAAAACAGATACGTAATGTCAAAAGTTGTAACAAACAAAATAAACAAATTAACAAATATCAGGGGAATTAAGATTTATTTTAAAAAATGACCAGACTTTTGCTTCCATCTGAAGAGCAGCAATCTCTTCATCCTTCGAGCCATTAGCAGCAGTAACCTATAATGAGCTGTCTCAAAAACCTGGACAGTTTAAGATATATATTCTAGGACAATAACAAAGCTTTAGGATAGTGTTAATTATGAAAACATTCAACTTTCTCATTCGACGAAGTGCATGGTACTACAACATAATATCACTTTAATTGCAAAATGAATTTTTTTTGCATCAGGAAGATCAACAATTAAGTATCTTTCCACATAAACTAGAAGATGTAGGAAGAATCTTCACAATATTCACCTTGAAAATGCATATGTTGTATCAAGAGAACCAAATTTTGCCACATTCGAGAACACATGTATGTATGAAAAGGAGTGTTGAGTAGTCTTAAATATAAAAAATAGTTAGCAGGTGATCAAAAATTTTAGGTCACGTTATCGCTACAACAACACGTGATCAATAAAATTTTGCATGCCATGGATACCATACATAATAGATTTGAAAGCAAAAGTTATCATGTGTGCCATTTGAAAGTAGTGTGCTTCTGGAAAAAATTGTTGAAATAAAAGTAAAAAAAGTAGTAGCATTCAAAGAAAAGATGACAAGTTTAATCAATGAATCAAATAACAACATTATGTGTCCAGTTCAATTTTGGTGAAAATAGTATTCAAGAGATGGATAAGGATGAGGATATAACTAGTGGAGTAAAAGAGAGTACTTAGAAGATGTTTCTCAATATCACAAAATATTAGAAAGTTTTCCACGAAAGCTTATTGGTGACCATAAAATTTGGTAAATTGCATATAAGTCTATGAGGTTTGGCCAAACTCTCATAGGTCCCTTAATTTTTTGAAAAGGTAAATCAATCCATAAGTTAGATCCTTAATTCAAAAATAAATTGTTTTTCCCCATAGGAATAATTTATACAATTTTTGTTACAAATTATAGGGTTCTCTATAACTATTTTTGAAGATTAATTTAAAGAAGAAAATATGATAAAGTCTAGTAGCATTTTTCATGTCTGATTTTTTTTGAAATTTGAAGAAACTAAATGAAAATTAGGGCAAACCTCAAAAACCTAGATGCAATTTTTCCTTTAAAAATCTAAAATAGAATAATATAACCTGAAAAGATCTCCAAGCTTCACTCTTAAGATGCCTTCAACTTCTGACTTCAAACTTTTTTACCAGCATTTGACTTTGAAGTCATTTCCTGACCCTTTAATTAAAGACTCTTATCAACTTTTGACCTCATTGCATTGATTGACTTTCAATCACATCATCAAGTTGTGAGGAAATCATTTTTTTATTTTTTGTCACTTACATATTTAAAGTCATTTGTCATCGAAGTGAACATTGTTCTTCTATGGACACCTGAGCTAGCACAGAGGTTGGAGCATATCTATTAAACATAACAAATCCAAATCTACTCAAACATTGCAACAAGTGAAATTAATTTATGCAATAGCACCTTCAAACTAGCCAATGACATCTTCAAACTAGTAACAACTTCCTTCTAGTGCTGCATATAAGGTTGGCAAGGCACGAAGTGAATGGATTTGGCTTAATCCTTAAATCTTACAAGCAACTTTAAACACCTCTCTTTTATGTTAACAACTTTTCAAATTCTACTTGATTTTCCAAGGTTTTTTGATGAGAAAAGCTCTAGCTAAACTTCTAACAAGCTGAATTAAACCATCATTATCCACAACGTTGCTACCAATTTTGTTTACTTCAACCAACTATAATTTTTCTGTCTGTCGTATTTGCATTGAACATTATGGTATCCCATTGAGGGAAGATGACTGAAAGTAGGGATTAACTAAAGTAAAAAACTCTCCTCAATAAAAAAATTACTCTCACCACTGAGAAAAAATTGTTATACTTCAGATCATAAGATAGAAAAAACAGAACAATCAGGTGAAGTTTCTAATGTCTATTCTAAGTGCCCTGGAAAGATTTCCTATCGCTGATATTAACGTGTTAAAAAATTTCCTTGCCAAGATTTGATCTTGAAAGTTTCTAACATTCTTGTTAAGTCTTTTCAGTTTTACTTTTTGTTGAACTAACCTCCCAAGATTTTTAATAGGTCTTACATACTTGCTCTGCAAAGTTCTCACCACATGCAATCAGGGATGCTTGTTTGCAATTTGTCAACCACAACACATACCAAAATCATCAGTCATCTGTGTGTTCCATCACACATGGATGATGGTGATGACACATGGTTGTGATGTCTTATGCATGGTGCAAGAAAATGTAAGCAAGATTTTTGTCCAAAATTTTGTTGTGTGTGAGTTGCTATATATATATAACAAAGCCCTTAGTTTATTAAACAAGTCACTCGTGGAAAATGGAATTTCTAAACTTACACGATACAATGTTAGTACTACATAAACAGCACCAGTACAATAATTTAGCAACAACAAAAAATTGCCTAACAAGATCATACATAAGTAGCAATAACAAAAAGTTTACTAATCAAGTGGCATTGGCTATATAAGCCCTCTAATGCCACAGAAATCTATTATATATCAATCTAATGAAGCTAAAAAATAATAGCACCTTTGATAATTGTGCCAATAACTTGCTTCTCTGTGCTACAATTATGTTGCATTGATAGGATCACCTCTCACAAAGATGGCCTTCTCAACAAATTGTATTTCATTAACTGTGAAATCAACTAAGGTGATCTGCAATGTCAAATGTTCTAAACACAAAGCTTGCAAAACTAACCTTTTCAGTAAATAAATATCGAAGGAATATGTCCACCTATGGATGTAGGGAAAACATTCTTTTGGACTAAAGGACATGTAACATGTAGCAGTGTAAAACTAAAGCTAATCTTCAAAATAAAGCAATATTAATGGCTTCTTCATTTATTACAGTGAGCATTAACACAAAAATACAACTTGCTGCCCTGTGAGAAATAATAGAAAAATGATACAAATTGGACCTATTAGAGCCTAGACTAAGCAAGATTTGACTCATTTAAGAACCGAATCAGATAAAATTGTTATCAGGTCCATTATAGATTCTCTAAGCTCAGTTCTTCAAAATATGGGTCAATTCTTTTTTGCAAGATGTCATGTAAACTGGAACCCTTCCAAACATTAAATTTCAAAAAAGAAAATTGCATTGTTGTTACACTTAGAATAAAGATTTGTAAGAGAAATGCCCCTAACCAATGTCACTTTTTTTAATGGCAAATAGTGTACTACCGTGACAAGTTTGTCCAGATAGTTTTCTGTTATATCCAAATAAATTCCAATACTCCCTTCCCCCCATGGTACATCATATTGCCATGATTTCAAGTATGCACCCTCTGCCTAATCATTAAACTTGCTTGCATTGTCTCCTATCTCCTTGGTCTTGCTAATTTTTCTATCCTTGCCCAATCCTCACGTTCCCCATAAAGCTTGTTGTCCAAATTGTAGCCGTGAGAGACCTCCATTACTCTCTAACAGCTGTTGCTACCACCAAAATAATCAAAATAGAGTATCATAATTCACCCAAACTAAATTTCACTCAAATCCATCATAATCAATTTGGAAACCAATTCCTTATTCTAAGCAATCAACATAACTAGGATCGCTTCCTAGATCCATTATAAACCAAGTAAAATTGAGCCAAATTACAGTTCAAACATAAAATATACAGCTTTTGGCCCTATCTTTTCTTGTACCATATGCTTGCAAGAGTTTTCACAACACAAAATTACCCCATTTCAATTGGTTAATCTGAGTACTTATTAGGTAATCGACTAGAACATTTTTTCACACATCATTAACATATATTAAGCCAAAATAAACGTTAGACTATATAACACTTAGTAAAGAATTAAATGGAAATGGTTCTTTACATTGCCGAGTGGACGAAAAAAGTTATAAACCTGCAATAAATCAAGAAAACCATATTTACAGAAGTAAAAACCCAATTACTAAGAGATAATTTTGAAAGGTCTCAGGAACCCACAATACCATCAATTTATTTGTCCGACTACATGTAAGGATATTGATGTTAACCACTTCCCACTGATGCTTGGAATATAGAAACAATCTCAAAAATGATTTGTTAAGATTTCTTAAGGAGCATAGTGCCCTGAACATTCTCATATTGCTCTCCTTCCGAACATTATAGGTAAGAAAGGAAATAATAAACTTCGAACTGATATAGAGAGCTTGTAGTTTGGAAGATAAGCAGAAGAGTGAAGACAACAACAAAGCACAATGCTGTAAATCACATATTGTAAAGCATCATTAAATAAACTAGCTCAAGTGTGAGAATGAAAGAAATAATAAGATGGTCACGTGAATCCAAATATTTGTACTAATCGGAGCTAATGTGCCTCATTCGACTGTATCGCACTTATAAATTTCTTTTTTTGTAAAATCTAGCCATAGCTATAGCTTGTATAAAAATTGCAAAAATCAAAGTACATTAACCCTTGCATGAAAATTTGCAATGGCGAAAGCCAGGCCGAGGGCATGTCCTCATTCATCAAAAGGCCAACACAAAAAAATAAAATTTTGTTTCCTATCCAACTCACTCGCATTCCCATTTGTTGCCTCCATCAAGCTCTCTAGCCACAACATCCCACTATCTTGCCTCACTTCACCATGCTCCATCGACTTCCACACCACGAGCACTCGCTTTGCCACCACAATCCCTAATGAGCTCCTTCCCATAGCCTCCATACGCGACCTTGTGATTACCCTGCCCTGTAGTACAGAGCACTACTCTCCATTTTTTCCACCTAGTCTAGGCCGTCAACACGATCTTTCAATCCGAGCCTCAACCTCTACCACACAATCTAGTCATTGTGTTCTCCACCTTCTCCAACCAAGTTGCCAGCTTCTTCCCTTCTACTGCTCACTCTAATCACTTACTTTGGCCACAACTACCACCTACACTTGGTATAGAGCAAACACTAACAATCATCGACACCATCCATCCTTCCTCCACTGACCTGCCAATCAACATATGGAATAGGGAATTTTAGCTAGCAAGGCTAATCAGCGATCGCAGCTACATTTCTAATAGCGATCTCTAGCTCTAAATCCACGAGGGCTTGTACTAAAGCTAATTCCACAAACAAAGACAAGTGAAAGGCACTACCAAAATTCGAGCGTAGGATTCAGTCCAACTGTTTTGTTGGAAACTATTGTTGAAGAGGATGAGTGGTTGATGGAAAGATAGTCTCAAGTATTATTGTGAAGGTTTTTATCGCCTCACCAATAGTCATCAGCAAGCATGTTCTTATGTTGAGTATTGCCAGAGGTGATTGGTACAATTCAGAATGATGGTTGATTTCAAACTGTATTGGCAGTAGATTTTCAACCTTAAGGCAAGCTGATTTGCTCAAACATTCAAGTCTCAAAATGTAGCACACAAGCTATTTACGAAATTTCCACAACGAAGGATCCAAAAAATGTTGCTTACATTTCTATTATGGCTTAAGGCACCAATGGGAGAAACTTTCTAGAAGCTTTGCATGAGACTAAGATTAGCTCATCATACTTGTATGATGTTAACAATCACTTGTTAAAGAAAGGATTAAATAATGCAATTGTTATTGTGCCTTTCCTAAAGCAATTGTATTTGTTTAGTTAATTTAGCACACTAGAATAATGATCAACTAACTGAGCCATTTACACAAAGCCAAAGCGCCATCACTGGCTATGTTTTCTAGATTGTCTTGGTTGAATCATAACAACTAAAAATTAACAAACTCAACCATAAATCCACCAAAACACCCCAAATAGCAAATATATGATTTATGAAGATGAACACAATTATGAACTTACCTTAAGATGTGATTCTAGTAAAGTGACATAAAAAATTTTTTTTCTTCATTTTTCTTTTTTTTCTCTTTTTATATGTTTTCTTTGAATTCCTACTAGATCTCAAGCCAAATCTCCTTTAACAATCTCCCTAAGCTCTTTCTCCTCTTGCTTCATTTATGCACTACTGAACTTTGCCAAAATGCTCGAGCCAATAGAGAAAACAGTCTGTTATTTAATAAGAGAATAAGTTTATTATTTAATCTAAATTTTTTATGTTTTTATATTTTTTAAATTTAAATATTTATAAAAATTTTAAATAGTTTTTGAAAAATATAAACCGCATGCATACAGGTTTCTCAAATTGAAACCTTCACGATAATATACTCAGATTTTGTATTCTATCATTACTATCTTGGCATGCTTTTTAAAAAGCTTATTCATCAATAAATTCTCAAGTTTCAAATATGACATACACAAATTAAATAATTTAAACTTATTTAGAAGGAATTTTTAATTTAATAAAAAATACTATTGCATATGCACTTTGTTATCAAAAAAAGAGATTGTATAAGCTTTGGCCATAACTCCTAATTAATAGTAGAGAAGAAAAGAAAATGGGCACTTCGTGAAAATTCTTGAACAAAAGTGTTTAAATGGCATTAGGAATATGAAGGAGTTATAGAATTTCTCATAGATCATGGAGCAATACTTAATCTACTCATGTGTTGGATGCATAGAAAGTGATCATTTTAACCATGTATCTCATCAGAGATGCAAACGTATGATGAAAATTGTAGTGTTGATGATGCAAATGATGGAAGGATGAAAATTTATATATAAGAAAAATTCAAAAGAGGAATAAAAGATAAATTTCTCCCTTACAACATTTTGTGAATGTCTTGTGATGCCTTGAAAAGGTTAAAGCATAGTGGATTTATGAAAGATTATGTAAAGAAATTTAGTTGTTTGATACTAGATATTCAAAATATATCTAAGAAAGATAAGCTTTTTGACTTCTGGTATTGGCTGCAACTATGGATACAATTGGAACTTTTTTGGTAAAATGTGAAAGACTTATCAAGCATAATCATCATTGTCGATGCACTTGTAGCCTAACAGTCTCTGAAGTTTTAGATGCCCTTCAAAATCTTGAGTAAATGACAAGGAAAAGAAAGGAGAGTAGAAGCGGGTTGCCAAGAAGTTTGGTAGGCACGATAAAAATGAAGGAAATGAAAGCAAAAGTTATCTTCTTTCCAAGGTACAAATAACTCTAATAATCAACAAGTTGTTCCTTGTGTAATGAACCTCATCATGCTCAAGATTGTCCTAAGCGAGAGAAGCTTAATGCTCTTATGGTTGAGAAAACCAACGAGAAATTTGATCGAGAAGTTGTTGTACTTGTCAATCTTTTGTAAATGCTCGATCCATTAATGGTTGGTTTAATCAACTATTATACACAATGAGTAATGATGTGATAGTTACACACTTTATGTTGATGCACATATTAATGAAAGCAAAAGGACAAGAAATTATGGCCATGGTTGACATGGGTGTGACACATACATTTTTTGATTCTATGCTTGTATAGAAATATAGATTGCAAGCGAGAAAGTTATCTAATTTTCTAAAAATAATGAGTGCAAAGGTTCAAGTTGTGGTAGAAATGGCCCACGGTGTACATTTAACTTTGGAAAGTTAGACATGAAAGATCAACTTGCTGGTGAATCCTTTGTATAGTTTTGATTTGATTCTTCGGGTCAACTTTCAAAGGAAGTTTATGATAGCACCGATGCCACACCTTGATGATATCATGGTGATGTAAGAAGACACTCCTTTTCATCATTATTGTTATCCTTATGGGAAGAAGATAATTAAAATGAAGAATAAGTAAGAATGTATTTTAAAAATGAGATTGGAAAATGATTGAAATTAAGTGAGCACAAAAAGTTTGCTACATTAATTGAGATTAAGAAGGATTAAGCCATTATGTACTTGATGTAGTTATAGAAGTTCTCAAAGAATTTGAATATGTCATGCTTCTAATGTTGCTTAAAAAGCAACCTCCAAAAAGAGAGATTGATCATAAAATCAAGTTGCTACCTAGTGTTGTACCTCTCACCTATCTCCTATACTATGTGTCACCATTAGAGTTGACAAAATTGCTCAAATAATTGAATAAGTTGTTGGATGCTAGCTTCATTGAAACATCTAAAGCTCTATTTGGTGCCCTAACATTATTTCAAAAAAGCATGATGGTTCCTTATGATTGTGCATAGACTATCATGTATTGAAGAAAGTGATAATGAAAAACAAGTGCCAAGCTCCTTTAGTGCAAGATTTGTTTGATCAATTATATAAGGTAATAGGATTCACTAAGCTAGACCTATGATCAAGATATCAGCAAGTCAAAGTTGTGGCTAAAGATGAAGCAAAGATTACTTATGAGGATTAATAAGTTTCTTTTGAGCTTTTAGTCATGCCTTTTGGCTTAACAAATGTACATGCTATATTCTAAAATTTAATGAACAATATTCTTTATGAGTATCTTGACGAGTTTATTATGGTATATCTTAACAGTATTATTATCTACATTAATTCTCTTGAAGAACATTTTGTGCAATTGTAAAAAATACTGTCTATATTAAGAGAATTTCAACTTTATGCAAACATGGAGAAGTGTAAATTTGGGAAGGAAGATATCATGTTTCACTATAATTCCATAATAAGTTCATTTGACATGAAACAATAGTTGTTGGACTAATACGGATAAGCCTTCACAAAATAAATATTGATATTTTATATTTTGAAATATTTATCTTCTTAAATATTTGACATTAAATCACCTCCCTCATAACCTTGACAAAGTTTCAATTTGGCATGTTTTTATTATCTCAATTTATCTTATTATATCTTTAATATATATATATATATATATATATATATATATATATATATATATATATATATATATATAGTTAATATTATAGCTATAATTTATGATTTTGTTTCTTATAATTCACTATAATTCCAAACGAGATCCAATCATGAAGAAATAAACTTTTTTGACTCATCATGATGTACTTTACTCTATTACATTATTATTTTAATAATTTTAAATATTTTTTTGTTTTGACCTAATTTCTTAGACAATTTATTCTCACCTAATTTCAAGTTTCAGTATGTTTTTATCTCTTTAATAACTTAGAATATAACTATCTAAAAATATTTTCTCATTTTTTCACATTTTTGCTTCAATTTGATAATATTATATTGCATCAATTTATCTAATTTCTTCTTTAATATATATTTATCAATATTAAAATAATAATTTGTTAGTATTAATGCTAATTTATTATGTTTATTTAAAGTAATTCCAAATGATGTCTAATCTAAATGCTTCACCTACTCGATCTATTTAGAAAATAATTTTTTATATTTCAAAATATTTTATTTTTTGTTGTTTTGAAAAAGCTTATAAGTAATTTTAATTACTATATGGTTTCATGATCAAGAATATTACAGTCAATCTCTTTATTATTTTGGAGAGTAATTTTCTTATAACATTTATCTCATTTTCTTCAAATATTTTTCATCAATTTTTCTTGCTTATTATGTAACTCTAAATTTCTTCTCATGTGATTTTTATATAATTTTGATTTAGTTATATTCATTGATTCAATTTAACTTTCTTAGCTTTATTATATATTTACTTACTATTAGAAGAATACTTCATTATTATTTGTGATTATTAATGTTGGTAATTTACTATAATTTGAAATAAGGGGATCAAGATGAAACAAATGTGGTTGTACTCATCTCCATGAGCTTTAAATATTTAATAATTATTTTTTATAATTTTAAATATTATTTTCTAAGTGTTTGGCATGCTCTTAGAAACATTTTGATTCATACCTAATTTGATGATTTAGGATATTATACTCATTTGTCTTAGAGCCCTGGAATACAACTTTCACATATAATTTATTTTATTTCTTTTAATTTTTTAATTGATTTGGATATATTACTATGTGAATCTGTATTACTTTCCATGTGATTTTTGCATCGCTTTAATCTAGTCATATTACATCGACTGAATTTACTTCACTTATGTTGTAATAAAGATTTACTTAATTTTAAATAATAATCTTTTTATATACATTTGTATATTAATAATCGTAAAGGACTATTTAAATATTAAAACATATGCAAATTATAACATGCTATGCTAATGCTCATATCATGATGTCATTATATAATGATAGATTGGAGTTTAATAATGCAACTCTCTTATATCATACTTGATTAGTTAATGTATCTAATGGTTTTGAGATATCGCTCCCATGGAAACAACTTTTCCTTTATCTTCTCCTCTCATTTTTTTATACAATTCATATTATATATTGTTGTCACTACCACTTTCTATAAAAAAGCACTTACAAAAACTATTTCAAATAATCTTTAAACAAGATTGTATAGTTTAACATTTTTAGCTTCATATCATATGGTATGATCTCTATATCACATCATATGATCCATGGCATACATTGGCCAAATTATTGACAATATAGGAAATCTCTATTAGACGTTCTTCTAAACCCATCGTATTCATCTGATCAACTCATCATACTTGTACGATGTTAACGATCACTTGTCAAAGAAAAGATTAAATAAGGCAATTGTTGTTATTTTTTTCCTAAATCAACTGTATTTGTCTGGTTAATTTAGTGCAATAGAACAATGATCAACTAATTGAGCCATTTACACAAAGCCAAAGCCCCATCACTACTCATGTTTTATAGATTGTACCAAATGATTTGGTTGATTGTTTGGTTGAATCATAACAACTAAAAAAATAACAAACTCAACCATAAATCCACAAAAATCACACAAGATCCACTTCCAAAACACGCCAAATAAAAAATATATGATTTATGAAGATGAACTCAATTAGGAACTTACCTTAAGATGTGATTCCAGTAAAGTGAGGTCAAAAATTTTGTTTCTTCATTTTGTTTTTTTCTTTCTCTATTTTTTCTTTGAATTCCTACAAGATCTCAAGCCAACTCTCCTTTAACACTCTCCCTAAGATCTTTCTCTGAATGCTTCATTTATGCACTATTGAACTTTGCTAAAATGCTCGAGACAACAGAGCGCATCTTATTATTTAATAAGAGAATTATTTTATTATTTAATATAAATTTCCTATATTTTTATATTTTTTAATTGTAAATATTTATACAAATTTTAAATAGTTTTTGAAAAATATAAACCGTATACATGCAGATTTCTTAATTTGAAACCTTCATGATAATATACTCAGATTTTGTATTCTATCATTACTATCTTGGCATGCTTTTTAAAAAGCTTATTGATCAATAAATTCTCAAGTTTCAAATATGACATACACAAATTAAATAATTTAAACTTATTTAGAAGGAATTTTTAAGTTAATAAAAAAGACTATTACAGATGAACTTTGCTATCAAAAAGAAAGATTATATAAGCTTTAGTCATAATTTCTAATTAGTTGTAGAGAAGAAAAGGAAATGAATTAAAGGATCACTATGGGAAAAATCTAATTAAAAGAAACAAGGTAAGTCTTCCACATGATTTATAATTTATTTTGAAGAGATCTAGTTAAGATCTAAGTTGAAAGAATAACTATTTTCATGCAAGCTATAAATGTTTCCTTTTTCTTTCTATGGAGTAATGTATGAAAGATTTGTAAAGAGAACTAAGCCTTATGTGCATGAAATCATAATTGTAGACGGGAATTTGACGATTTAAAGAAAATACACGAAATAAACAAAGTCTTTGTTACACATTCAATGGGATCATCAAATAAACCAACAAAAGATTGAACGATCTAATGTAAAATATCAACCAATCTAATAATATTTCAACATTTGTGTTGTGAGTCTTTATTGAATGCTTGATAGACAATCCAATAATCTTTCAATGAGCATTTAATGATCTTACATGCGGATTGAATAGTTTGACTTGGACATATGAGGAATTAACACAAGTCAAGTAGAGAAGTTGGAAAAATCTATCATCCATTAGACATACATTGAACAATTAAATGAATTAAATCAAATGAGCTAATAGGATGTAGATGATCCAATCGAACAAGTAGACTTTAATATGATGGATCTATTATGACTCAAATTACGGAATTAATTGTAATAATATAATATTTTAATTGTATGAGTATTATTTAATAAATTTTTATTATGATTAATCTCATTATCTACAATATAAATTAATTAAGTGCATTTATTGGATGGTGAAAAAGAGATTAAAGAGAAAGGAAATACATTATTTTAGTTAAAAGTCAAAAACTATATAAAAAATAATTTTATAAAGTTTATAACTTTTAGTGATTTATTACTACTTTATAAAACATTATCAATTTTTAGAAGATGGGATAGGAGTCCTACAGAGGAAGAAGAAGAATATTAAATAAAGAATATCAAATTTTTAAGAATTCATTATGGTAATATCATAAAATTTGGAATTAAATTGGTCACAAAACAAAAGATTAAAATTATAGAAAAAACTTACTTTAAATATTTTTGGGAGAAAAATATTTAAATAAATGATGGTCTTCAAAAATAAAAAAATATAAAAAATGATACAATTTTTAGAAAAGAAATTCTCTTTTATGAAAAAAGTTATTTAAATGTTAAACAATATTTAAAATAATTAGAAAAATTATGTGTAGTATAGTTTTAGGAGTTTTACAATTTCTTAAAAAATTGGGACATCATTTGTATCAAAAGATTTAAGAAAACTATATTTTGCTTAAAATTTTGATTAAAATGTAGTATTTTCCCATTTCTAAAAATCCAATTCATTTTAAAATAAATAAGTGATCAAATACTCATGATATAGCCACTAATGGCTATGAATATGTTAAGAAAATTTAAAGAAATTTTGAGTATAGTATAATCTTCATTTTGTTAAAGTTTACTGTATTTAAGTGGAGTAAATGGACAATTTTCTCAATTTAGAAAATCATAGAGATAAAATGATTTTGATGGCAAATGGTCCAAATTAAAACTTCAAAATATGATATTTTATTGTGAAAGTAAGTTTTAAACATTGCAATAAAGAATTAAAATGTATTATTTTCTATTATGTGGGAATTTAAGCAAACTATGTCGATAAACATTTGTGAAATCCCAAAAATTGGGGCTTTTCCAAATTGGGTAATTCGGCATGTGGAGCCAACGTGGGAAGGAAGGTGACAACATTAAATTTCAAGTTAGGTGACTATGAATTTTCTTGTCCATATGCTTAGTGGATGATGAAAATATACATTAGTAGCCTTTAACATCTAAACTAGATTAAATTATACATCAATATTTTGGCAACTTTAACATTTGAATGTAGATGTTAAGTTATATACTATATATTGCTCTGGTATTTAATTTCTTGCATATTTTTTATATGATGTGGCATGTTTGGCATGCAAAAATATTCATTTGAGCATTGTCATATAAGATGGGAAAATTTTCATAATAATTCAATAACTATTTTAATAAAAAATTTTAAAAGTATAAGGATAATTATAAGAATAAGTTTAATAACATCATTAGAAAAATGGATAGATCTCTATGTTTATAATCTATGCATTTTTCATATCTAATGGACTCCAAATGATTTTAGACAAAATTTAATATAAGTTAATTATTCAACTCTTCAATTCTTTTTTATTTTGATTTTTTAAAACTTTTTTGATATTTTAAATAATATATCTTTCTAAAACACTTATTAAAATCAAAATCATATTGTTAAATTCGTAACAATATTTCAAGTATAATCCAAAATATTTTTAAAAAGTTGAACTGATATTAAAAGTTACGATGTTACATCAACTTAAATTTATATGAAAGGAATTTCCTTAAGAGATCAAAATCCTTGTGATGTATTATTGACATCTCAAATTATAATATATAACACCTTAATTTCATTTTAAATTAAAGAAATAAATTTAAAAAATATTATCTGATTTTATGTATTATACAATTTTGATTGGTCTTGATTAACATCAGCAAATATAACCTCTTGGATTTCTTCATCTTTCCCTATTTATAGACCTCAAAGTTGAGCTCTAAATCCATTCCCAACTACTCTAAAATGAACTAGCCGTTTGGTGATGGACACATAATAGTCGTCGTACGATTTGGATCTTGAAATGGATGTTTCAGAATGAATTACAATTTTACCGTTCGAGATCAGTCCTGGCTGTTGGATTTAGGCGGCCTTGTTCTGGGCAATTGGATCGACCATTGGTTTCTCCTACATATACTAGGATACGCTGTCCAAAAACTATCTGTATTGAAACATTTGCTGTAGTGGTTTCTAATGGTCTCGTAAATCTGCTCAAGTTCGATTCCATTGCTTGTCATTATGCTATTTAATTGCATAATTTTATCTTCATTAACCTAAGCCATTGGATCGCACCTACCCTTCCGTGTTCTTTGATGATCAGATGAGAATTTAGTTCCATATCGCAGAGAATACGTTTCCATTACGCACTATAAGGATTCCGGCTCACTTATCCCCCCAACTGTTTGGGGTTGGTTGCCACCTACCTCAACCATGGATTAATTACTTGGTCCTGGTTGACTTGAAGTCGCTTTGCTCCATTCAGTTTCCCTTCTGCCTGATTACGCGTGTTTGGTTCAGTTTTTCCTATGGCCGTAGTATTCAACTTTTGGCTTCACTAGCCCTTTCGGTTCAATTGAAATATTTTTATTTTATTTTTTTAATCCCTAAAGCCTAGATGGGCCAGTGGTCGGGTCGTGTGGACCCACCCAATGCTACAGTTAAAAATTCGAAAACTAAAGTGGTTTAATAGTGTTTTGTGAGAATTTTTGTGCCAAAATTTTGAATATAAGTGTACCAAAATAATTTTATATTATAATAGTGTTACAAGAATCCTAAATGACTATGAAAAGAAATTCATGAAAAATAATTCTTGAATAATTTTAAAAAATCAAATACCAATGTCTATACTTTTGATCAATAATGCTTGGACTAAAAATCAAAATTCAATAATTATTAAACTTATGACATTTTCAAATATTAATACTACTAGTGTGCCACATCATCTCAGAATTTAGATGTATCAAATTCAAGAAAAAAAAGTGAAATTCAAGTAAAAAAGTTTAGTGCATGTCTTTAATTTCTATGAAGTTTTCATGACTCTGAGAGCCTTAAAAACCACTATTTTAGACATTTAAAGTTCATGACTTGACTTAATTGAATATTAATAATTTCAATTAAAGTAAGCCAATATCAGATATAAATATTTATGCTTGACTCATCAAACACAAGGATGTAAGAGAATATAGCATAATTTTAATTTTGCTGAAGTTTAGTTTATTTAGGTGGACTAAATGGACAATTTTGTCGATTTAGAAAATCATAGACATAAAATGATTTTGGTGGCAAATTGTCCAAATTAAAACTTCAAAATGTGAGATTTTTTGTGAAAGAAAGTTTTAAACATTACAATAAAGAATTAAAAAGTATTGTTTTCTATTATGTAAGAATTTAGGTAAACTAAGATTAGTTAATATTAGCTATTATCTAGTCATGTATGTTATAGAAATCTATTAGATATAAGTCATTAGTAAGTATTCTTTTCTATTATTATTTTTATTACTAAGTTCTAATACTCTAAGTAAATAAAATCGAAATATATATCATTCTATAGGATTTAAGTAAAATTTATTGTTATTGTGTGCTCAAATATATTTGCCAAAAGATGTAGCATTAGTCACTCAATTATTTTTTGATTACCCTCATGCAAAACATAGATGTCCTTGTAGACTAAGAAATTAAAGTTCTTTGTGCTTAAAGTAAACCCACAAGGGGGGTGAATTGTGGTAAACAAAGTTTTGAAATTTTGTTTCAATTTTCGATTTAAATTAAAACTTAAAACTTTTAAGCAAAAAAGAGAAAGAGAAGTGAAATATTGTACAAAATATTTTTAAGGTGATCCGACTCGACATCGAGCATACATCCACCCCCATCCAGTATTGGGAAAAGCCAGTAAAATTCACCAAATTACAAGCGAGGTTTTTCGTACGGCTCACCTCAAACCTACTTGGGATTTTACCTATGGCTAATCCTGAACCTACTTGAGTTTTTTTCTATGCTTAGCTAAACCCTAGGCTTTTGCACAATTACCGGGATGCCCTTACCCCAAAGAAAAAAAACAAAAACTGGCAGCAAATTATAAACTTCAAAAAATTTAAAGAAGCATGAGGCATACTGAATACAATAAAAATTGCAAAGAAAAATCGAAAAGAGGGAGGAATAAAAGTTGAAAATAGTTGAAGCAAAGACCTCCAATTTTTGGTTCTTTCTTAAACTTTAACTTTGTGAAATTAGAAGCATCATATGCACTTGATATTGCTCGAAGTTGTGATTTGAACGCTTTGAGAAATTAGCAATTGTAATCATAGGGAGTTCGTTATCCTTCCCTATTTATAGAGTTCAATTTAAGCTCTAAATCTAGTCCAAACAGCTCTAAAATGACTAGCCGTTTGGGTAATGAACACAAAACAATCACCGTTCGATTTGGAGCCTGAAATGGACATTTTCGATTGCATCTCGATTTACCATTCAAGATCAATCCTTGCTGTTGGATCTAGGTGGCCTTGATCTGGGCCATTAGATCAAGCGTAGGTTGTCCTGTATGTATTAGTATAATGTGTCCAGAAATTAATTGCATTAAAATGTTTCCCGCTTTGCTTATGACTCTTACCGCACATAGATCTGCACAGGTTCAATTCTCCTCTACTTCCTATATTTTACCTTGATTAATCTTAGTCGTCGGATCGTGCTTCCCCGTGCACCATCATTAACAATCAGATTGGGACATTAGTCCCACATTGCCCAACTAATTTTACCATTGTGCTCTATAAGAAATTCAGTTCGTATGGCCCTCAAGCCGTTTGTGGTTGGCTCTGCTCTTCCTCGCTCAAGACACATGGTCCTAGTTGACTTGATCTTGCACTGTTCTGTTCAGCTTTCCCTGTGGATTGATTTCATCCTATTTTATTCAGTGTTCTCGATAGCCTTCATCCTTTGCCTTCAGGCTATGCTCGCCCATTTCGGGTCAATTTAAAATTTTTTATTTTGTTATATTTTTTTTAAAATTTCTTAAACGCCTGGACAGGCTAGTGGTCATGTCGGATTGACCCGCCTAATGCTATAGTGAAAAATCCTAAGACTAACGTTGTTTTATAGTACTTTGTGAGAATTTTTGTACTAAAATTTTTAATATAAGTGTACCAAAATAGTTTTATATTATGATTGTGTTACAAGTTTTCTAACTGACTATGAAAAGAAATTCATGAAAACTAATTCCTAAATGATTTAAAAAATCAAATACCAATGCTAATACTTTTTATCAATAATGCTTGCCCAAAAATCAAAATTCAACAATTATTAAATTTATAATATTTTCAAATATTAATAATACTAGTGTGCCACATCATCACAAAATTTGGACAAATCAAATTCAAGAAAAATAAAGAGAAATTCAAGATAAATGCTTTAGTGCATTCTTCAATTTCCTTGAAGCTTGCCATGAATCCAAGAGCCTTGAAGACCACCATTTTATACATTTAAATTTTATGGCTTGACTTAATTGAATATTAATAATTTTACTTAAAGTAAGCTCATATGAGATATAAACATTTATGCTTAACTCAACAAACATAAGGGTGTAACAAAAATACTAGAGAACATTGATACTCAAAGAAGTGTTCTGCTTAGTAGAAAAATCGTCATTATATGAGATATTATTTATTGTAGTGTAAAAATTACGCCCAAATTAGGCTAAAGTGTAGTGTAACTTTTCATTCTATCACTAAGAGAACAATTGAAAAAGAGCAATGATGAATGAACAATCACTATCATAAAGAAGTATGGTTGATGAACAAACCATGATGTAACAATTCATCTTGATTCAAATAATAATATAATGCTTTTTCACATATTTATTATCCTAGATATTAATTTATTAAAAATTTACTCCAAAAAAATAAGGCAAAATCCTAATATCATATTAAAAAATAATATTAAGTTAAAGATAAAATTTTTTCAGGGTAATAAAAAAATTTTAAATATTGCTTCTATTTTTCTCAATCTCTAATTATAATATATATATATATATCTAATTTTTATTTATTTATATAAAATCCTTTTTTAATATTTTTTTCAAAGCTTTATTTTGTAATCTCTCATTTTCAAATTTATGCTAAAAAAATTAATGCAATCATTTTTTCATTTAGTTTGGTTTTTAAATGTTATTTCTGTTTGTTTTCTTTTTTGCTGAATAATATTTATTTGAATGAAAATACATATAACTGCTTCGTTCGTCATGTAATTATTAACAAGGCATGTTTGGGTCATTTCAAAATCTCAGGCATGCTCGTTTCATTATATTACAAATCCCAAAGCTCGCCACTTCGCTCTTGTACAGAAGAGAAGAGCAAGAGTATCGTCGTTCTGGAGACCAAACAATTCCTCGAAAAGATAAAGAAAAGGTTTTTTCTTCTTCTTTGGTTTATAATCTGTTTGTCTGATGCTTTCTGTCTTCTGTTCCACATCCAACCGCTTAACCTCATCAGGATTCCACTTCAGCCCTACCCCTACATAGCTCTATTGGATCGTATTTATCTCATTGATGACATACACGAGGAACTAGAACATACCCCCGCTGACCGCTGGGTATAATGTTTCTCGAAGCTGCTCAAATGTAAGGTTTACTTCTCACCGCATTCAGTTTCAATCCGTTCTATGGCTATTGTTCTCCTTGGCTTGGAATTCTTAGGTGAAGATTGATTTGTAGAAGAGCGAGAACTTGGACGAACCGCAGTTAAATAGGCGGCAGAAGGTTGGAGGTGGGAATCTGGCAGGAAAGGCAAACTCTGCCCGTTGTCACCTACCTCTATCGAGTATGAATATAATATCTAGGGATAATGGAAGTGTTCTCAATACTGCCATCTCTAATTGAGATTTTGATGGTGTTGGGGTTGTGTTTAACTCAAGCGAGGATGTAGCGAATTTACTGTCTGAGAAATCAAAGCGCAGAAGCAAAGCAGCTGTCCAAGGAACTAGGCTTCCTTATCTTTATGCTAGAATATCAATCTTTCTTTTTTTCTTGAGCAATTGTGTTTATTCTAATTTTTATAGTTTTTTGCAGGGAAGGAAGAATGATATAAGTAACTACATCAATAGGCTAAAGTCTTGTATTAGTTGGTACTTTAATTTGGAAGATTGTTATCTTACGATACTAGATGAGCTCAATAGTTTTTTGGAGTGAGAAAAGAGCAAGCATTCTAAAATTGGTGAATGTTTTCTATTTACATTTTCATGCGATGATGAATTTTTTTTACTATTAAACTTTGAAAAATTTGATTTCATTTCAGAATCCCAAATGAATACCAAAATAGAAGAGTTTACTTCGTTGACTAAGGAAAACAAGACAATGAAGGTGTCCTTAGAGAAGAATCTTAAGAGGGATGAGTCCAACAAATTGGTACCTTCTAAAAATTAAATATAATTTCTTTATTGACTTATACATAACGACAATACTCATGAAACATATCAGGTTGCCATTAAAGCTTAGGACAAAGAACCTGAAGCAAGGGTTGCTTTTGAAAATTTACGCTATGGTCTCATGGAAGATCTTGAGAAAGCTACACAAGAAATAAATCATCTTAAGTGTCAGGTAGAGCAACATGCATTATTGAACTTAATTGAAAGAAAAATTTATGTGTGTATATATATATATATATATATATATTTGATATATTACGTATTTTGTTACTACATAGATAAGAATAATTCAAGGGACAAACAAACTACTACAAGAGTACAATAATAGCTTGCAACAGTATAACCTTCAGTTATAGGCTGATGCTATCAAGAATTGTGATATTATATTAAAGTTGCAGAAGGAGAAATGCATTGGTGGAGATTATTACTAGATTAACGGAACAGGCCAGGTAACTTAGGAATCAACTTGAGAATATGATGGGGAGATTATCAATTTAAATTGAGTTTACTATCATTTAAATGCACTCCACCAAATTAAAAAAACAAAACCTTTTCTTCATGTAATTTTGCCTCAATTATTTTCAATCTAACTCTATGTTTTTGTTAAAACTTTTGTAGGCAACCACTCTTAATTTATATAGTGAGAAATAGAGTTTAGTGGTTGTGCTATCGTAGCTTAAATCAATCTGTCAATTGCTTAATTTGTTATCTAACAAATGATTTTTAATCAGCAGCCCTTTTCTAGTCTAGTAATTTGCCTTAGAACATGGTTGCAATTTTTGTAGTAACTATGTTGTTGAAAGCTAACTTGTTCTTGAAGTGTTGAGACATGCACAAGTGGAAGTTGAATTTTACTTTTTTTTCATTTTTTTAAAAAATTTACAAAGATAAAAATTGCCTTATTTTAAAATACAATTTTTTAAAAAGTGTGTGCACTTGTGTTATAACTAACAAAAAATAAGGTTGAAGTAATGAATAGAAATTTAATTGATTTGGACAATTATTGTTTATATTTACTCATAATCATAAAAGATCAAACTTACTCCATTTCCATAAATATATCCTTGACATTTAGCATATGGACTTGAGAGGAGTGAGAAGAGAGAGAGCAAGAGAAAGGAAAATATTTAATTGGCTATATTTGATTTTCTTTCTTATGGTCATTTTTTCTTTGTTTATCTCTTTATTATTTCTAAGTTCAAATCGTTAACTTGAAAGAGCTTCCTTCTTGTAGTACCCCACTGCACCTAGCAATTCTTCAACTCAAATTCTCTTTTGTTTCTTAAAATATATAGTTAGCCTAAATACTTTACATTAAGGATGCTAATACAGATGGTCAAGATAGTGATTTTTAAAATTGTTTGAGTATAAGTGCTTAAACCAAATGAATCTTTATGAGAATGTATTTTTTATTTCCAAAACCATATAAAATTTTTTAATTTTAAAGAAGCTACAATAATTTTTGATAAAATACATTAGATATCATTTGATGCTCTAGTAAGATTAGAAAATTCATATAATTGATCAATTTTTATTGCCAACTTATTTCGTGTTACAGATCAAAATAAAAATTGTTATTCTATTGAATGTTTTTCTTGCATGTTTCTTGATTTATGAACTTAATTATACTTTTGTTGTTTGTATTTATTGTTTTTTTAAGAGTGTTGGAATGGGTTGGCCTTCACTTGGATGTTACTGAAGTATGATTGGTAGAAATAGCTTGTTGAGCATGTCTAGTATATTGGATTATTTTACACTTTTAAATGCTGAAATGGTAAAAAATGGATTAATCGAAGTAGCTAAACCAAGGAGTAGTGATTTAGCAGTATTTATTTAATCTAACAAACATTTTAATTTAGTGTAAATGAATCTGGAAGTTTAACCTATAATTGGGATAAATTTTTCAGTTATTTTTTTTTGATGTGTTTCTATTTTCTTCTTTCAATTTTTTTCAAAAATCTTTTCATATCTTATTTCTACAAAATACATAAATGTGGACATAAAAAACATTAAATGACCAGGGTCATAGCAATAAGTCAGCATGATTGAATCGGATGATCCAACCAATTGTTGAGCTAGTTGAAGGCCTAGTTTGGTCTTTCAACATTAATTCTCCATCTCGGAGAAAATGCATAACACAAGCTTCGGCTCTCATTCATTATTCTTAACTCCTTGTTTTACTACCTGTTCTTTAAAAAGGTTTGTATCTTTGTTTATGGACAAACTAGTTATGGCAAAACTCCATGATGGGCAAGCCTGAAGCCTCTGAGCAGAAAGGATTAATACCATGTTCCTTGGAGTAGATCTTTGAGACTAGCCAATCACTACAATGCTAGGGTTGGACTTACTAAATACAGGTGTGAATGTCAATTTACATGAAAACATAAATTGTGCTCAATCTTTCCTACTTTCAAACCATACTTTTCATCTTTTATAGGCATCAATGTTAGAGGTCTACAAGGAAACAATTCGTGATTTGTTATCACCCAATTGTCGTCATAAGAAATTGTCTTACTCTTCTTAACAAGCAATATACCATCAAGCACGATTCAGCTAGAAATACACATGTGCTAGACCTTACTGTTGTCGATGTGTGTAGCATAAAGGAAATTTCCTTTCTGCTTGACCATGATGCAAGGAACAGGTAATTGAAATCAGCATAGACATAGTAAATTGGAGCACGCTTTCATCTTTTATTTTCTTGTTTTTTGTGGCCAACTAAATACATCATGTGTATTTAGTTTCCCAAATGTTCCATATTCTTGGGTACCAAGCATTGTTTTTCTTGCATGCATTCATTCATCTTCTATTTTCTATTTTCTGGTGGCAAACTGAATACGACATGGGCATGCTTTCATTTCATGTTCGATATTCTGGGGGACCAAGTTGTGCTTTCTTGCATGCTTTTAAAAGTACAATTCTGTATTAGCATTTTTTCACTTCTAGATCATTCTTCTCTTTCCCAACCTGACTAGCCATAAGACTATCATTGTAAGAGATTGGAACTAATGATTCAGGTTTTACTTTGTTCATCAAGTCAGTTGACAAGACTCAGATGAATGAACAATCATCAAGAAGCCATTTTGTTTTCACCTTAAGAATATCTGGGTGAATGTTATGAGTGGTGGTTGTTCCTTGATCCTTTGAGCCATTAAGCTTGTTACCTAAGACATTTGTTGACCTGACTCTTTCAATGCAGGCCATGGAACAATAGGTTCAAGGTGTTTTTAACTTGATAGATCTTGCCAAAAGTGAGCGTCTCGCTAAAAGTGGGTCAACTAGAGGTCGTCTAAAGGAAAACTTGGCAAGAATTGCTTCTCATTTATGCTGAAAATTCTTGTTTTAGATGCATATGCAAAAATTCGTTTTGTCCTTGAAACAGGCAATTAACATAAGCTTGTCTTCACTGAGCGATGTTATATTTGCAATTGCCAAGAAAGAGGATCATGTTCCTTATAGATACTCAAAATTGACATACCTTGTATAGGTACATGGCCATTGGATTTCTAGGATGTTTAGTATATTGCAGTGTGTACAATTTCATTACATTAGTTTTACAAACGATCAGAAAAAAGCTGGCTGTTTACTAAAAAAATCAATTTTCAACTTTTACCATCATCATTCTCATCATACTCCATAATCTCTTGGTCTTTAAAGCCTTGTCTTGTGGGTGATTCAAAAACGTTGATGTTTGTTAACATCTCTCTGGAGGTTTCATCGACTAGTGAATTGATTTGTTTACTCTGATTTGCTGCTCATGCCAATCCCTGTGAGATTTGGGTTCCTCGCCATCAAACCCAGATGCGACCACTATATTCCCTTTGAAACAATTGTTGAGTGATTAAAGTACATTTGTCCATGAGGGTTTCAAAAACAGCAACTGAAGCAATGCATTTTTTGGTTGACCCAAGCCATTAAAACAATTTGGTTGAGTGATTAAAGTACATTTGTCCACAAGGGTTTCTAAAACAGCAGCTGTGCTCGTTTTTTTGTTGCCCCAAGCCATTAGAACAATTTGGTTGAGTGAGTAAAGTACATTTCTCCACAAGGGTTTCTAAAATAGCAACTGAAGAAATGCATTTTTTGTTGGCCTAAGCCATTAAAACAATTTGGTTGAGTGATTAAAGTACATTTTTCCACAAGGGTTTCTAAAACAGCAACTGAAGCAATGCATTTTTTGTTGCCCCAAGCCATTGAAACAATTTGTTGTTGGTAGAATGTATTTTGTAGATGATGAATTTGATCATTGCTCCTCTTCCATTGCCACAATATTCATGTCAGATGTAATAATTTGTTCGAAAACTGATTGATCTACTGCTTCGTGATCTTCGTGTATGGTATTGGGTGATGAAGTATCTTCCTTTTCATCACCCATTGTTCTGAAAACTAAGCGTTCATCTTCTTTTACTTAATAGCTATTGAAGTTGTGCATAGTATTATATTTTATGCCTTTAATATTTTTCTGTACCCTTGGCAAAAAGAAACCATTGTCAATCTAACTTGTGCCCTTATAAATTATATGTTATTAAAAAATATGACCTAGTATGGTTGTTTTTAATTTTTAAAGTGTTTCTATTAATTAGATGGTGGAGTTGTAATTATATAGAGTCCTTTATGCCCTAAAATTTCAAGAATTGGCGTGTTTTCGCTTGTATTGCAAATATATTTTACTATATGTTGCACAAGTTCAGTATTATCCCTAGTATCAACAAAAAAATGAACTTTCAACACAAGTTGGGAACAAAATTCCGTGTTATAATCTGATTATGATCAATCTTAACTTCGATATATGCACGTGTATGAGGATGCATACATTGGCATATGCCTACTAGTATTTTTGAGAAAGTAGTTTATAGTGGTACATACTATAATATATTTAGTTTTATTTACAGTACTTGTATGGATCAAAATATCAGGTATCAGTTTACCATGGTGCATGAACTTAATTTTAAAATAAAAGGACAACATAAGTTCTGTTATTCTCACAAAACGTGCTCTTAGTGTGACAATTTTTATTCATAAAAAACCTTACAATTTTCTTGATTGAGAAAGTGGCCAAATCGAAAAAACGTTGTCATGATTTAACTCAGTTTGCTATAAACAATGACGCCTTAAAAAATATATATCTTCCTAAACATGGATTACAGCCTCTAGTGACAAGCAAGCATTACATTGACTTCAAATTAGCCATAATAAAAAAATATAGGGGAGTTAAAATATACTTTTGAATAATAAGTTTTGGACCAATGGGTACATTTATGATGGCATGCATTGGCTAAGCGACAAAAAAAAGTAATTTTTAGGAATATAAAAAAGTTGTATATGCCACATACAAGTATCATTAAATTGAGATGAAATGATCAACTCTACTAACAAATTAATTCAACTTATTTTTTGGACCAATGTTTCCAATAAAACAAAGAGAATTACTAAAATAACATAAAATCATTCAACTTGATCTTAGAAAACTAAGAAATCAAGTAACAAAACACAAAATATATGCCAAATAAGTATAGCATTTATCTACATTGCTTAAAAGCCAATGATTCTTAATACATCTATTTTGATGTGACCAATTAAGTGAGAAATATTATAAGGTATGCTTTCATGCTTTTCTCTTAATAAGTTTAGAAACTAATGATATAGCCTTGGTATTCAAAAGAAATGAGGAGAATGTTTGCACTATTTATATTATTTAAGAAAATTTGAGGAATTTGCCCTTATTTGAACTTCAACCTCCAGTTCATATGAGACTCATTAGCACATAAATTACATACCTAGCAATTTTTATTCAATACACAGTCTAGATATAGATATGGAATGGAAAGTGGAAAAGGGCATATTTGATTCAAGTTCATGCTAAGAGGAGATCATTTTTCACATCAAAAGCATGACGTTCACTCGTTTGTGAGTGCATGTAGTTCTACTATATTCATAATTTTTTGTGTTTGATATTTTAGAAGAAATTTCTCTTTGAAAAATATTGACCATGAAATGAATTTTATACTAACAATTGTCTTGAGATGTACATTACAAAAAAGGTAATATCTTTTGGAATATCATTCAATGAATGGGCATTTTAGTATTTAATAAAGAGCATAATTGAAAGCTTAAATTAAAATAATTTAGAGATCGAAATATATAAGGATGTCACAAGAGATGTTAAACATTCAAATGGAAAATGTAGAAAAAAAAGTGATAATAAATTAAACATATAAATTTATTAGTAATATATTGGATAATTTCTTAAGCTAAACAAACCTTAAATTATTTATCCATTTATTCATTAGATGAAGAAGGTAGTGCTTCAAAAATTTTGGAATGTGAACACCGAGATGCATATAGTGGGGTTGATCCATTTATTCTTTAGATGAAGAAGGTAGTGTTTCAAAAATTTTTGGAATGTGAAGACTTAGATGCATATAGTGGGGCAAACATTGTTAGTGAAGGCATGGTTATGGATGAAATTTTTATGGTCTACTACAGGTGAAATAATTATAAAAATTTGAGGATAACAAACGGATGATAGAATGGAAAAAAGCTTGAAACTTTGTAGCATGGACAAAGCTTGATTCGCATCATCTGAGAGATGTTGGCTCAATGCTGGATGGCCCTTATTGAATATTAAACTATTTAATGAAAAATAAGTTTGAAGAGCACTATTTAGTGTTGTTGAAATACTATGTTTAATGATTTGTTGTTTAGAAATACTTATTTTGAATTTGCCCAAAACATCTTTGCTTATTACTTCAAAAGATCTTTTTGAACTATTAAAATAACAATAAATGAAAAAAGATAATGACATCCCCCCTAATTTATAAATAAATATAATTAGTTAAGTTATTTAACATGACCTAAAATAAGTATTTTTGTGATTAAAAGTACAAAATTTAAGCAATCAAACCAACTCACAATCTTATACTATCATGTGGAGTATTCTTGTTTATAAACTCATTAGTTATGGATGGATAATACATGAAAACATCATTCCATAGTACCTGGAAAAAATTGTTTATGACTTTATGCATATAATTAAAATAAATGTAACAATATTGTAATATTCATGTAATGATTGATTATTCTCAACTTTATCAAATTATTATACGAATATATTTACATAAATATTTGTTTATATTTTTTTGAAAAATTAAATCATCAAGATTTGATTTCAATTCTATAAATCATACAGATAAATTTCTTCCATTTGATGGTTGTAAAAACTATAACAATAATTATTTCATTATTTTGTCTTGAACTAAAAATGCCTATTCGAAAGAAAAGTAGAAATTATAAGATTAAGGCACAACATGCAAAAGTATTATGCGCCAACTTATAATGGATTTTTAAGAAGAATTAATCAATATTTCAAGGCAATCATCACAAGAAAGCATAAGATAATATTGTGTAACCAAATTCTCACATACTAATTTGCTTCAATCAAAGCAAGAATTCCTTTACAAATTCCCTAACATGAACATAAATAAGCAATGTAACTAAATGTTATGACATGAAACATGATAAGAATACAAATACATTAGAGAAGCCAAATAGGCACTAAACAAAAAACATTGGGAGGAAAAAAGTCAAGTTAACAGATACCTTTTCACGGTCTACTCGTTGACCAGGGCGACGAATGTGCATGGGAGACCCCCTTATTTTCGATGGAGGGATGGGCCTCATTACCAATTTTTAGTTCAGAAACTTCCTCTATTTTTTGATACTTAATCTCAAAAAATAAACTATATATTATGCAGATGGCAAATGAAGGATTTGTATTACTAAAGAAAAAAAAAGACCTGAAAAAACTATATATGAGAAAATTCACAGCATGCTTACAGAAGACAGTTAATTCCAAAACAACTTGAGAAGGCGATAACATAAAGTCTAATTAGTTGATTGTAACTGTTAAACATTTTTCAAAAGAGAAAAAGTTTCTTATATTTTTTGTTTGATTGGGTGAATTTAAAAATCCATGTGCACTTTAGGTTCTAGAAAACTTTTGTTTCTTGCAAACAAAATTGTGAAAACCAAATAAAAGAATGACTACACCCAACAAAGAAAACATAAATTCAACTTCAAATGTCATCATTTATAATTCCACGATTTAAATATTCATAAAATGTTATATTGTATCCAACCAAATGAAATGTAAATATAGGAATTATGATAGAAACATTGAGATATGGAAAGCAAACTATGTTTTCTATGACCAAGGGAAACTCCCCCAAACTCTTAAAAGGCTAGCAATATGATGGAAGACATCCTATTCAAATAGTTGGCCACTCTAATAAGAGCATCAAGAATTCTTTAGGCTGAGCTAGCTCCAAAAAACCCTTTACCAAAAAAATTGAAAAAAGGTCAATCCTACATTTTCACCCTGCTTTTCTATTCTAGATTATCATCAATGCTAACATGCATGCTGATAAAACCATTCACATCAGCAAATTCCCTAAAAGTTTTGCTTAGACAGACAAGAATATTAAACAATGTCTCATGGACTAGTCTCACACTGACATTACTTTTATTGTACAAGTTAAGTTGTTACAAATATAATCAAATAATATGGCCCCAATAAGATAGCAATGCTTCCATTTTGCAACTCAAAGCTTGAACTGAAGTACAAAGTTACTACCGATTACCAAAAAGATTGCCAAAATGGGAAATGGATAGAGCTTTATGTTTAGTCAAGATGAAACAAAAACACAGTTAATAATATATTCTATTATATTTCAATTTTCATCAAAGGAGGAGATAGAAAAAACAGGTTGCTAAACATCAGATGAACAAAATAAGCTATTGCTTATCTAATGTCTCCCAAAAGTTTTACCAACTTTTCAATAGAAATTCAAAAAGAAAAATATCAATAACTAAAACAGCTATGAAACCTGACCAACATTCCAACATGCTTATGAGAATGCCTAAAATAAGCATCAAATTATAAGTAACCATCATTATCATCTCTGAGAGAGCTTCCATATTAACACATAGAATAGATCTTGTTCAAGGTCATCATCTTCATTAAATGAATAAAAAAACAAAAATAGGTATCGGGGTATAAGCATTTAAAATATGTTATATTTGTAAACAAAGTATGTATGAAGGAACATTAAATAAAGACATTTTAGTACCGAATCCCACATTAAATTAAATCATAATAGAAGCTAAAAAGAATGGTTTGGGCTATTAGTTCCATGAACACTATGATTGTGAAGAATAAGATTTATGCCCTCAAAATATTCATTTTAAACTATACAAATTGCAAGGCTATAAATGACTTGATCCAACCAAGTAGAACAGGGCTCAAGTTCAATTATGTTAGGTCTACTAGACCTCAATTCGAGTATAATGGATGGTATTAAAGCTTGTCTCATTTAAATCATAAATGCTTAAGTTTGCAAACCCCAAAGAAGCAACTTGATCAACAAATATATGAATGAGTTGTACATAGTACAACATATAATCAACTAAAAAAGTTGGCACGTGTTAAATATTTGAGACTTAAAACAAGCATGTGAGCATAAAATGTTTATGAACAATAATTGATACATTAAAAAAGCATATATACACTACATTCATGAATATTAATTGATACTAAACATGTATTCCTTTTCTGAACCACTAGATCATACTTAAAAGAATGTATTAAAAGGATAGATCAAGTACATAAACAATCTCAGTTATTAATGTTTAGGAAAAAGGTGTGCATGAAAAAAATGAAATCAATAATAATAAAAATAGCTTATGTATTTTGTTAAATATATATATAATATGATGTGTTGATAATAAACAAAGACAAGCATAAGCCATAAACGTAGAAATAATAACACAACAAAAAAAACATGTACTAGATGTTAGAACTATACAATCCACATGGCATTTGTGAGCTTCTAGAAAAGAATAGTTAATGAGTATGACTCAAGATAACTAAAGATAAAAACTAAGGCAAAACACATAAAACAACAAAGCCTAGTAATCACAAAATGTATATTAAGTAATTAAGCTTTTATAAATAAATTGTCCAAGAATGGAGCAATTTCACAAAAGCTAAATAATCTAACTTCAAGATTTCATTCAACACCATCTTGATTAATAAAAAAATTACATTAGCTAGCTATTATAATAGGACCATCAAACATATCATTCACAAATCAAATAGAGATCTTCGACAACTCTATCGAGCTAGCCATAATACTGTGCTACAAATTGAGAGTGGCTGATATAGTTGAAACCAGGCACATTTTATTTTCAAGATCCAATGAAAATGGCATGGGACAAATCACCATAGAACTCAAAAATCAAACCTTAAGTTATTCACTATTAAAAGAAAAGGAGCGATTTCAAACCTCATGGAACATTTGGTTGTGAAAAGTGCAAGGCATTCCTTTCCTAAACGATATTTTAACAATGAAGTAGATTAATGAAAAATCATGCAATGTAAATATCAACATGGAACCTAGCCCACTCTGAACAAATTAATCAACATGAAACTAAACTAGCCCTTATTTCCTGACCCAAACAAACAAATTATGATAGGCAAAAACAAAGCTCTACATAAAAACATATTCACAATCTCAGCTCACAAGAATTACAAGACAATGTGAAGCACCGAATTGATAACAAAACATTAGAACAAAAATACCAATATCAACATGAGAGCAGGTAGGAAAGAGTAAGAACCACTTATAATCATCATGGATAGTAAGCTATTTAAACTCCAACAAGAACCATTGGCTTGAAAGAAGGCGAGAGGGAGTGAGAGAGAGAGGCAAAGACCTTCGACCTTGGAACACCTGGAGAGTAGAAGCGAAGCGGTGAGGGTCGAAGGAGGCACACAAGTCGTGGAGCTTTAAACATCTATAAACAGTTGCATTCAGTACATCGAGATTGAGATCAACAGTGGCAACGACAGAGGCAGACAAAATCCTCACTATAGGGTCGTCGAAGCAAGAAAAGGAGAAGGGAAAGGAAGACCTTCTACCCGATGAAAACCTTATAACTCCATAAACAAAGCTTCAAAGATTGTAGCAACAAAAAAAATCTTTACTAAAAATAAAAACAAAAAAAGAAAAAAGAAAATTTTGTGGGTAAATAAAACCAATCGATACATTCCATAATAATCAATTAAAGTTTTATATATTCGTTTATAACAATTTAAACTTATTGAGTTGTATATAATAATAAATCATCTATTATATCATAATTAAAAATTATTTAAATAATTTTTAGACTATGTGGGATAGTCAAAATAAAATTTTAATCATCTAAAAATTAAAAAATAACTTTTTATTATTAAGGGAATAAAAAATGATATTAAAAATATTTAATATAAAGTTTTAAGTATTATGAAAAATAATTTATATTTATATATATACATATCATGAATAACATATAAAAAAATAAATATTATTGAAATAAAGAAAAATATACAAACAAATCATCATTATTTATTACAAATTTTAAGGATGAACATATTAAGAGTTGTATAATTTTTGTAGTTACTCAATAAAAACTATGGGTAATTAAGAAACTATGATTTAGTATGATTCAAAAAAATTTTAATATGAGATTGATGGAGGGATCTTTATCATTCAAATGGTAATTAGATATTTAAATTGAGACAAAGTGATTTTTTTGAATTTATGATAAATCAAATAATAAAATATAATTTTATTTTTAATCATTACTTATTTACAATGAAATATATATATTTATAATTAAATGATTTTAATGTATGTATTTTTTTATTATTAAGCATGATAATAATATTTGATTAAATATTTTATTTTGTTTATAAATTTAGCCAATCATAAAACTATTTAAAGTGATCAATTGATTAATAGTTAATTATTAAAATAAGTTTTTTATTATATTGTAAAACTAAGATCTTCTATAAAAAAATTTTTTGTTTATATTTCGAAATATAAATTTTAATTCAAAAGATGTAAAAATTAAAAAAATTACTTTAATATATATATATATACTTATAAAATAATTATAATATTAACCATTCTATTAATCTGTTTTTAGTACCATATTTATCAAGACTATTTGGAGCACTAATTTCAAAAATTATTTTTTTTAATGAAATTGCTTTTAAAAATATTATCAAATGATTGTTTAGCTAAGTTTAAATACATACTTTTAATTTAAAAAACAGAAAACAATGTCAAAAAATAAAAGATTGTTTTATCATCATAAAATAACTTCAAAAAGTTTAATTCACTTTTTATTAAGTGATAAAATACTTTCTAATCATTTTTCAATACAATTAATAAAAACTTTATAAAACACATCAAGTTCTTAATAATACTTTTTAATAATATAATTTAATTTTTTTTTAATTAATTAATTAATTTTTTTTAAAAAATTATTATAAATAATATAATCAAAATTCATAATATTTTCAATTGCCTCTGTGGCCGAGAATAACGCCATGGACTGAGCATCGAATTCCCAGACACTCCTCACTTCAGATTTTCTAGCGACCTTCTCTTCAATCCCTCCTCGAATACCTTTGTTTTTCTCTACTCCCTGAACCCTTTCTCATCCCTATGCCTTCTAGATCAGAACTTATCAGCCGCTTTATCTACGACTTCCTTTACCCTTGTGTCCACGTTGTTCACTTTTACAGCTCTCCGTCGGTTCTTCTTTGCATCTAAACGACAACCGTGAAGATGGCATTCTTCTCTGACGGAGTATTTTTCCATTAGTGTACACTATGCAAGCTCCAGGAGGGGGTGGAGTCCCGAGGCCGAAGGCGATCATTGATTAGCTTCATAATGAAATGGGATACCCTGGTCAGCTTTCTTCCGTTGACCAGATCTGCAAGATCTGCCGGGGAAACGTTGTCCCTGTGTGGAGCTTTCTCCTTTAAAGAGTGCGGTCGGAGAGAACCACGGCAACGGTTCGTCGAAATATTTTGGATCATGGAGTGGCAGCACCTGCTAAAGGGGTGAAAGTGAGGAGGTGGGAGAAGGAAAAGGGAAGCTTGGATTTTGAGGATGGATCATCTCTAGATGTGAAGGAATTGGCGATGAGAGAGAGGGACCTTGCGGAGGAGGAGGCAGTGAGGTTGAGGAATGTCATTAGGTGGCAAAGGAAGGAGTTGAGGTACTGGATGGTGGAGGTTGAAAAAGAGGAGTCGGAGCGGAAGCGAATGGTTGATGAGAGGTCCAATGCTAGGTGAGATGTCTACTTTTTTTATTTGATTTTTAAATTAGAGGATTCTTGTAGGATGTTAATTATAAAGAACTAAATGTTGGAATTTGGAATTGGAGAAGAGGTTTCTTTTGGCTTTGTGAGGTCATGAATACATTATTATTCATGTTATTGTTCACTAAATGCATATTTTCTAAAGTTGTGTGATATTTCTAACATGTTTCCCTTTCGAATGGCGGCGTAACTGCTAATTACCTTTAGGTTTGTACTCTAATGAATAGCTATTTCCTTTCTTTTGGTTAATATATAAGGTACAAACATGTGATGTTAGAAGCATATGATCAGCAATTTGATGAGGCAACTAAGATATTTGTAGAGTACCAAAAACAGCTTCATCAATATGTAAGCTAAGCATGAGACATTAGGAGGTTGATTATAGATAGTGCAGCTGATTCAGTTGGTGAGATCCATTCGCATAGTGAGAAAGAAGCAGTCTACACAATGGTGAAGGGTAGTAAATCATTAGATGATGTCATTTTAATTGAGACATCACGAGATAGAATCATTAGATCTACATGCGAGTGTCTTGCAAGGCATATGATTGAAAGAATCCAAAGTGTCTTTCCGATGTATGATGGGATTGGAATTAACTCTAGCATTCAAGTAGATGCTACCAAGTTTCTTGATGACTTGGAGGTGCTGTACCTAAAGATGTAATGGCTGTGATAACTGAGTCTCTTAGAAATCCTTCACAGTTACTTCAGTCAATCACTGCATACACATTGCGCTACAACAAATTGATCCGTAGGGAGACTGAAAATATTGACATCTGAGCTGATGCAGAGCTTTTGAGGTAATTCTTTTTATCTTCAAATCATTGCTTTATTTTTTCTTTCCCCATTGGATGAATTTATAAAAGATTTTCTTTAGCTTTGATACATCTTTGTTATTTTCTCAAGTTTTGGGAAGTCCTGTGAGGCAATTAGCATACATTTATAGCTTCAAAAATACATTGGAGCATAATGGTTGTAGATAGGTTAATATTACAAAGTTCTATGTAAATGTCACACTATCAATTGTTTCCTTATGGAAATCGTGTATGTACTGTTATGGCTATTGTTTGATACTATTTAAGAGCTACTTTTTCTTTGTTGTCATATTGATATTACACTTTAATTTCATTTTTTATTGTGTAACTTATGCAAAGGCCATATTGATGTCATTTCAATCATTTAAGGGTGCCCTCATTAAAATGTACTAGTGAAACATTAAAAAATTTCCTTTTTTTAATCTTTGTCTATTTCCATCTTTAAACTCTTTCAATATACACTTATTTGGAATTATTTTTTTTTAAATTTGTAGTACATGTTAACTTCTTCTATAGCTTGTTAGCATTTGTTATTTGGGTTTGATGATGCCAACTTAATTAATAATTTGTTCATGAAGCATTGATAAAATAGGAATACAAAATTAATAGAGCATGAACTAAGGTGAAAAAGAGAGGTTAGAAAAGGCTCTAGAAAGGGTGGTAGATAGGTTGAATATAATAATCTTTTTTTATTAAAGAAAGTTCAAGATTATGATCAGATTTGTATTCTTGCCAGAATTGTAAAAAACTAATGTGAGGGTTGAATTAATGTGTGGAGCAAATGTCTTGTCAATGCCAAATAGATGTTAGACTGGTATTAAGATGAGTTTTGATAATGATGTTTATTTCTCTTTAATTAAATTCTATTTCTTATAGTTTTTTTTAAGAATTAGAATTTTGATGAATAATATATTTTGTTGGCTATCGTAGGAAGTTGGATAATTTATTCATTTCAATTGCATGGTTAATCATTCCTTAAGATAAAATTAAAAATAGCATATAAAAAAATGGTTAACGAATGATTATGATATTTTTGGTTGTGTTTGGTGAAGTAAGTTATAACGATAGATTTTAAGAAGATAATTAAATTTAATATTTTACTAGTATAAGTAATATTTTAGGATAATTATTATTTATCCATTTTTTGTTAAAAGTTTAATTTTTTTGTGAATTATTAGTTTTACCTTTTTGCCACAAAATATTTTATTTAATAATCAATATGAACAACTATTTTAAAATTAAGATTTAGAATCTTTTATAGCATTTGTGAATGACATTATGTTTTCGAAATACCCAATTTATTGGTCTATCATATTAAATGGATTATCAACTATTCCATTCAGGTACAAATATGAGAATGATATAGCAAATGATACTGCAACTCAGGATGCAAGTTCCGCTTTACTATACCAGGATTATGGTAGTCCAAGGAGTGGTATAGATCTATCCTTACAAGGAACTTGCAATCAACTACTTGAAAGACAAGTATGCCTTCTCCTTATATGTACAATAATATAGAGTATGCTATTATAGTTGCCTATTATTTCTCATATAAGAGATTACTTATACTTATTGTTTGATATCCGATATTTGGTTATATTTCTTAAAATTTTATTTGTGATTATCTATCTGAGGAAACCTTATAGTCATTCTCACATTCAATTGTTTTTTTCCTTATTTGCCATTTTTTTTAACTTTAGTTATTTTGTGACACCATTTTTTGCGATTAATATTTCCTGTGCACCTTTTCATTTTTTTCGTTCTTGAGGTCATCCCTTTTCATATGGCATGTTCATACATACGATAAAAATTTAATTTTAGATTATTACGATATAGTGCTTAACAAAGTGATTTGGCTTTTTTTATTTTTTAATCTTATGGGTTCTACCACTAGATATTTTCAAGGAATCTCGCCAGTTATATTTAAAATAAGAGTTTTTTTGTGATTTTTTCACTATTGCCAGCACAAGCATCTCTGTGTTGCTATTGTAGAGACATTGGTAATCTTAGCCTAATGAAGAAAGAATAATAAATATTTAAGCAAGTAACTTAAGTATCCATTAAAAAATTACTTGACCATAAGTCAAAGTAAGTCTTTTTTGAAATTACTACAATAATTCACGAAATACATGTTTGATGGCTGAATTATAAATATCAACTATTCTAACAAATATGGTACTTGCAAAAAAGATGGGGCTTTTTCCCTTGAGTGATTTTCATAATGATCCATGGAAAAATAGTTTAGATAGTTTGGTAAGCAAAATATAGTCTAGTGAAAAAATGCCTAAATTTGGGGAATAGATGATGAACAAGGGTAAGGGATACATTTACTGAATACTATAACGAAAAGGGTTGTACCTTCTAATTAGAAATTTTACCAAGTGATAGAATTAATTGTCCCTTTTCTTAATAAAGCATGTTTGCAAAGCATTAATTCCATTTACAACTTATCAAAAATTACATTAAAAGACATTAAAATTGCTTGGGAAGTCATCACAGCTACTCCAAAAAACATGTGACTTACCAAACAAAGAAAATTAAGCATATGTTGGACAATGCTTTGGCTTGCACATCATTCTCCCTCTTTTTAAAATTACTTGACCTTGAATTAACACGTGAAATCTTTTGAGGAAAAAACATTGCATATCTCCACCCTACCATAAGGATATTTTCTTTGCCCTTCTTTTCTACCAAAGGGAAAGCTTGCAAAGTAATGAGGGAAGCTTGGCATAATCAGCTAGTAGTAATCGAATCAAGTGCTGCATGGAGAAGAATTTTATTAGGGATGTACTACTTGAGTTGTGATTGTGTTTCTTGCAGCTAATAGTATAGTTTCCTCTATTTAGTAGATACATGTATAATATTTATTGTGCCAGAAAGAACACAAATGTAAGCTTAGAATTTGCCTTCTGCAATTTTTCTTTTTTAATTTCTTTGGTTCTTTTAAACAAGAAACTTTGACAAGTAGAGATTGTTGTATTAGTCGTAGTGGTATTGCTCTAATTTCACAGGAATTAAAGTTTTGCGCTCTTAACCAAGCTCATTTTTAATCTCTCATATGTTTTCATTAAAATATTATATAGAAAAAAGATTACATGCATGATCACATAATACATGAAATATATGGGTACCTCAACATCAGATTATTAAGTATGACATAATCTTTAAGGGTTGTTAAGCTTTTTTTAACTTGATCTTTGTTTGTAGTTTGTAAGGTAATCTTAACTAAATCTATATTTTATTTTTTGTTATAAAAGATTAAATGAGTTAAGGTGCTTTGCAGTGTCTTTGTATATATTATGTATGTATGTATGTATGTATGTATGTATGTATGGGTGTGTGTGTATGTATGTGTGTGTGTATATATATAGTTAAATTTATCAATTTACATATTTTATGTAACTGAACTTAATATGCACTAATTTACTAAATTTAATCATCCAAACTTATTATTAATATTTGTATTTATATTATTTTATTAATCACTTAGGTTAGTGAACTTATTGACATTTTTTGCAAGATTATTTCTCATAAAAGTAAAAGTTTTTTTTATCCATTTTGATTAGTAGACAATTTTGTCATTAACCCGTGTTAAGTGATAACTAATAATTAATATTTGTTATTAACTGAAGTAACCTAGCTAATGTAAACATATTTCTATCAGGGAATAGTAAATGCTATGTTTATTTTTTGACTATATAATTTTTCTTAATTTCTTTAATCACTTTTAAGGGTTATCTACATGAGGAAAGGATTAAAATTATATAGATCAACATGTAGTTTAAAACAAATGGTTGGGATTGGCTCAACTTGGTTCATATACTTGCATTAAAATGACAGTTGGTAGTTTGGGACGGCTTAAGACCTCTACAAAATGGGGATTCTTCTTACATTAACATGGAGATATATACTTGATTAAAAAATTTATCATATGGCCAATATATGTTTAAATGTTTATTTGTGACTTTAGCCTAAGATTTAAATCTTCAACGTGGAAAATTGTAACAAATATGATCGCTGGTCATGTTGTTATCCTTTGGCAAAAGTTTCATTGTCGAAATCTTAAACTACAAGCTATGTTTGTGTGAAGTTGTGATTTAACAACGTGCTTGAAGTTGACCTTGCCTTTAATAGTCTGCTTTGAAAATTGGCCATGCATTAAAGAAACTGGAAAAATGAGTAGTAAATTTTTAGTTAAGAAGCTCGTTGTGTAGAAGATTTTCATGGTCTCATTTTCCTTGGACATTTATGCTCTGTAGTATGGAGCTTTTACAAGTATTTCCTTTCCCAGGTTTTAATGAGATTGATGTGAATGTCTATTGAACTGCTCATAGACAAGTTTGTTTGGTTTATTTAAATGACATATGCATGTCGTCTACTTTAGATAACCTTCTACACTTTTAATTATGGCTATGAAGATATCCACAAAACACTAAGGAAATTGTTTCAAATGGAAACACTTATGGAAATGCTTCATCTCATTGGAATCATCTTTTTACAATTTTATTGTGTTTCATTTTAGAACTTTTAATGATGTATATCATGCATCCCTTTTCCTTTCAAAAAGTTGATGTCCAGCAGTTTGTGGCTACTAAAGATGCACAAAACAAGGCAGCTGAACCTAAAAGCATTAGCCATAAACTCGTAAAGCGGTTACATGGAAATGGTGAAGTTGCAACAAAAAAACTACATTCTGGAGTCCAGTCACAGAACCATGGTAACACAAGGCATTTTAAGGTAATGTGACCCGTGCGATTTCTTAAAATAGGATTTTTTTTAGAAAGTTTTTGAACTATAATGTGGATCATCGCTATGTATCATTGATATGGAATTTTGTGAATTTTCTTTATTCATGTTTTTGTTTTGATGCTAAGTCTTGTTAATCTTTAACATGCCAAACTTCATGGAGTTGTACCTACCATAAGAGTTTCGAAATTATATATTCTTAACACCATATTTTTGGATATTTGGTGCTTACATTGTGCATGTTGCTTTTATATTAATAATCATAGAAAGCAAACATATATTTTGTCCAAAAAGAGTGCATTTTTTGAGCATTTTCATCCAATTATATTCATTACTGTTTTAGTTGAAAATTAAGGATTTTGATCATGGTTCTCTTTGAAATTTTTTGAAACTACATCAAATTATATCATATCTTAGCTTATAGTGTTTTTAACATCAATTTGTAAAATGCATAAGCTAGCAACTTGAGGATTATTGCATTGTACGAGTTTTATATATGCATTCTTCCATTGCAATGCAATGAACCCTTTCCTTGATTCCATGGTCTTGATCACTCTATATTATGTATTGTTCAGCTGGATGTTTGGGCTAAAGAAAGAGATGTTGCTGGACTAAAAGCTAGCATTAATACATTGACATGTTAGGTTCAACGCTTGAACAAGTTGTGTTTGGAGTGGAAAGAAATAGAAGATTCTTTATGAAAGAAATAGAAGAAAATTTAAGAGTTTGACACTCGCAGATCAAAACTTGAGTCTCCTTACACTGCATTTCTACAAGCTGACATTGTTAAGTATCTTGCACACCATATCCTCATTCAAATGATATATTGCTGTTATGTGAACTTGACGTGTTATTGACTTACATTCTTGAGTTCATCTTTTGCTTCCTATGTACACTACTTGCGTTCATCTTTTACTGCTTATTTGTAATGTATTTCTTTGCGTTAACATTTTTAATTATTTTGCATGCTATATCTTCTTTTGATTGCATCTTTTATTGTTTGTGTGTTTTGTGTTTTTGACTGATATAGCTGAGTCAATCTTTTGCTATTTAGTGAACTATTTATCAGATCCAAAGGTGATTATGTATTGACATTGTTAAGTATTTAACTATTGAATCACTTTTTTTCTAGGACAAGATAAGTAACACTTTATAGTGTACTTGAACTTACACTATTAGGGGCAAACATTGAATAAAAGTTCCAAGATGCTTGGGTTTCAAGGAGTGTAGGACATAGATGATCCACCATGTGTGATCTCAGTTTAGGCATATGGTGACTGTGGTAGTAGGAATATGGTATTGTTTCGCTATAAGCTATACCAACACAAATATGATATGAAATTCTGGCCTAATGCCACAGGAGAAGCGAGCACTCCTACAATGGCTAAGTCTTTTTTTATGATATTATAATTTATATATTTTTTAGTTGTAAAAGTTAAAACTAAATTATTATATTTGTATTGAGGGGATCTTTTATGAATCCTTAAAACTTGAAGTTTTCAGTGAGATTTCATAGGGAAAAACTTTTGAGTATCATATATTCCATGAATGAACACCAAATATGCATTTTATCTTTAGGTTTGCCTTTTGAATTTGAGAATTATTATATATTGAAAAAAGATTTTTTTGATCTAAACGAAAGAAGGAAATGACAATCTAAATACAAGTAGAATTATTACTTTCTCCCAAAAGCAAAAAAATTAGAATATAGAAGGATTTCCTTTTCAATTTCAGTATCAAAAATTATCTTAGGTGACAAAAATTATATGGTTTAGATATTTCAAAACAAGGAAGAGTATTATTGATCAGGAGTCCTACTTGTATAAGCATTTGTTGAAACATTTTTTAATTCTCCATAACTCATTATATTATGTAGAATTGGGTTATATTAGGATTAAATAGAATTTTTTTTATTGTTTTATTTTTTTAGATCTCAAATATATCATATTTAATTTTTAAGAATCATTATTCTTTTATGAATTTCTAGTGAAACTTTACCATAACACAAACCTTTTGTTATTTCCATATTGATAAATTGTTAAATATTGATAATGCTACTTAATTTGATTACAAACAATTTGGATCTGCTTTTGTTCTCAAGGGAAGCATTAAGAGGAATAAAAGACATCTTGAGAGCATGTTGTAGGTCTTCAAACCACTCAAGGAAGATAAGAGAAGTACCTTAAGATATTATTCTTAAGAGGTGTTTGTTTGCCTTCAGGCCCATGTTAGTGGGCTTGACGTGGATGAATATTTTAAGAGGGAGCTTGAGTAAGATGCATTCTTTGAGAAAGCTTACTTGAGGAAGTTTTGACAATCAAAGGGCATAAGCAATGTAGATTATGGTCTTAAGGGACATAGTTGAGGTGTCAGTTGGAGTTCTCGAGGGTTAAGCCTTGAGTATAAGGAATGTGTAACAAAACTTTCTACACTTGTTGAGAAGGAAGTATAGATCTCGAGCTGATGGGAACAAAGGCTCAAGAAGTGCCCTCAAGGGCAATCAAGGCAAGTACACTTGGGAATCAAATCACATCAACAATGTTGGTGATTTTTGGATTCATTTCGATTGGATTTTGATCGACTAATGAGCTAGAAATTTTTAGAGAATCTTGTTGCCTTTCTAACTCTATTTTTAATAATCTAATTTCAATATTTGTGGAAGAAGTTACTCAAAATTTATTATAGTTGTGCAAGGACATTTGGGTAAGCACAAATTTAGAATTTGAATGAATCAAATTAGTATTTGATTTTTGATGGCCATCATCTTTGTTTTATTTATTTCTTTGTTAGTTTTGATTAGAGTTTTTATGCATATCTCTTAATTCTTGTTGTTAAGAGCTTTTACACAATAAAAATGATTTGTGGAGGAGTTATTGGTATTGTTGCAAGTGGCTTGGTACTTTAGAGTGTCATGTGATTTCATGATTAAGGGTATCGTGAATAATTACTCTAGGTGAGAGGTGTTTTCTTTGAACTTGTTGCCAAGTTTTTGAGAATTTACTTCATAAGTAGACTAGTTTAGGTTTTCTTTAATTGAAAAGTTGCAGTTTCTCTATCTAACTAATTTGTATTGAATTTTATTTCTTTCTACATGTTTTTGTTGTGGCAATGTAATCATTCTGTCTATAAGATAGATCATATTTGCCATTAGAGTATTACATCTTAACTAGTGTAGATCTTGGTAAATGGATGGTCTACTTGAGATTTGGAAATATTGTTGAGGATAAAGGCATCATGGGAAGAGAAATGACTTAAGAAGATAAATATTTATATCTTTGTAACAGCATGTGGTTTTTCTAACTCAACAAGTACATCTTCTGATGGAGATGATGAGACATGAGGTGATGAAATGTAATTTTGAGGATTGTTGATAGTTAGACATGAGTCCACTTCAAGAACAAGCTTAGATGATGATAAGAGGTGAAGAAGAAAGAACTTTAGGTGATGGAATGATGACCATTGTCATCTTATGGCCCCAAGTGACAATGATTTCTTGAAATCTTTCAAAGTGGTGACTAAGATAAGCATCCTATCTTGTAGTGATTGATGTAAGGAAGTAGAATGCATGGCTAGATAGTTGGAAATGTATTTTTTCATCTTTGAGTGTACAAGTTTTAGTAAGGTATCCTTTGAAAAACTAATTTATTATGCATTAACATGATGAAAAAATCTTTTGTATTCTAGAGTTGTAAGGATTTGTAGTTGGAGTCAATTTAAGTAGTTTCTATGGAAGTTTTATCCCAGCTATGAGGAAGCTAGATAGAGGAAGTAGCATAGCTTGATAGCCATGAAGGTAGTTGATGCAACATTGTAACTCATAATTTTGGGGATGAGTGGTCTCTTGTGTTGAATCTTGGAATAAAGAGCTTCTTGATGAAGCATTTGATAGGTTTACTTAGATTGTCACAATTACCATTCTATCCCTTCAACAAAAATGGGCAATCAAGCATGTTTATAATTACTATTAAGAAGAATTATGGTTGAGTTTGGAAGCCAAAGGATGATGGCTTCAAGAGCAAAAACAAAAAGAAGGAATCCTTAGATTAAGGCATTTCCATTTTTTCTAAAGTTTTTTAATTTTGTCTTTCTTGGAGACTTAGTTATATCAAGAGATATTTTTGGGAATTATGTTCTAAATTGAGGAGATTGAGGGGCAAGGATGATAATCAAAAAGGGAGAATAGGATTGGTGTTGTTATTAAGAATAATGTGATAATCAAAATGTTTTCTTGACTATAGTCTATCATTAATGATAAGAAGGTTATAAAGACAAAAAGATCAAGAAGATATTGGTGAAAGTTATCTCAAATGATGGATGTTAATGCAATCAATCCTATTGACTACGCTTGATTTGGAGACGATGTTTAATTTGCATCCATGTATGATAATTGGATTCATTATCGTGCAAAGTTCAAGTCAAAGCAATTTTAGTGGACACGATGGTCTCTAATGTGTGCCACTTCAAGCTTGTCAAATGATTTTGATAATGGGTACATGTGGCACCATTATGCTATTTGCTTTTAATGACAACAAAGCATGATGTTTCACAATGAAGAGAAGATTTACTCATTTGATGAGGATTGAGAAGTGTTGTCTACAACACATTTGTAAATAATTTTTTCAAGTATGCTAGTTCATATTATAGATTGAAGGATTTATTTAATTTGACATTGAGAAGGGCATTGGAGCATGAACGACAATGGAAAGCAGAAGGAGATTGTGCAACACATTGGACGACAATGGATACCATAGGAGGCAACAAATGTATTATTAGAACTTACTATTCCTTAGCTCTAAACTTCATATTGGAGTGAATCCCACCTTCAAAAGAGGGGTATATCATCTAAGAGAATCTTAAAGTTATCTCGAAAAAGGTCTTAAAAGGAAGAAATCATGAAAGGATGTTTTAGGCCTAGTGAAGGCTCAAGGATCATAAAAAGAACATCAAGAGGTTATGTTGTAGGCCTAGTGAAGGCTTAGGGATAAAAAAAGCAACCTTGAGAGGTTATTCTTGAGAGATATTTGAGATTCAATGTGAATGAAGATTTCAAGAGGAAGCTTGAAGTAGTTGTTTGTGGTTGTGAGAGGGTATACTTGAGGCGGTTTCGACACTCAATGCTTAAAGTAAATTATAATCTTGAGGGTATGTTTGAGTTTTTAACTGAAGTTCTTAAGGCCTAGTCTTAGAGGAGAAGGAACGTCATGCAAGATATTGCTACAAAGGATGGTTTTTGAGGTGACTAAGACAAAGCTCAAGGAGTGTCCTTAAGAATAGTCAAGGCAAGGCTTTCTGGACAAATTTTAGTAGAATTTTCATCGAGTTATGATCTAGAAAATTTCAGAGAATTTTTCTTGCTTCCCTTTGCATTTTGGATTATCAAATTTCAATATTTGTAGAGGTTATGCTCCATTTACTGTAATTGTGCAAGAGTTTTGTAAATAAGCATGAATTTGAAACCTAACTGCATCAAGCAATGGTTTGGTTTATTTTTGTTTTTAAAATGTTTGTATTTAAACATATTTAGTTCCTAATATTTAAGATTGGAATTATATTGTGCATCTCTTATTTCAAATGCTCTATGCACTCGATTAATAAAATGGGAACTTTAGGTAAAGTTTTAGTATTGATATGACTTGCTCGATACATGAACGCAACATTGTGGCTATGGGCCTAGAGTATTAAGGTATCTGCTTCGTATGAGAGGTTGTTTGGCCTTGAAATTATTGTCAAGAGTTTGACAATCTATTTTATAAGTTGATTGCTTTAAGGTTTTCTTTAATTAAAAGGTTAGAATTTTTTTATATATATTGTTTACATCATGTTTCCTTTTTCTTCTCACTAGTTTCTTGTTGTGCCACTTCAAAAAGATCTTTTTGGGTCAAGTCATTCCACGTCTTAAGTTGGTTATGATAAAGTCATAAAATGTTTATTCATTTCAAAGTACAACATCATAAATGTTATTTCTGAAAAGTTTATTACTAATTACACAAAGACAATTGATCACTGATAATCTCCTTTTAAAGTTCATGAGATTTTTAGTTAGCTAATTTAGCTTGTCCAATTGTTCTTTAGCTGTAGGATTCATGGTGGTTCATGAAGGCTTTAAACAATTGATTACATTCATTTGATTATATGTAGAACTTCACAATTGATCATAATAACTGATTTGGTGTTGTTCTATTGATGCATCTCTTTAACAGGTCTTTTTGTGATCATTCACTTTCCAGTATTATACTAATAGGAAGCATCAGCCTTCTGGGACCTTCAACCAATAGCGGCACAGGAACATGTGAAGAGAACGATCATTCCAACTTGCAATTCTGTGGCAAATGTTTCATCTATTCTAAGGATCTCATTGAAAAAGAGCTCTCCACTTTCAATCAGATTCTAGATATTAGATTATATATGATGCCATCAACACCTCAAGTTTGCCAATCTATATCTTTTTATGTTAATTTTACTTTAATGTTAATCATTTATGTGCTCTAAGTTGCCAAAATCATGTTTATCAAGGTAAATAGTAAAGTCATTCTATTTTGTTCTTAGAAGAGACATCCCAGTAAATCAATATAAATTTTTATTTACTCACCTTTTTAATTATCATCAAGGCCATGGAATACTTGGATTCATGTTTGGTAAAATGGGCTTTCTATTTAATAATTTTTATAATTTTTTTAATTAATTCTTGTTCTTATTGCTTCTTGGGTGCATGCTTTTTGAGCAGGCTCTTCTTGAGTCTATGGGCTCTGTTGTAGCTACTGGTCATGAAGCACACGTAGCTGCTGAAAAAAGTGCTTTTTTAATTACAGCAAGAGCTGGCACTAGAGTTGGAGATTCATCAGCAATACCTTCTATATGTTGTTTCTGTTCATCTCTTCAATATCATTTTAATACCTTCTGAATGTTCTGATTTAGGTAATAATTTTTTTGCTAGATGTGATCCTAACTTTTCCCCTTATGTTTAATTCCATCTTTATCTTTTAAAATTTTAATTTCCATATCCATTATTCAAAAGAAAAAAGGAGGCCTCTTCTTGTAATCTTAAGCACAAACTAACTAATGATATTAACTGGTGTTTAATATCCTAAAGTTTTGGAAGAAATAGATGATGCCTTGACATCTTTTTTGGGGATAATGGACTTCTACGTAAAACCTCCATGTTCCATAAAGAATATGAAAGGTATAATTTTTCTTTGATTTAGTGTTAGGTTTTATTTTTAAAAAAGATTAAGATTGAAAGTATACATACTTGCCGAAAATTCTCTAGGAACATTGTGTGCTTTTTAACTTTTTGAGTTCAGAAACCTGATCAGGAATCAGGGATCGATATAGTAAAAGATTTTGGCTCAACTACCTAAAAGTTTTTCATGCACTTTGTTTATTATTCAATAATCTTATTTTGTTGATAATATTAAAAAAATTAAATTTTATTTTAAAGCTAAAAATTTATTCTTCAAATTTTTTGAATCAAAGAATTCATTAAATGCATAATTTGCCTCTCCTTATTATTTGTTTTACTTCATATTTTATAACAACGATCACTTGTTTCTCTTTGTTTTGAATACCCATTTCTTTGGATTATTGCTTAGAAGTGAGGTTATGACCTTTAGGTTAACAATTTTAAATTTGAATTAAATAATAATCTCTCTAGTGGATCAATTAGAAACAAAACACATATATGATCAAGAAATTGTTACAAGTTAGAAGAGATTTTGAGCTACAAAACATTTGTCAAATTACAATCAATCTATGAATGAATCAAATCTTCCCTCCACTATCATGTTTGTGATATGATTAGTTGGGAAAATCCTATGAATCTCATTCCAAAAATACTTCTTTGAAGAAACATTGCATGGCTTCGTGTTGACTAGACCTCTCCAAGGTTATATAAGAAGTTCTCATTGAAAAGGTATCACACAAAAGGCATATGAACTCTAATATTTATAGTTAAACATAAATTTAATATATCAAAATAAATTAAAAAAAGATAAAAAATGAATTCAATGATTAAAGAAATTTTATGGGTTCATGGTATATTTTTTAGCCTCTTACTACAACAGTCTGTTCTCGTATGGCTGGGGGTGCATATTCTTCTCCCCTCCCTGAGCCTAGCTGCTACTAAGTTTCTTTCAGCCACAGTTTGGGTGCCAAACCGCTGCTCAAGATCTTACACTAAGGGAGTCTATTCTGTCTTGATCCTCCATGCCGTAATGGCTAGAGGCAAAGGCAACTCCCCATACTTTATCTTTCACGTCAAATAAGCCTTCTCTTCGAAGTGGAAATGGTCTTGGCGACGCTGCAGCATAGCTGGAGGAAGGTGTTGGTCATCAACATCGTGTTCCTAATCGTACTCATGGTGGTTAATGCCTTTGCGCGTGGCTTCAAGAACAGCAAGTGGATGAACATTGGTGAAGCCTATGTGTAGGCCAGGATGACTAAGAGTGGGCCGAGCAGGTTCTAGTTTTAGGTCAAGATTGAAGAATCCTTTAAATTTGCATATGTGATATGTTGATATTTTTGACGGTTTCATGTTATTTTAGTCATATTTTCACGAAGTTTTTCGAGAATTATTTGAGATTGAAACAAGGACATCAACTTGTGTTCCATTGATCAGCTAACAAATATTTAAATTTCTTATTTATATATTTGAAGTTAAATTTTATATTACTGTTATTGAAATTTAAATTAAATAACAAAATTATTATTTTAAAATGATATTAAAGAATACTATTTCAAAATAATAATAATTATTATAAAATTTTTTTCCATTTTTAATTTTTTAAAAATAAATTAAAATTTTCATGTTATATGCAAAATTTAATAAATTTATATTTTAAAAAAAATATTTTTGAAAACATGAATGACATGCACGATCAAGTTTTTAATATGGAAAATTAAAAAATTTAAGAAACCATTTTGACACAAATTTTAAAATAAAGTGAAAATTAATTTCAAAGAAGCTTTAAAATTCTTCCCTGACAAGCATTTTTACGCACCTAACTATCATGATGTTCTGTACCAACCAAAAAAATTTGTTATTTTTTGGAAATTAATTGGATTTTTGGAGATTTTTTAAAAACCATTGAAGTATTATTTTATGCTTTTTCAAATAACCGTATATCATAGAAATGAGGTATGACATCTCAAAAAAGAGATATGATGTGAAAAATAAAATGTATGAGTTATTTAGAATCTAATGAAACAAAATTATTAAAATTTAAATATTTTTGAGGTATTAAAAAAATTGGTTTTGGATTAATAAAGAAATATTTATAAGTTTAGAAAAATCTCCAAAATTCAAAAAATACTAAATGAGCTAAAAAGATTATGAAATTTTGCTAAACACCAGAGCTTAAAAGAATAAGATTAACAAAATTAACACAAAAAAGAAGTTCAACGATCATAGAATTAAAAGTATAAAATAATTTGAGTAAAATAATACAAAAGTTTATTGAGGATTTTTAGTTTAAAAAATTATTAAAAATATTAAATGTCAACATAATGGATGAAATTTGGTTAACAAGTAGAGCTCATTAATATGAATCACACAAAATTAATTAGCTAACTTTTGGAAACTTAATTGATTGTAAAGTATATGGAATATTATAAAATTTTTAATTTTTATTTAAATAAGAATTTATTTAATTCCTAAACTCCTAAAAATTCTTAATTACCTTAAAACCTAATTCAAAAACCACTAGAAGAAACACATTTGTTAATGACCCGAACTAATGACAAACTTTCAAATTCTAAGTAAAAGAGTGGCATGGTGTTCTTTGGAGAGACATGACTATTTAGAGGGAGTTGGAGAATGGATAAGTGATAGGGATTGAAATTGCTTTGTCCTAGAGTTTAGAGAAAGAAGGGTAACAGGAGATGCTGTTGAAGCAATTGGGAGAACCAAATAAAGGAATCAAAAGAGAGATCTAAAATTTAGGAGAATATTACAACAACTATTATAACATGGAAAGTAGAAGATTGATATAAATTTTAACATCAAATCTTTGGTGTGACCACTAAAAATAGAAATAGTGGTAAGCAATATTGTGTATCATAAGTGCATTTGTAAGATGTATTGGTGGTCCACATTAGCATTACCAACTTGTCAAATCTTATTTTTTTAAATCCAATCATATGAGTTAGGTTTGAATTCTAATTAAAACCAAATAAAAGATATATGTTTTATTTTTTAAATTTGTGTTCGTACAACAACTATTGCAATATAAATAAAATATAAGCATTAAAATATGACCCATATCCTTGTTTTCATAATAGTGTTATACATTAATAAAACATTCCTAATAAAAGAATTCTAAGAAAAATTTAATGCAAAAAAATCCATGACCTCATACTTATCCCCTGAAGTTTCATGACGTGCTTAAGATTTTACCTAAAATTATTAACACCAAAGAAAAACTAAGCACATGACATTAACTTAATAAACAAAAACTATATAGCATACATCTTTGGCTTATGCCACATGTTAGGTCAAGTAAAATATTATAGTATTTACAAAATATTAAAACTAATGACATAAACAAACATAGTAAAGAAATGCTCTCACTATATGTAATGTAATACTATCCCTTTGTTAATTTTAATATTTCAAAGGATCAATTTATCTTTTTCTTAATCATCAATGATCTCTTGACCTTAATTTTAAAATTCCATGGAGCCTTAGCAACACCTTATGATGAAACAACAAACTAAAAGTGCACTCTAGTAAGCCTCATTCTATTAGAGTAGCACTCATTAATCAATTTCTCATGAAAATTTACATTTCTATTTTAAGGAATCTCATATTAAATTTAGGATACACAATTGAGAGGCCCTGTTTGACCTCAGTAACACCCTTGAGTCATTTTCATATATGATTTCTTTTCTTTGTTAGGAATCTCATAATAATTCTTTTATGATTTCATAGTTATTTTAATGATGATGTCTCAATCTTTTATAAATATAACTCACAATACCAAAACATATGAAACATCCCATAATAGTTTTAAGCATGTCAATACTAACATGTGAAATAAAACATGATAATCTCAGCTATGACTAAGAAACATGGTTTACATCCAAGCAAAGAGTCACCTATGAAACAATTTGCTTAAACATGAATATATTTTACTAACATGTCACTAATAGTTGTATATCATACATGTAATGCATGTGCAACTATGTAAACCAATAATCTTTTTCTTTTTTAAATCAAAACTAAAGGTAATAAAACAACATCCACCAATACATCATAATAATAGCTTAATTCATGAAGCCTTCACTAGCTTAATTCATTATCTTCCTAGCCAATACAACTTTGGTGACTAATTTTTTGATGTAATAGCCACACCAAACAGTTTCACTTGTATTCATGAAGCCTTCACTAGCTTAATTCATTATCTTCCTTGATTGACTAGTTGTTATTGGATTTTTTTCAAAATCCTCCCCTTTATCCAAGTAATTGATTTATCTCTCTTTCTTCCTTTCTCCCTCATGTATGATAACATCACAAATATTTATTTTTTACTTTAACTTTGCTTTTGGCTTGGCTCCTCAATTTTTTTCTCAAACATTTTCACAAAATTCCCTTTTTCTCCACTCCCCACAAAAATTTCTCAAAGTCTCTCTCTTTTTTCCCAAAACATTACTATAATACTTCACTCTCTACTCTCTCTCTCCTCTATTTTTTCTTTTTTAATTTTTTTCCTTTTGGTCAACACTCTTCCTTGCTCCCATATGCTCCTAATGCATACATGTTATTATGTTTCCTTTTCTCTCTTATTCTATTTCCTTTAATGACTCTCTTTTTTGTTACCACTTATGCTTCCCCTTTTCTCTCTCATAGTCTCTTCTCTTCCAATGGAGACCCTCGTAATAGTTCCCTTCTATTTACTCTTCTTTCTCACTTGGTGGTCTTTCTCTTCCCTTTTAGCTTCTCCATAAGTAGCAGAGCCTTCCTTTCTGTAACAAGCTTCATTATAATTTCTAAGATATTTTTTGTGATAGATTTATAGTATTTGAAATTTTTTGTTTGAATAAAATAAATTTTTAGAGAGTAGAGTCACAAATAATAAAAAGTAAATTATGCTAAGCGAGATTTATAATCTTAAGAATTTTAGCATAATTATAATAAGCTTGATAGAAGATAGAATTATAGATAATAAAATATTGGAATGATAAAATATTAATTTCTATGGTTATAGTTTTCTACTACCTTCTTATGACATTTGGCATAGTGGTAGAAGTGAATTTCAATGATAATTATTTGGTTGAAATAGATGTGACATAATTAATTAAATAAAAGAATTAGTTTTTTATTTTTCATGCACTTTATCAAATCACCTACATGTTTTTCCTTAATCAAATAATTATGAAATTAATAACGACGACCTTTAGTACACTAATAAAATCTGATGGAAGAGAATTTGGGTTGGAGTTTATATGAGTGATGGTGATTGAGAACTTGAGTTTGTGAAGGTTTTCAAAGAGCTGAGTAGCATTATCAAGAACCATTAGGAGGAGGTGACCAACAGAGTTCAACAATTTGAGAAGGGTATCGTTACTATGCTGCAATTTTCATTTAGCAAAGGAGAAAGGGAGAAGAAGATACTTGGGTATAGAGAGAAACTTATAAGAAAGAAGAAGTTGTGAAATTTCTAAAAACCCCATGTTTTAGGTTGAGGAAGAAATATAAAATAAGTGGAGAAGAAGAAAGTCTACAAAAAAAGAATAACAAAGGAAAAGAAGTAACTAAGAAGAGTTTAAGTATTTAAATTGTTTTTTTATTAAATTTACTTTGATTTATGTATATAAAAATAATAACATTGGTTGTGTAAGAACTGGTTTTAAATTGATTATGATTTAGTATGAAGTAAATTGATGGTGATTTGAAGTGAACTCAAGAGATAAAGGATAAGAGATATTGGTTATTAATGAGTATTGTGTGTATGTTGATCTACATTATATGACATGATTAGTTTAAAATCACAAATAATAAAGGACCAAAATGCTATAATGAAAGATGGAATGAGACAGTCATATTAAAAAAAATTTGGAGTGTTACATGCATGAGAAGAATTTAAGTTATAGGTTGGGATATCGAGTTCATCACATAAGGATGATATGAGTGTTGTACTTGTGCAATGTGTTGAGTTGTCAGGTTCACTATATGAAGGAAATATGAGTATTGACTTTGTGTGATGTAATTAAGGTAAAATATATGATTGTATTGATATAATTATAATCATTGTATTAGATGATCCTCCAAGTTAAAGGTCAAGTAGTTAGAATAATATAAGTATGATGCTTGGAATCATATTGGATGAAAGAAATAGTGATTTAATTGAAGCATGAGACAAGTTTGTTAGAAGCATCGTGTAAAGAATGTTAGGTGAAATCTCATAAAATATGACTGAGTTGATCATACTGGATTATAGTCAGAGCTATTAACAAAATAGTTAATTCCTGAGAGAGAAGAGACTATAGTGAAACTTTTATGTTGTGTATCATTATAAGTTATGATGTATTATGGTGGATTATCAGTAGAAAAGTATGGTATGCTCAAGGGAAAATATTGTTTGAAAAGAGGAACAATGAGTTGTTCAAACTTTATAGTGGGAGCATCATAGTAATATGAATGATTAACAAGCTAATAGGACAAAGAGAGAGAGAGTAAAAATCATATAATACAATGTTATGGGAAGTATTGTGTTTAATGAGAAATATGAATTATGTTAAAATAAGGTATCATTGTATAATATGATCCCAGTGATCAAAGTGCATGTTCAAAAATGACATGAATAATAGAGTGCTAATTTTGGGAATTAGATGATACAACTAAGAGAATAGAAAAGTTCAATATAATTCAAAATGCTTATTTTTATAGATTTTATGATATAATAAAGAAACCATATAAGTACATTCCAAGACAACAACTTAAGTGATTATAAGAAATTAATATGATTTTTGTTGTTTGCTAAACATACTACATATATGATATATGTTGACCAATTTATATAGATGACAATAGAAAAAATCAAGAAAAGAATAAGATAATAAAAGGAAATCTACTCATCGATTTAAGTAGATAAACTTGATAACTAGCATACAAATACACTCGTAAATTAATTTATAATTTATCTATAAAATGATATAATTTTTTATATCTTTTAATAGGGATTATAAGTATTGAAATTTTTTTATTTCATTTTTATGCATTATTTATGACCGATAAATCTAAAAACTGTGATATAAATACCTTAGTAAACCATTTTTTATGTTATTTAACAAATGACATATTTTTATGTTATCTTTTTGAAAAGCATCAATGACATAGGAGCGTCTAATATTAGCTCACAAACATACATCAATTAGCATCACACCAGTATCATACGTTTATCGGTTTAAAATTTTGTTGAAATTTGCTTAAAAAATACTTGAAATTAATTTTTTTGTAGATTTTGTTGCCTTTTGCGATCCGCCACCATCACCCCCACTATCGCTGCAAAGCCAACCCGACACTTATGAGAGCCAAATCGACTCAAGAATACTAGTTGATTTGCTTGACTTGCGTAAACCTACACCAACCCACCAGTCCTTGCCAACCAATTTTGTTCTTCGTGGTCTATGCCTACCCAAAAATTAGACTAGCTACTTTGTCTGTGGTTCTTGCCCCATCATTTTGTTCCTTATTGTTATTGTCTCCCAAAATACATGGATAGTTGGAAAAATATTTAATGTATTTAAATTTCTAGTTTTTTAATCTTTTATTTTTTATTTTTTATAAAATTATTGATGAACCATTGAGATCCTTATAAATAGAGATATTCACTATGTTGAAGAGAAAAATTATGGAACTAAATTTCTTTTATTTGTATACTTTAACATTTGTGAGCAAAATGTGTGCACCTAATTCTAGTTAGAGAGATTCCAATCAAATGTGCGAGAAATTTCATCAGGAGAGCCGACAACCAAACTGTGATTGAATATAAGAGAACTTCCATCATAATAGTTGATAACTTAACAAATTCTTATTTCCGTCAACACCAACATCATGATAAAAAAGGTACATTCTTTTAGTCCCTTTTATTTTCTAGATAGTAATTTAAAGTTTCAATTATCATTTTCTATTAAAATACTTCATGTAGACTTTATCCTAAATTCTCTATTTTATATGTATGAAATTGAATGTAATAAAAATCATTTTATAATATTTTATGCTTAACACTTAAAATACTACCAGTTACTCAACTTAATAATCAACGTCACAACTTTGAAAATCTAATCTTTAAACAGTTTCAAAATATCATATACATCATCTAATCCTAATCAATTTATAGTATTTTTTCATATTTCTTAATAATTAATTAAGCATCTCTAATATTGTAGAATCCGAATTAGACCATGATAAAAATCTAAATCTATTAGACATCTCAAACATATTATAATATGTTTTATACAAATCTAGTAATTATGTAATTATTTTCTTAAGTTATCATATTTTTATAATATGTTGCTATATGACATATTATTCATATGTTATTCTTTTATAACATTATATAACAAGGACATTGACATGTAATATAATAAAAAATTCTACAAATTAAGGGATAAAAAATGATTTAGATGTAAATATTTGACATGCTTTATTATCAAAAAAGAAAATTAAGTTGAGTGAGTGAAATACCTCCTAAATATATTATTCTCAAATATTGATGTACTATAGTATGACCTCACATGTAATAAAATATACATGATATAAGACATGATGATTCATTTATATCTAAACAAATTCTACTTCACATGATAATAAATAAGAATAACTTGTGGTGAGGATAACTTATATCTATAAAATTATATTATATATAATATAGGGCAAGAATAGCCCATTTAAATCTACATGAGTCTACTATACACGACATAAGGTGAGTTTAGCCCATCTATATCTACATAATTTTATTTTATATGACATGAAGTGAGGATATCATATCTATATCAACATGATTATACTATAAATGATATGGAAAGATGAAAGCTTATTATGGTGAGGATATTCTATTATGACATCTATTTTATTGGCATTGATTTTAAAGAATAACGATCTAAAATGAGTGGAATTTGGAATATGTCTAAATGTATTAGAAATGAAAGGAATGAAGAAATAATGAACTTATCTTTAAGTGTTACAAAATGTAACAAATAAGAAATATGAAAATAAAAAAATATACATATACATGTTCATAAGTTTTTATTAAATTTATTACCTTTTATATATAATAAAATTTTATATGGGTATAATTTTTAATTATTATGAAAAATTTATATCTTTTTATTATATCATTATTTTTATATATTATTATTTTATTTGTTTACTTATTAAACTCTTTAAAGTCTTACTAGTATTTATATCATAACTAATGTATCAATTATATTATGAGATGTAAATTTAGATGTTATAGATAAGAATTTTACTTATTAGCTAGTGCAATGATTCTCTTAGGCATTTTTATATAAAATTAATATAGTACTTATTTTGGATTGATGGTTATATATATTTTTTGTAATAGATCACTTATTTATATTGATATTTATTTAGTCCAACTAGTTAAAGGATTTGTGTTTTGGGAATAATAAATAAATATATATATATTAAGATCAATTTCTTGTATTATCTTTCTCACCCAAATGCGATGAACGATATAAAGGATTAAGGAATTTTCCAGAAGCTCATTGGGGAACAAAGGAGAATGTGCAGCTAATGTTTTGGAAAGGAAAGTTGGGAAGTTACTTTAGGAGTTAAATAGTTCTCATTCTAGTTTAACTAGAGAGGAATTTAAACTCGATTGGCAAATTCGAGTTCTACTACTATTTCTCATATGATTGCACATCCATTTCTAATAAGCAAGATTTTTAGATATTATAATTGATATTGTTAATTTTTACATTATGTATAATATATATTGCTCATCAAGCAAGCTTTATGCCAATATCGTATGGAAGAAGGTAGTAGGGAATGCTGAACAGAACGAAACAATGCGAAATCAGCCTGCAAGGAAAGCTGAACGGAATGGAACAGTACAAAATCAAGTCGTAGGGAAAGTTGAACGAAAATCAAGCCGTAGGGAAAGTTGAACGAAAACCAAGTGACCAAATCTTGGTCGAGGAAGGGGGCAGACAACCCCAGACTGCTCGAGAGTCATACGAATCGAAATGCTCATAGAGAGCAATGGCAACGTAATTTGGGCGATATGGGATTAAACTCTCATCCAATTGTCAAAAAAAGAGGAAGGGTAGGTGCGATTGGGTAGCTGAGGTTAATGAAGGCAGAAGGGCAGGCACGATTTGATGGCTTAGGTTAATCGAGGTAAAATGCTGCAAGTAAACACAGTAAAATGCTAAACAAGAGGTTCGAACCCAAGCCATATATGCGAGACGATGTGTAACCACCATAGTAAGTCTCTAATTCAAGTTGTTTCTGGAGACATTATTTTAATACAGGTAGAAAAACTTACTCATGATCCAATGGCCTATATCAAGGCCGCTTAGAGCCAACGGCCAGGATTGATCTCCAGTGGTAAAATTGGGATTCAATCAGAATCGACCATTTCAAGATCCAAATCAAACGGTGAATGTTGTGTCCGTTACCAGTGTATATTTTTGACATAAAATTATTTTTAGATATTTTCTCAATCTTTTTTAAAAATAATTTTTAAATTATTTTCTTAAATGTTTTTATAAAAAACTAGAACTTTATTCTTAATAATTTATTTTCCTCTCACTGAACCACATCTCATATACATTAAAAACAATACATAATAATATCGTAAATAAACTTTGATAAAATAAAGTGAATCTTGTTGAATGCTTTTCAAAAAAATTTAAATGCCGACGTATTCTCAATCGAGAGCCTAGTCTATGGGTGGATTTGATGTTGAGAAGATATGCTTTGGGGATCCACGAATGAAGGCCCCCCGCAATGCGTCCCCGGTCTGCAAAATGGTGCTTGGGGCAATGCCGGAGGCCATTTCCCTCTTTGTTTGGCATATTGGGGATGGGCAGACAACGAGATTTTTGGAAGATAATTGGCTGGGGTCCTTCCGCTGAGTTGCTGGCCCACTTTCATCAATGTGTACACCTACTAGCCAGCCAGCGTCGCCGAATGTCTCCTGCCAGACGGGAATTGGAATTGGGATCTTATCAGCGCTTGGGCAGATGGGGAGCTTTAGGACAGCATCTCTCATCTTCCGAGACCCTTGCGGTCCTCATAAGACGTATTGCTTCTCTCCCTCACGGAGAAGCCCAGGCGGCCAGTGGCAAGATTTACTCGAGCATCGTCTGTAATGCTCGGAAGGGAAGAAATAGCAGCAGGCCCTTGGAGGAATTTTGTGGCATCTGGAAGCTTAGGGTCACTCCAATGGTCCGCGTCCTCATGTGGAGGGTCGCCGGTGATCACCTTCTGTCGATTGTGTGGTTGACCAGCCGCAAGCTTTGCAATTCTCCCTCCTATCAGCAGGGTTGTGAGGAAGACGAGTCCTTGCAGCACGTGTTCTGGCACTGCTTGAAAGCCCAAGAAATTTGGGCTAACCGCACTGTTCGGGTAGTGTTGACCTGCTTGAACCAGCATTCTAGGTTTGACCAGTCTATCGGGGCCGATTTACCGTTCATTGACCGGATCCTCCGGTTCGTCGGATCTCCTGCTGCTCGCCAGGGTGCCGGGCAATTGGTTGCGGCCACCATTGCGACTACGTTGTACTATATTTGGTCGAGGAGGAATGCAGCAAGACACAACATCCCGATGCCTCTCCCAGGTTCTACTATTCGGACCATCTTGCTTGAGGTTCACTCGTCTCTCAACCGACATCTCTCTCTCTCCTCCCTATCCTACGGGAACCCTGGCAAGTCCACGGTCTTGCTTGTTACGCATAGTTGGATTCCCCCCCTACAGGTTGGATCAAAGTGAACAGTGATGCGGCGGTTGGTGATTCGGTGGCCGGGTTTGGTGTGGTTGTGCAGGATTGTTTGGGTAGACCTCTCCTAGTGGCTGGCAAATGGTTATTGTCCCAGGATTTTTACATGATAGAGACCCAGGCTTTGCTTATGGCACTTGACATGATTAGGGATCTTCTTCCCCTGCACTGGGCTATGGAACTCCAATCTGACTCTATGATGGCCATTCAGGAGGTACGTGATTTGATGTCTTTAGCCCTGAGATCGGGTGTCTTTGCTGCTACCATCCAGTACGCTTCAGGTCTTGAGGTAGTTCGCTTCTTACACATTCTAAGAGATGGGAATGCGCCTACTGATTGGGCTGCTCGGGCTGCGTGCTCTAACGACTTTGTCTGGGGCCTTGAGGATCCTATTCCTAAGCCCCTACTTGACCTCATGTTATCTGATTTCACTTTCGATCCCCCTTGAGGGTCCTTTTGTAATTTGGCATTGGCCTTGATATAATATAAATTATATCCACTTCAAAAAAAAAACTCAATCAATAAATTTAAATTTTTATATACTTTTAAAAAGTAAGCTAACATATACAAAAATGAGCTACATATTATTGTAGTGAAATGAATTTTTCATGAATAAATTTCTAAGAAAATTGTTTCCTTAACATAACTTATATAGAACCCTTATTTTCAAGTTTGAACCATTTACTATAGACTCATTAAGTCTTTTTTACAAATGTTGCTAATCATTAGTGTGCACATTTTCATGCTTCCTTTTATGTTTATATAAAGATTTTAAATCTTTATAATATTTTAAAAAATTTTCAACTCTCTTTGTGTGTGTATGTGTCCTATACTTATATAATTAACTATAAACATATATATAGTTAGTTAAGTATATATATATATATATATATATATATATATATATATATATATATATATATATATATATATATATATATATATATATATATTTATAGTTAGATATGTAAAATCTTATTGATGTTAAAATTAAAATTGAAAGATAATCATTATCAAAATTCAAAGAATAATAAGATAATCTTGAAGAAGATATAAGTAAATAAATTTATAAAATTTATGACGAAAACCTTTTAGAAAGCAAAAACATATGCTTAACATAGGTCAAAGGAAAACATCCACTACAACATAAATTTACAACATCTATTGAACGAATCCAAAACGAAAATCCTTTGTTTGTATGCTTATTTTTGTATTCTTATATCTTTCACAAAAATAAACTCGTTAATGTTTAGTAATAAATAATCTAACCATTCTTCTAATGTACACATGTTGCTAATATTTATTGTTCACATCCACAACCTTCCATTTATGTTTATATATGGCTCTTAAATCTTAATAATATTTTTAAAAAATTTCAACTCTTCTTTTGTGTGTTTTTGTGTGTATATATCTATATATATATACAATATTATGATGTGCATGAGTATATATGTACACACCCATATTGGTTTATAATTAAATGTGTAAAATCTTATAGATATGAAAAATAAAATTGAGAGGTGATCATTATCAAAATGCAAAGAATAATAAGATAATATTAAACAAGTCATAAAAAATAAAATATAAAATTTATGATGAAAATCTTTTAGAAAGTGGAAACTAATGCTTAACATAGATCAAAGAAAAACTTTCACGACAACATAATTTTATAACATGTATTAAATGTGTGAAATACAAAACTATTTTTTTATGTTTCTTTTGGTATTCTTATATATTTCACCAATATCTATATCATTTCATTAAATTTGTATCATTTATGGAGCAAAGAAATTTCTTTTAGAGGTTGGCCTATCTCAAAAAGCATGCCCATCCCCTCTCCTGTCCACTTTCTAAAATTCCTTCTCGAAATGCTAAATTTGTACTTCCATGCAAACCCTCAAAATGAGCCCTATTGAAATATGAATGAAACATGTTGCACATCCCAACAATTCCTTATTCAATTTATTAAATATTCTATAATTTACAGTTTGTTATTTTAATCTTAAAAAAACCAAAAAAAGATGGGGTCGTATGAAAAGCGAAAGCAACTGCTCTTTTGCGGAAGCCATAACCTTTGTATTTTCCATATGGCAATAACCCAGTTGGCCTTTCTCCACATGGGAACATGCGTTGAAATACACGTGTCAAATTCTTAATACTACTTGATTAGCGTTTTGCAAAATTCTCACTTTTAGTCTTTTTCCCGGACGAGCGACTGCTAACTATTGAAACAAAATTAGTTATAAATAATTATTAAAATAAAACTTTACATTTAATTTGATGTAAATTGCAAATTACAACATGATTTGGAGACGTGCTAACGTACCGATTCAGTCGTTTTTGACGTGTAGTGGTTGTTCACACAATAAGCACAACTTTTTCCCCTACTTTTTATTTCACGAAAAGACCACGTGTCCTAAAATGAATGCATCTGTGGAGCCTTTTATGGAAAAATATATATTTTTTTCAATTATTGCTTTTTAAAAAAAGGCTTTTATAGTTTATTTTGAAAAATAAAGTAAAAACGTTGTACCCAAATGATGAACAAAGAAAAAAATTTTATTAGAAGATGAGATTTAGAAATACTTTATAAGGAAATGAAATTTGCTAACAAAAAACTCATGAGATAAGCATTATTTTGTTAGAGTTGGAAAACTTGATCTTAGTCTGATACGTGTTATTTCTTTGATTGGTCAAAAGCATTCAAATATTATTATGAAAATAAAAAATTATATTTTAATTTATCATATGATTTTGTATTATTTGGTTGTCTATGATAAAAAATGAAGGATTATATGACTAGCTTATCATATGACATGTCAAAAAATATGCATATTCAACTATATATAATGGTGTTGATGGGTTGTCTAGGTGTAATCCTCAAGTGAGAGCTATTCAAATTTGACATTACCATTGTCTTGTATACTCAAAATTAGCAAGTTTTCTACTAAGGCCTTGGATAAGATACTTGAAAGTGAAAAATACTCAACTTGGTTTTCTCTTAAACCATTCATAATGATCACACCATTCACCTTCCTTTAAAGGATGACCTTGATAGTTATTAAGAGTCATCATATCCTATAATGTTCTTTAGGTGATGAATCCTCCAAAATTTGATGCATAGCAAGTTGTAGTTGAATCCACATCTCAAGTGGTTCGAATGAAAAGATGGCTACTTCTACAATGGCCATATTGGTATTCTTTGAAGATCAACTAAGTTGGTAGCGAAAAAAAATCATGGCACTGTATCACGATGGGCTTATGAAGAGAGAGGCTTGTTGATATTCCTATTAGAGTTGACCTCGACATGATGAAACAACATGAGGCCTTCTTTTCTCAAAGCCAATACAAAGATAAAACATGTCTCAAAAAAATTAATAGGATACTATGACTGAAGGGGAAGAGGATCCAAAGAAGCCAAATGTACTTATTTTGGAGCAATTGTACTGACTAAATGTGATACAAATGAAAATTATGATATATATCATTAAGCTTATCCAGTCAATCATTATCTTTCAATTTTTTATATTCTATATCTTTCTTGTATTGTGTTATAAAACTCATAACACATATATAGGATTGTAAATAAAAAATGTAAGTGGGGTAAAATATTAGTTTTTATGATTATGATTTTTGTTGGCTTCTTATGACCATTTTGTGTGGTGCTAGAAATGTATTTCAATGACAATTATTTTTTCAAAATAAATATGATACAAATAATTGAATATAAGAAATGTTTTTTAATACACATGCATTTCATATGATTGCAGATCTATTGTTCCCTAATCTTATCAATTATAAATTAATAATGATGTTTTTAATGCACTTATAAAATTTGATAAGAGTGAATTAAGGTTTGAGTCTATGAAAGAAAAGATGTTTGAAAGATCAAAGTGTGAAGCTTGTTACAAAGTTGAGTAGTGTTGTTGAGAACCACCAAGAAGGAGTGAGTCAACAAGGTTGTCGAGTAAGGCATCATTAGTATGCAATGATTTTTGTGAGCAAAGAAGAGAGAGTGAAGGTGAAGCTCTATTAAAGAAAGAAAACTATAAAAATGAAGAACCATTTGGAAAACTTTGTTGCAGCTTGAGGAGAAGATCAAAAGCAAGAAGATGAGAAGAAGAGAGACTATCACAAGCAAATAGCAAAGAAAATTGAGTAGCAGTTGTCAAAGAAAAGATAGATATTTAAATTGATTCTTTTTTAAATTTAATTTAGTTTTACATAAATAAAAAATATGATTGTGTTATAAGTTAAGTGAGCACTAGATTTAAATTAATTTAGATGTGGTATGGAGTGAATCGATGCTAATTTGAATTGAACCCAAGACATATAGAATGAGAGTTGTTAGCTATTATTAATATGTTTCATTCAAATAATTTGGTCTACATGATATCGTACGATCAATTTAATCTTTTAAGGAAAGCTATGATGAAACATGGTATAACATAATCACATTAGAAAAATTTTGGGGTTATAATAGTCAGAGAAGAATTTAAGTTATAGGTTGAGGTGTCGAGTTCATCGCATTAGAACAATATATGTCTCATATTTGTATAATGTGTTGAGTTATGAGGTTCATCATGTGAAGGCAGTTGTAAATACCAACATAAATCACATAATGTCTTGTGGTATCGATAACATTATTAATCAAAGCTAAATTTTTTAAAATACAAAATATATTAATTATAAGAAACAAGATTGTAAAAGAATATTGTAAAATGTCTTATATGAAATATTATATAGTGTGACTAAGTTGATCGTGCTGAACAATTAGTTGAAGCTATGGATAAATGATTAAGCCTTTAGAGAGAAGATACTACATTAGAGTTGTACTTAATGTGTCATTATAAGTTATGATATTTTGGCAGTGGATTAACAATGAAAACGTATGATTTGATTGAGAAGATTGTATTATATAAAGTGAGAAATAATGAATTGATCATACTTTATTATGGGAGTATCATAAAAGTATGAATGATTGATAAGGTAACATAAATAAGAGAGAATAAAAATCATATAGCATAATATTAGGCATCATACTATATGTTTAGAAATGATATAAATAACAAAATACTGGTTTTGGAAATTATAATGTCTAATATAATTCAAAATACTTATTTTTGATACAACATATGGTACAATGACAGAATTGCATAAGTATGTTCTAAGGCATTAACTTAAAGGCTTATAAGAAATTAATGTGATTTAAATTCCTAAATAAACTTGCCACATATAGGACATATGTTGAGCATTAAATATACATGACAATGTAAAAAATCAAGGAAAGATTTAGATTAAAAAAAGAAGTTATTTTTTATGTTTAGATAAATAAATTTGATAATTATGGTATAAATATATTAATAAATTGATTTATAATTTTTTATAAAGTGATAAATTTTTTTATGTCATTATCTTTTAATAATCTTTATGAGCTCTAGAACATTTTTTATTTTATTTTTTATGCATTATGGATAATAGATAAACTTAGTAATTATGATGTAAATATGCTAATAAATTATTTTTATATTATTTATAAAATTACATTCTTTTTATGTTATCTTTTTATAAAATTCATAGATAATAGAATTTTTTTATACAAATGTAATAATTATGTAATTATTTTCTTGGGTTACCATTATCTATCTAGTATTTAGTTCACGAGTTATTAATTTATGGTATTATATAATAAGGATATTGACATGCAATATAATATAAACTTTTATAAGTTGATAAATAAAAAATAATTTTGAATATAGATATTTTTAATGCTTCATTATCAATTAAAAAATAAAATTATTGATATACCTCTAAAATATTATCCTCAAATAATCTTATACCATATTATAACTTCACACACCACAAATATATATGACACAAGATGAGAATAGCTCATCTATATTTATACAAATTCTATTAGGCATGATATAATATGAGGACAACCCAAGGAAAGAATATCACTTTCCATATCTAAAGTGTTCTACTATATATTATATAGAGCAAGAATTGCTTATATTCATCTACATAGTTTATTATACCTAAATAAGGTGAGAAAAGCCTAAAATAAGGATAGCTTATTTATGTTTACACATTTTACTATATATGATATATAACAAGTATAACACATCTATACCTATATAGATCTACTATAATGATAAAGGCTGAGTATAAACCATCAGGGTGAAAATACTTTATTGTGAGAGATAAGTAATGAATGACAAAATTAAAAAATATCATAAAATAAGATGAGTATTATCATATAAGTATGATCAAGTTAACAGTAAGTTGTTTGTGAATATCATTGATTATGACATAAAAAGGGTGCATTAAAAGGTAGCATACAAGTATGATTATCAAATTGTATAAGATTAATAGTAGAATTAATAATAGACAAAATTGAATATCATAATTTCTATGTTACGAAATGAAAGGATTGTACAGTACGACACCACATAACTGAAAGCATATTAATCCTAAAATAGCAAACGACTAAATAAATCATCATGGAGAGATGATGAGAGAAACCATTAGAGTTATGAAGGCATGAAGGTGAGAATACACTTAAATGAAAGAACATAGCTATTGGAGGAAGTGGAACTAATGAGAATGTAAAGGAACATTGGCTATGTATAATAAAAATGTGAGGTCAAGCTTGGACAAAAATTCTAAGAAACATCAAAGAGAGTAACTCAACCAAGTGCACTAAACTGAAGAAAAAAGTGAAAGAAAGCACTACCAAGAACCAAAGGATCTAGTCACAGGTATTGTAGCACCTAAGAGATGAAAGTGACCTTGTATCGCAAGCTCTCCTTAGCATTCTTCTTTCAAGACTTTATCTTTTAGTCCTACGTAATGGAAAGCATTACATGACTTATACATAAACTCTATATGTAATGAGGCTTATGTTCTTATGTTCAGCCAACTTTGAATAATATAATGAGTTTTAGAATTAATCATTTGATACAAATCTATTGATGAGTTAATTCAACTTGGTGAACTTTGAATTAGCTCTTAAGAGGGTGAAAATTATGACACAAATGGAGAGTTTTTGTTATTATCAAATTTCATTGTAGTTCATCCTTTGATAATATTTTTTCAATTTTTTTCAACTTTTCTCTAATCTACTAATGCTTATGATTTTTGTTTAATAGTTTCCAATTTAAATTTGGCCACCCCTCACTTCTAAACCTTAAATTGCCAACTCTTAATCCAATTTCTCACTTCTACCAACTACTTTGTTGGATAACATTCTCACATATCCTACAACCTCACTACCCTCAGCTCACTTGGTGACATCAACAACCTTTCCCAAAGTTGTCCAAATCAACTAACAACTACCTCCTACTTTCTGATTGCCTAACCAAGATTGGCCCTAATCGATTTTGTCCCTCTAATACTAATGCCTTTGGTCTTCACTTATTCTATCTTCACCCACACTACTCATCCTGACAACTACAAACATCACCTACCACTTCTTCGTTTTTCAACTCTTGATGCTAGCAACCTCTTTTTGTCGTCAAGGCCTTCCAACCGTTAGATCTTCTGATGAATTGCCTTATTTCAGATCTTATGCACAATGTTTGGGGATCGACCCTATATAAGTTTGAATGTTTATTACTAAACTTTATGAAGCTTTATGTGTTGTTAGTCTCACTTAACCACTCATGTTCAATCAGAAGTTTGCCATTATATGAGCACTTGTGTTTATCCCCATGATCACTGCCATATGAACTTTTTCATTATTTCCATTCTTTACATCTTATATAATTTTTAATAGTTTAGTATTTTTCCATATACATAAGTTGTGTGAAGTCAAATTCACCAATTTGGGTGAATGAATGTATGCATTGAAAAGGTTTTTAAATTAGTGGTAGTCTTATTCTTTGATTTCCTTTGAATCAACTAATTGTACAAGCATGTTGTCATTAATTGTTAGTGCGCTGTTTAATGTGAGTTTAGGCTTAATTGAATCTTTGTATTCTATGGTATTTAAAAAAAACTCATATTAGGAATCCTCTAGGCAATAGCAACTTGCACCAACATGCTTGCCTAATCTTAAGCAAAATGTAGACTTGCAAGCTTGGCATTATACTCTACTTAGCCAAAAATGCAGTGCAAGAAAATGGATATATGGAAAAAGGGTCAATATGGGCTATGCTTATATGAACCTTCAAAAAGAGAATTCTTGGGAAACTTACATAGAGAAATTATCTACAACAAGTTTCCTCTAATCTGATTGAGAAAAAACTTCTTTGTTAGGTCAAGGATCTAATTGGCTTCAATAGTTTCCTGATAGCTAGATCAAGCTTATTAATTGATCTAACTTGATGGTAGGTTCCTTGGACAAAACTCTAGCACAAGGCTCTTGCTGAGCTTCCAAAAGATTTGACAATCTACGAAGAATGGCCAATGTTGTTTCATTGGTTAAAGCTGGTAAAGTCAAGCAACCTTATCTGACATTGAAGCCTAGTTAAAATGAGCTTAACATTTTCATTTTTTGTCTCTGAAGGGATGGGGAAGGGTGGAGGTGAAGGGAGTCCATTACTTGTTTTGCATGGTTGTTCATTTGGGGTAGAAGGGAATAGGACATTGTAGTGGTGTGCACACAATCAAGGAACTTTGGGTAGACTAGATTGAATTGTTGTTTTTAGTTTTGAATAAAAGTTTACTTGTCTATTATATCAATGAACAAATATTTCTTAAAATTATACTTTTTTATCAATAGTTAAGAGTGCACAAAATGAACATTTTTACCAATTTGGACAATTACTTTTCCCTTTTTGCACTCAATGGATCATCCATATAAAGTGTAACAACCAAAGTGTATCCTTTGGCATTAGCCACCTAAGGCATTGCTCTACGTCAAATTGTTTTGGGCCATCTCGAGGAGCAGGTAGATCTCCTATTCAATCTCTTCATAAGGGGGAGCAACCATATTTGACTTGAGGTTTGACTGAAAGCTCATGGGATGCACTATAATAATGTGTACTTTACATAGATGCCTTCTTGTCCCAATAACATAAAAAATGTGGGTTGAGATTGCCAAGCCCAAGTGTAAAATGCATTGGATGGACAGTGATTGAGAATCTATAATCTATTGAGCTTGGTGCATTGTAGCAATTTAATATCAAAAATTTAAAAGGCAAATGCAAAGACAAGTCGAAGACATAAAACTCTAATGGTAGGGTTCAACAGTTAGATTAACACAAGGGAACCCATTTGGATTAAAAAGCCATCTGAGCAAGTTAAGGAGGCCTCTATGTCCCTTCCTCTCGTTGGCACCCAACTACTAATGATCTAAAGCCTATCGAAGGGCAATGGCTCCTTTTGAATAGAAGTGGAGCACAAGAGAGTGCTTATTAAAAAGCATTTACGTTTTAAAATAATTTTATTATTTGATTTGAATATTATTTAAAAGCACTTAAATATTATTCAAATTAAGATTTGTATTCTTATTTATATTGGTCAAGTGTCATAGATGATTTAAAAAATGACAATATGACCTCTTCATTACATTTCTCAAAAAACATTCTAAATAAATGTTATGATATTTCTCGAAGCTTTATTAAGTAATGACTAAATAGTTCAATTTAAACTAGAATAAATGTGCCACAAAATGAAGAATAAATAAACTTTCAGATTAAAAATATACCTAATGAACAATATAAATTGAGATTCCTATCATTAAAAAGAGCTCAAGAGTAATGCAAATTTTATCTAAGTTTTCAAACTAAAGTTTAATTCAAAAAATCACTGTTATATGGATAATAATTTTTACATTAACTATGCAGAATAATTTTGACCCCACAATTTGAAAACAAGAAAAGTAAAATTTCATTTAAAAAGCTATTATTTTCCACAAAAATTCAGTTATCATTATATAGTTTAATCATAAAAGATATTTCATAAGTACTTGTCTATTTACAATAGATTATCATCAATCTCAATTTGACTTAATTCTAATCTAAGATCATCATAAAAATGTTCAATTCAAACTTTGAACTTACTTGAGTAGTAAATGTGTTTTTGAAATTCTTTATGTTTAAAGTAAACCAACAAGAAGGGGGTGATTTGTGGTAAAAAAAATTTTAGATTTTCTTTTAATTTTTGGTGTAAATTAAAACTTAAATCTTTTAAGCAAGAACAAGAAGGAGTAGTAAATTAGTAAACAAAAGATTTTTAAGGTGGTTCGACTCAAAATCGAGCCTACATCCACCAACTGGTGTTGGGAAAAGCCATTAAAATAACAAAATTACAAGCGAGGTTTTTCTTACGGCCCACCTCAAACCTACTTGGGATTTTACCTACGACTAATCCTGAACCTACTTGAGTTTTTTTCGGGCTCAACTCAAACCTCAGGCTTTTGCATATTTGTCACGATGCCCTAACCCCAAGGAAACAAGTACAAAAATTTGCAACAAAGTATGAACTTAAGAAAATTTTAAAAAAGTATGACACACTCAATACAATAAAAAATCCAAGGAAAAACTGAAAAGAGGGAGAAATAGAAATTGAAAATAGTTGAAGCAAAACCTCCAATTTCGGGTTTCTACTTGTAACTTTCAATTTTCTTAGTTTATAAGAACCTTATACACTTGAAATAGCTCGAAATTATGGTTTGAAAGCTTTGAGAACTTAGCAATGGCAACATCTTGGAGTTCTTCTTCCTTTCCTATTTATAGTGCTTAAATTTATGCTCTAAATCCACTCCCAATGACTCTAAAATGAGTCAAAAGTTCGAATAATAGACACATAGTAGTCACAGTTGATTTGAATCCTGAGATGGTTTTTTTTATTGAATTGTGATTTTACCGTGCGAGATCAATCCTGGACATTAGATCATGGTGGCCTTGATCTGGGCCATTTGATCGCACATAGGGTGTCCTACTTGTATTAGAAAAATGTATCCATAACTTACTTGAATTAGAAACTTGCTGTAGTGGTTCGGCATCGTCTTGCAAATCTGCCTCAGGTTCGAAGCTCTTGCTTATCATTTTACTATTTACATGCGGTATTTTACCTGGCTTAACGAAAGCCGTCAGATCGCTGCTACCTTCTGTCTTCTTTGACAATCGGATGAGAATTTAGTCCCATATTGCCCAAATTATGTTGTTATTGCTCTCTATAAGGATTCCGATTCGCATGTCTCTCGAGCTGTTTGGGGTTGGCTCCCCCTTCCTCGACCAAGCTTTGATGACTAGGTCCTTGCTGACTTGATTTTGCACTATTTTATTTAGCTTTTCCTGCGGGCTGATTTCACATTATTCGTTCTGCTTTCCCTGCAGCCTTCTTCCTTCTCCTTTGGGCTACGCTTGCCCCTTATGGGTCTATCGAATTATTTTTATTTTAATTTTTTAAATCCCTGGAGCATGGATGGACCAGCGATCAAGTCGGGTTGACCCGCACAAATGCTACAATGAAAAATACTGAGACTAAAGTGGTTTTGTAGTGTCTTGTGAGAATTTTTGTGCCAAAATTTTGAACATAACTGTGCCAAAATAATTTTATATTATGATAGTGTTACAAGTGTCTTAAATGAATATGACAAGAAATTCATGAATAATAATTTAAAAATAATTTTTTTAAAATCAAATACCAATGTCTATGCTTTTCATCAATAATGCTAGGCCCAAAAATCAAAATTCCACAATTATTAAACTTATAACATTTTCAAATATTAATACTACTAGTGTGCTATATCATCTCAAAATTTGAACATATCAAATTCAAGAAAAATAAAGAGAAATTCAAGTATAAAAAATTTTAGTACATGTCTTTAATTTCCTTAAAACTTACCATGACTCCAATAGCCTTAAAGATCACTATTTTAGACATTTAAAGTTCATGGCTTGACTTAATTGAATATTAACACACTTAAAGTAAGCCCATATGAGATATTTATAAATATTTATGCTTGACTCATCAAACACAAGGGTGTAATAGAGCATAAGTTTAAGATGACAATTGGTTTAGATGGTTTAGAAAAGCTAAATGTAATCACATAATATTTGAATAGGAAGTAGCTAATAGAAACTCTATATTTTGATAGAGGAGAAGAAAAAACCAAAAATATAAGGTATTGAAAAGGACTTAAGGTGATACAATATTATTGAAGATGTGTTAAGTACATAGAATGTAATAGTATCAAAAAGTTTTATATAGTAGACATCATTTGGTGGGGTTACTGACTATTCTTAATATTAAAGCTAATTAATTATTAGTTTTTATGTGATAAGGAAGTTTATTATTGAGGTTATACAAGTGTATGTATGATTGTATTTTAAATAGCTATTTGATATTTTTATTTATGAAGTATATGAATATGTCTGAAAATTCTTTTTACTTATCTTTCATGCTAGTGAATACATATACTTGATACAAAAAATGTTCATAAACACTAGGACTTATCTACGTTTTAAGGGTTGTGTGCCCTAGTAGGTAATGCCTCTACACATTTTAAAAAAATATAAAACTTTCTTTCTTTTCCTTCCCTTTATAATTATTATGCTCATAATTTATTTGTCCTTTTAAAATTAAATGATAATTTTATTTTCGTATATGGTTGTTTCTTTCTAAGAATGCTTTATCCTTATTGTTTATCAAATGTTGTCACATTTAAACAACATATTTTGATAACACTTTTCAACAATGCATTTCTAGTATAATAGATATACTTAGTAGATGATTTAAATGTGTTTGGCATAAACTATGTAATTTTTTGTTAGGATAATAGTTATTAGATTTTTGTTATTATAAATAGAAGCCAAAAATAGTGTGATCGTACTGAACTCGTGATCTTCATAGATTGGATTAACATTTGTTGTATATGATTACCTCGTTTGGTGCTTCTCTAGGCTTTGTTAAGCAAAGTTAAAATTGAATTAATGTTATGTACTTAATCTAAGAGCCGTTTGGTACCTATTTTGAAAGTTGAGATTATTTTTTTTCTTCCTCTTGTGGGTTAATCAATACACTTGACTTATGCCAGCGCAACACCATACAAATAGTATTATCTGTACGTGCAATTCATCATTTGCCTTCCTTTATGTGGTGGGGTTATGTTGTCATCACAACTTCTAGTTGAATATTGGACCACGAGGAAGCTGTGAGGCAAAATGTTGGTGCTCACATTCTTGGATTTTTCCACAAAGAGTTGGTTTTTCTTGTGTGTGTTAATAGCCATCAGGAATGTAAAATCTAGTAATGATGTCATGCTTCATTTAGGTCGTTGTGTTCTACTTATAAATGAAATTCATGTACTAAATCTTGATTTATTCATCAAAACAGCGTAACACAAAAATGTTGCATTTTATGTGGTTATTACCAATTGTGTGAGATAAATTGTTATGTATATGCCATATAAGAAAATAATGTATTTAAACAAAGTAGTTTTATCTGTGAATATTTTGAATAGAAGTGGAGTGCAAGAAAGTGCTAATTTAAAAGCATTTACATTTTAAAATAATTTAATTATTCAATTTGAATACTATTTAAAAAAAATTAAATATTATTCAAATTAAGATTTGTATTCTTATTGATATTGATCAGGTGTCATAGATTTATTTAAAAAATGACAATGTAACATCTTGATTACATTTCTCAAAAACATTCTAAATAAATATTATGATATTTTTTGAAACTTTAATAAGTAATGACTAAAAAATTTAATTTAAACTAAAATAAATGTGTCGTAGAATCAAGAATAAATGAACTTTCAGATTAAAAATATATCTAATGAACAATATAAAATGAGATTATCATCATTAAAAAGGATTGAAGAGTAATTTTAACCCCATACTAAAATAAATATATCTCTTGAACAATACTATGTAGAATAATTTTAACCCCACACTTTGAAAACAACAAAAGCAAAATTTCATTTAACAAATACTATTACTTTTCACAAAAAGTTTAATTATCATTATATAATTTAATGATAAAAAATATTCCATAAGTACTTGTTTGTTTACAATAGATATTATGTGGATTTAGTAAATCTAAAAAATAGAAACAAAAAAAAGCTAAATCAATCATCAGGTATTTTATTAGTAAAACTTAATAATAAAAACCTAAAGGAGATATTATTAGCCTTACAAGATAAAAATAGCAAATATTGATATCATGTAAAAACAATAACTAATAATCGATGTCATATCATAGAATATAAAACTAAAAAAATTTCAGTAGAGTTAATATATTAAGATCGTTTTTTAATAATTAATATGGGACAATTCATTTCTAAATTCTTAGAGACTTGTTAACAAAAGCAATAATATTGCTTTTTCAATTCACTCATCACCCTCATCAAGTGTTATAGTATATTGAAGGCTTTGGTGCTCTTTCATTTTTCATGGAACCTCTTCTTCAAAAGATGATCCATTATTATAAATGCTAATGAAATTTAATGATTCATAATATAAATTTTTGTTTTGAAACCTAATAATTTCATTCAGATCAAGTAATTAGGAGCTTTACAATCTAGCACAAGAACCAACTTTCATTCTTCTCCATAGCATAAAAAAAGATTAGACAACACTCTTAAGTAACATGGCTTTTATTATATATTTTGTAATTAATGGGATTGATAAAATATAATTAATTATTTGCATGAAATATTTATTCACTTTCCTTTTAATATGAGGCACAACAACAAACGTTTCCCATTGTTTGAGTGGTAGTAGTTATTTACAATAATTGATTTTACAAATTACACATTTTATGGCAACCTAAGGATATATTTATTTCTTTGACCTATCATATCTTTTAGAGGCACAATCTTAATAAAAACATATTAATTATTATAATGTTATTATAGTATGTTTTGATGAATAATCTTGATCATTCATCATGACAATAATTTTATTTGTTTTCTTACATTAATTCTTGAACCTAATATTGATTTAAAATTTTGTAATAACTCGGTATTCACATTCTTAAAATTTATTCAAGATTCATGAAGAAACATGTAACTATCATATGAACTCTAATCTTTATAGTTAAACATAAATTTAATATATCAAAATAAACTACAAAATATAAAAAAATGAATTCAATGATTCAAGAAATTTTATATGTAGAAGATATATTTTCCTAGAAAATGTGTGGTTATCCTACAATCTATATTTTATTCTTAAACTTTTTCAACACCATTTATGAGTTACTAAGGAAGATACTCTTTTTTTAATTTTGTTATTTTGGATCAACAAAAATGCCTTTTTTATTGAAATAAAATATGTCTATCCCACAAACCATGATACGATTTTGGATTCAAATTTTCGGCGAGACTTCAAACGAGTAAACAATTTGGAAATCAAGAACCCTAACACGTGCCACTACTCCTTTATTTCTACGACAATAATCACTAACCCTCCTCTCTCCCCACTGTTTAGAATCGAAGGCTTCTATTTCCCTACGACTATCACTCCGGCGAGTTCCGGTCGTCAACAGTTGTAAGGCATGGAATCCGATTGGTTTACAAGGAAACTCGCAAGGTCCAAGTTCACTTCGGAGATGACAGTCCATGTTGTCGCCAACATCAGATCCTTCACTAAATCCAAGAGGCAGTTCTCCACGAATCCTTCTCAGATTTCTTTGTCGACATCCAAGGGTGATCATGCTTCAATTATTTTACACGACCTGGCAAACGGGTAAATCTCCCCCAAAACGGCATTTCTATTCCGTTTCGTCATTGGAGCCTTCCCTTGTTGCTTGGCTTCATCCCAGATTAGCGCATCTTTCTATCTGGAGATACAGTGTAGTGATACGGTTTCTTGTTTTAGGTTTTGGGGGTGTGATTGCATATAATCTTTCCCTTTGCTAGTTAGTCGTTTTTATTTAGGGATAATTTTGTTTGAATCGACTTGAAGGCTTTGTTGAATAATTCGTACGTAGTATTTGAGAGAGATAGGTTTTAAGTGTGCACTGGTCTTGGGTAATTTTTTTAAGCATTTCATTTATTTTTTTTGTTGCATATATCAGTGCAAGGAATCAATGGAGGATATTTTTTTAGAGGATTAAACAGCGGCATAGTAGGGATCAGAATGGCGAAATTGGTTATGAAGATGTTGTTTTTGATGGTAGATAGCTAATCAAAAGAAAGATGAGCTGGTGCACGATGCTTAATTAGTTTAATCTTCGTATACAATTGTTGTTAAAAAGGATATAATTTTTTGTTTATCCCCCTTTACCATGGTACTCCAGGGGAGGAGGGCACCTTGATCTGCATCATAAGCTACTGTGTAGCTATGAGAAGATCTTGAAAGGTGTTTAAGGGTTTGAAATTACAGCGAATGAAATATTTTCTATGTATTTAATATAGATTTGGTAGAGCAGTTGTTCTTAAAAGCCTCTACAAAGTGGGTAAGAGATCTCCAAAATTGGCTTGGTTCCAAGATGTAGAATCTGTAGAGCTAGTTCTGATGGATTCTTGATGAGAGCAATAATAGTTAGTAATCTAAAAGCCAGTAGGTGTCCATTGATGCTATGTTTTATGTATAATGTAGTGCTAATTCTAAATATTTTTTCTAATTTTATAAAACATTTTTTGTATTATGAGTATTATTTTAAATATAATAGATATTTCATGCAGTTTGGTCTTAAAAAAATGAAACTTCGTAAGAGGGGTGTTGAAAATTTTACATAAATAATTAGAAAGAAGGAACACAACTAATATTTATATTGATATTCTATGGAACATTAATCTCAAATGGTTGTTTGTTAGTCTCATTTTGTTTTTGATTATCTATGATGACATTAACATCACAAAAAGATCTTATCAATAGAATCATGGAATTCATTTGATGTTTTCTACTATAGTCATATATAAAATATATAAAATTAAAAGTTTTGTCACCACATAAGTTTGCATCATGCTTCTTTGATCCATTGGCTTTTTGCATGAGAATAGTTTGTTAAAGTGTGTGGGTAAAGACTCAAGAAGGGAGAACCAACCAAATTGTTATTGCATGTGCTAAATGAGTATGACTACAAGGAAGATGTACTTGGCTAACTTCGCTAGAAAAATATGATTACTAAATTTAAAGACTTCAATTCAATTTGTAAGATCATAAAAAATTATGGAGCATTGTTTGCAATACCAACTACACTACACATGATTAAATTATTGTTAATAATAAAATACTATACTTTAATAAAAAAATTTAGACTAAGTTAAATCTCAAATTAAACAATATTTTTTAATCTTATTATAAACTATATTCTTTGAAGTCATCTAGTTCATGGAGATTAAATATAAATATAAATATCATAATACAATAAAATTCGTATCCTCTAGTGGCTTCATGATAGTCTTTTTTTTCTCTATTATTTTGTAAAATTAAGATTTGAACTAAATTTAACTTGAAGTTTCTAAACCAAATCAAATAGAAATATTTGATAGTTAGGTTATATCTATGACTATTATATTTAAAGTTAACAACATTAAATCAACTAAATATTTGTCTTGAAGTTGACCAACATTCACTCACCGAGTAAACTTGAGATCATATAACAAGGAAAAAGAAATAAAAATAATTGGCAAAGAAGAGAACTCACTCAAAGAAGCTTATCGAAGAAGACATCTTGGCTTAAGAATAAAACTTTACTAACTTCAATGGTTTGATTTGTGAAAGAGATGGTTTAAAGGGGTTAGAGAAAATAATAAAGATAAGGGAATATATCAAGTTAACACTCAACAATCTTATTCAAACAATTTCTATAAAATAACTATATTTAGAGATAGTCATCTGTATGATTCGATGTTCCTCCTACAAAATATGTCTTCAATTTGCATATCCTTTCCTTAATATATGCCCATAATTTGGGTTTCTTTTTTTTCTTTTCATGAGCAATGATCCAACAATATTATTGCTCTACAATTGTAAAATTCTAACAACTTTAGTATATATTATAATAACATTTAATTTTCATTCATTTCTTAGCAAAATATATCAAACAAGTCCCTGTTGGTACCTCTGTATTGAAATGAAAAGTCTTAGAAGATTAGGTTTGTTTTTGACAATTATTTCTTGAAGTTACTTTATCCTTTTTAGCCTCAAAATATCAAAAATTTACTAAATAACTTTTTATAATTAATTTTTATTATCACATAAAATGCATTTAACAAAAAAACTTTTTTAAAAAACTATTTTCAAAAGCTATTCTTTATTTTTAAAAATCATTATCAAATAAAAACTATTTGAAGAACTCATTATCAAAACCCCTCAAATCTTAATGCAATTTTAAACTAATCTTTTGACATTAACCGACTAAACTCCCCTTTAATCCCTAACACTATATGCATTTATGTTATGGGTTCCATCTTGGTCATGTCATTTTCCTTACTCTTTCTTTTTTATTGTGCATTGTCTTCCACACAATAATGGGGATGTAAAGCCATGCAACAATTCTTCTCTTAAACTTTTACAAAGTGAGAGCAATCATGATGGATAAGAACTTGATTGACCATGAGGGAAAAATGCTATAAACCATTTTCACAATAGATTTATATCATAGATTTGCTTGTTTTGCATTTTCCAAATTGCAATGAATGTTTACTTGATTATCATGCTTTTTTGTCCACTACATTTTGTTACTTTTTTGCCTTTGTTCTTACATGTATCAATTGGAGATTGCTATTGTTGTTGTAGGAATGCTATAATACTAATTTGAGAGTGTTTTGAAAGAGTTTGGAGGACATTTTCCTTTACAGACATTGGTTTGGAGGACATTTTACTTGTTGATTTGAAGGGTTGACAATTGGGGTTTAATGATCTTAATCTACATACATCTATTATATAGATTTAGAACTTTTTGGAGTACACTTACATTAATATTTTTTTCCTTCTATAGCGTAACCATTATATGTTCAAAAGTTTAGAGACATTCCTTCGTGCAATATTGTATGTGACATTATATTCATTTTTATTGTAGTATTTTGATTGTTCATATGCTACGTGCTTATTTTTATCTATTGCCTGATACTTATATAACCCTTGCAATAATGATTCCATGAGGTTTTAATTTACCTTTGAGTAATTTTTTTCTGAAATACTAATCAAAATAAAGAAACGAAGCCTTATAAGACATAAAAATTGTATGAGCTTAGCTACTTCTACATCATTATCCATACATTGCATTAACATGTTTGTGATATAAACTATTTAAAATCATATTTTTGCATATGAAGGTTTATTTTAGTGATATAATATGGTTAACATGATTTTCTAACAAATTGTGTCTGTTTATTATCTAACTTTCCAACAATACATTTGTGTATATTACATTCAATGATGTTTAATATAACTTTCTTATGATCATTAATTTGTTAGAGTTTTTTATAATTGTAAACATGTATTATATTTGTGTAGTTCATAATTAAAGATAAATATATTATGCAAGGTATCAATATTAGCTTTTTAAATATAATTTTACACTTTTTATTTTTTACAGAAATATCATGTATATTTTTTTTCTGAACCTCCTCAAACCTAACTTTGTTCTCCTTCTATTTGTTTTTCAAACCTAGCCTTGTCATCACATTACTTCATCCTTATACTTAAGGCTATTATCATACTCAATACTTTCAACAATCCAAACTAATTCCCACCCAACTTAATCTTATTATCTCTACTAATGTTAAGATCATTATTTTTTATCTTCTATGCTCATCCCAAAACTTCTATGCCTATTATATATTCTCATATTACATACACTTATTGATCAAATGCCAGACAATGAACGTTTTTGGAGCCTTATCTTTCACCTTCTTATATGCACAAAGATATTATTGAAGATGTTCTTTCTTTTTTTTAGCTAATGATATGTTAAAACTTATGAGCTATCTATCCCTAAAAAGAGCTATATTCTTTTGCTTATCTTGAGCTTACACATGTTATCCTTATAGATGAGATCATAATTATATTTTATTGAACCAATGTCTCGTTTATTTTATAAATGTATATATATTATTAATATGTTTGACAACCTTTTGTTTGAATTTAAGTTATACAAATGAGGAGTTTTTTGTAATACAACAAGAAATTGATATAATAAAAATTTAGTTAGAGTAAATAAAATTGTATAAAAATCCTATTTTATTATAATTTTGCATCAAGATAGGGCTAATATACTATATTAATTTATAAGTTTTATTATGGGATAGGACTAGTCCACGATTTTAATTCTTCGTAATTTATGTTATTAAAAAAGAATACCACTATAAAAAAAATAAAATATTTTTTTTCCTACAATCTTCTTCAACAATAATTTTTTTGGCTCAACTTAAAGCATAAAAAATTGCATCTAACTTGTGGGTTATATTCCCCATTAATGTTTATAATTTAATCCTTTCCATTTAAACAATATCAATAAGCAAAACTTAAAAAGTGTAGCAAATATTTTATGTGAAATTATGCAAAAATTCTCATTCAAAAAAAATATTTTATATATAAGAAAATTAGATAATGCAAATGATGATCGAAGATTGTTTTCAAGCATATAACAAAAATCAATATCAGAATAAAAGTCATTAGTTGACTAGGACCATGCATGGGGAAAGGCCAAAGTTGGCATTGTAATATGGCTTTTCCTTATTTTTCGAAGAAAAAATTTAATAGCAGAGTTAGCTATAAAGTTTATTTTTGGGATTAGTTTAACATTTGAATTATGTTTTTTGTTAATTTGATCAATTTCTTTAATCGATCGATGGTGAAAAAATTTTCTTTTTCGTTTTACACATCGTTTAACAGCAACACGTCTGACGATCCGTTACACGGTCGTCTTTTTTTAATTTTTTTTTCTTTTATCTGATTTTATCAAGATAAAAAACAAAGAATTGTATAATTCTTGTAGAAAAAAAGAAATTTTAACAAATATTCAACATATTCTTATAGTTAAAAAATAAGTTATTTATATTTTTTTTAACTTAAAGTCATCCTGATTACGTTTTGTTATACCTTTTGACTTCTTTATGTTTGACATCTACATAAAATCAAATTTATGTAACATCTACTGTGTTTTACTTGGGAGTTTATAATTTCTAGTAAATTAAAAAAATAATTTATATTATTAAATAATATTATATGATATTGTAAGATAATAGTTTTAAACCAACCGATATTTAATTTTAACTCTATTTTAGCTTTGTTGTGATCAAAGGTTAATGGTCAAAGTTGTACATAGTCACATTAAACTAAATTTGAAGATTTTTTATAATAAAATAAAATTTTTAGACATAAAGACTAATAATTATATATATGATAATTTCTTTTTTATAGAGTAATTAAATTAAATCTCATGTGACACAAATTATCCAAACAATAGTCCAATTTTAGATACTAAAGAATTTTATAGTAAAACTATAAAGATTATTTAATATCTACATCATTCGTGTAATTACATTTCCATAATCAAATAATAAACTCATCATTTTCTGAAAGGCTTAAATAAATATCCCTCTAACAAAATACACCTCTTTTTCCACCTTCCTGAGTTACCATACAGCTTCAGCATCCACCACTTCAGCAACTCTTCTTCTGTCATATATGCAGCAGTCTTTATCCTCTGGGCTCATTTATGAGAGGGGAAATCCCCATGCAGAAGGAGAAGAGACCACATCTCCATCTGTAAGGCAAGTAATGCTTGTTGTATCTCCAATCCAACTACAGTGGGAGTTAATTACGAATACGCATCTTCCATCCTTTTATGTGCCAAGGATAACAGCAGCATCCTTGTTTTTGACAAGGAGGAGGAGCTGGGCATTAATCGAAAAGCTTAATGGAGTGGGCTTGGAAAAATATGCGAGCAAACGACTTCTTTTTTCCGAGATTCCTTCTTTCATTGCTCATCACACTCCGAAGGATGCCTGTTTGCATTGCTAAAGAAAGAATCTGAGCATACTCTTGCAAAGGAATAAGCCCAGCGGTTCATGAGAGGTTCTTTGGACATATACATAAGAAAGAATGTCGTCGATTGGACAATGAAGGTGGATTCTTCTTTTCATTATCCCCCTTCTTCTATTATTTTTGTCTTCTTTGACGATTATAGTTCCTCTATGTTAGTAATTGTTAGCATATTCTACGCAAGATTTACCTTTCAGTTCGCATCAATCTATATCATGTAAAAGATGTAAGTACATTTCTCTTTATCTGATTTCTTTTACCCTTCTCAATACTTTTTTTTGCTCCTTTATGGTTGATTGAATGGATTTGGGAAGCACATTTGCAGGTTCATGCCAATTACAGCTTTGGGCCTCTGAGTGCTTACTTATCTATAAATTATCTGGATCGCTTACTCTCTGCGTATGAGCTCTCCGTAAGAACCATGCCATATGAGTTTGTTGGGATCTATATACTGAATACTTGCACAAATGTCTAAATGTAACTGATATTTATCATCTTTGAATCGTTAATAATAATGTGATTTCAATTGTTTGTGTAGAACGGGAAGTCTTGGATGACCCAATTGCTAGCTGTAGCCTACCTATCTTTGGCTGCCAAGATGGAGGAAATTGAAGTCCCCTTATGTCTTGATCTACAGGCAAACCTTCTTCTTGAAAGCTAGTTTTTCTCCTAATTGCTACATTTGACTCAGTGCATTATATAGATCGGCAATACCAAGTATGTATTTGAGGCAAAGACTATTCAAAGGATGGAGCTTTTGGTATTGAGCACACTTGAATGGAGAATGCATTCTGTGACACCTTTCTCCTTTATGGACTACTTTGTCCATAAGTTTAGTGATGGGAGTCCCCCAAAACAATCTGAAACAAACCATAGCGTTGAGCTCATTTTAAATACATGTAGAGGTTGATTTGCTTTATTCTGTTGTTATGGAATGATTTGGAAATCAAAAGTGAGCTCTTGTAATCCTTTTATATAAACATCAATGCAGAAAATTGTCTTATAGAATTCAAGCCTTCAGAGGTGGCTACTGCTGTTGCACTTGCTACCTTGTGTAATGCTAACAAATTGTTAATAGACAACGTCTTGAACTATTGTGCCTACATGGAGAAGGTAAGCTACTGCATTCTGTATATTTCAAATGATATATGCTTTGGAATTTTGATTCCTTTGTTCAATGCAGGACAAAGTAATGAAATGCTACGAAGTAATACAAGACATGCGGCTGGTGGAGATGAGGAGTTCTTTGGTTTCCAAGGCACCACAAACTCTAGTAGGTTTTCTGGATGTCACATGCCTAAGCTACACTAGTGCTGAAATCACGACTTGTTCAGGGTCAAATTCTTAGAGTTGTGCTGTAGTAAAGTTGAGAAGGCTGAACAATCCTTCAGTATGAGCGCAAAAGGATGTGTGGTCTGCCGTTTTGAAGTTATCCTAGTACTTGAGAGGTCTTTTTAGTTTCATTGTAGAAGAGTCTTTTGTATGCAGGGATATTCTTAAAGAAAATAATGGAAGAAGCTCTGCAAAGAAGAAGATCATTTAACTATAACAAAAGCACGAAATATTGAGTAACCTCGTTAGTAATGACCACGAAAATGAAGCGGTGAAACGAGGCACTCATGAAAGAAGTATGAGTCGAAGTGAACCCGAGTTTCCAGACATAGATCTACTGACAACGCTCGCTCCATGTTTACATGTAGTCGTATCACACTCGATGTAGGCAAATCAAATGTAAGTGATGCATATTGCACTGCTGGCATTTCCACCCTGGGTTTTGTTTGCACGACCATACATAACATAGAAATCGCACTCGAAAAGGAGAACTATGAGAGCTGTCACAATCTTTTTCCTTTTTCCATGAACCATTCAAAGAAATGGGTTTTCGTAAAAAAACCAGTTCTTCATCTTTTTTGTTTTAAGAAACTTCGGAGAAGGCCCAGCAAACAAAACGAAAACAAGGTAGATAAGGATTCTAGGACTGAGTGGGGCTCAAATTAAAACTGACACAAAAGAAAACCGTTTTATAAAAACAGAAAGTGGAACAGGAAACTCGTGATGATGTTTCCACTCTCACGAAAGGAAAGAAAGATGATTGATTTGATTGAAGTAGGCACAGAACCAGTAAACTCCAGCTGATCAACCCAACTGCTCATGCACGATGGCTTGGCTGTCGACTCACATCCTCCATGCTCGGTGGAGCGGAGTTGGGTTCCATTTGGAAATACATAGCAAGTCCACACAACAAACCGACCCGCTACGCTTTCCATATTGCCGATGAAGAATAGGTATCCCCACCCACGCCAGGCAGAGTTTTTGAGCCGTGTAATAGGCGACTTCTCCTCAATATCTTTATACATTATCACATGGGTGGTTCTTCTTGATTAAATATCAAAATTTTCTTTTCTTTCTTTACTTTTCTTCTTTAACTTCTTCTTTTCTTTTTCTTTAATTTCTTCACTTTTTCTTACTCAATGATTCTTACTCAACTAGGATAAAAATAAAGTGTTGGTTCAAAGAGACTCGCTTGACTCTCAGAAAATAAAAGAATGACAACTTCGAAGGAAATTTACTTTCCATCCCTTTCTTCACTATGTGCATTGCCATAACAATAAAAAGAACAAAAACAAAGTGAGATTTTGTTGGTCTATAATGGAAAGAATGACTAAGGAGATCCTCATAACATAAGAAGAATGCCTAGTATAAAGACTGAAAAGAGGCTATTAGTTTAGTTCTCATTTTTTGTTCGCCTTTAGGCCTTTTGTCTGTTAGTTGCTGACTCCTCGACTTATATAAAGAAAAGAAATAAATTATCCATTTTAATTTCAATCAAATTTTTTCAAATCTTTTCTTGTATTTTTTTACTCCTATGCATTAATGTCGGTCATTGAGGAGGCTATGCTTAAAGCATTCGACACTGGTGATCAATCAGACGGAATCGAATTTTCAATTTTCTACTAATCTACCTGATTTGAGCTGAAATAGGGAAGACTGAGTCAGGATCATATGACTCAATCATCAATTTCAAGATCTCCTTATCCACACTCTTATAGAATTTCATAATCAAGGAAAAGAAAGACAGAACTTCAAAAAAGAGTACACCCCCTTTTTTACACAAGGAAGGTTTTTCTTTGAATGCTACAAGACCCAGAAGTAGAAGCAGACCTCGTCTCGAGTTAGCTTCTGTTCAAGTTGTTTTGAGTTGACTCCTATTGAAGACGTTCCTTAGGCTTGATTGAGACTGAGAGCAAAAGCTTCAAATTATTACATCATATCCAACCTAGAGTCTTGGTTCTTCCCAGAATTAGTGCTACTTTTTTGTATATATGCGATTTGCAAGTTTCAGATGCTAATGTGGAAAGTCGAGTTTTCCATTTTCACATCACTATCTGACTCTAGGAACTTTCGGACGGGTGAATTTGACCACCAAGTTCAATAGAATGACTCGGGGGTTGGTTCATAAATCAATGATCAATCCTTAGATAGTTCTACCAGAGTTTTCTGTCAGAGCTTTCTCAAGTTAGACAGTAGTAGAGACCAATCTTGCATTTTAGCTATCGTGATCATCTCGAAGATTTGAAACTTTCGAAGGAAAATAGTAATTCACTTTTGTTTAAAATAAGATCGAGAGATTTCATGGTCCATCATGCTATTGTCACTGCTAACCATTTTTTGTCCCAAATCAGAGATAGGCAATCATTCAGATTATAGAATTACCAGGTTTGACATGAAACATTGCTAGGCTCACCTGACAAGATGTATAAGAAAATAAAACAAGAACCCCAGAGGGGCCCCTCGGTCGAGTGTGGACCAGCAAGTTTCAATTCGAACTTCTACATCTATGCTACTAACAAGATCTTTTGCCATCCCTTCGTTTTGGTAATCAATGATAGGAACAACACATCGTTGATAGCCTCCAATAATAAATAGAATAAGAAAAATATATTTTCAAAACCAAAAATAAAAAATAAGAGAAATAATTCCCAAGAATATCTCCAACAATCTTCTTTCCATTTTAGTCTGCCAAAGGAAAGAAGGATCATATTATCATTTTTCCCCTTCCGAGGTTGATTTTGGAATGATCGCTTTAATGCTATTTTAGAAAATGCTACTTGAGAAATCCATCGTCAGTTATTTTCAAATTCAATAGATTTACGTAAAATTATCCTACAAGAAATACAAGAAGAAATATAAGAAAAAAAGAAAAAGTGAAGAAGGAAAAAAAGGTTATAATATAATTCAAAACTAATATTGGACAACTTGCCTAAAGATTCTCACTTTGCATTTGAAGAGCCTTCCATATGTCCAATTTGCATAAAACTGTGCTACTGGCGGCAGGTCAAAAGTCGAATTCAATATTGACTTGGCTCCTGGGGAAAGACACCAAAATCAAATCCATTTTTGTGCATCTCATGGTTGAGAAATTAGACTTGGGATTAGCTACTTACCCATGGTTTTTGAAAGACTACTGAATCAATTTTTTATTATTTTTATTTTATTTTCTGATTCTGATTTTTTTTCTAAAATTTGGATTTCATTTATAATTTAAAATTAGCTAAACATTTTATATGAACAAATGTATACCTAGAACGGCTGATTTTTTGCCGGGGAAGGAAAAACAAGTAGTTTATGCTTTAGTAGCTATGGTTTCGTGTGCTCTTTCTCTTTGAATGAGATCTCAATTCCAGCAAAGCTTTTAGAGGGGGCCAACTTGGGGCCCAGGTTTTGATTGATATATAACAGATAGAAAGAACACTCATAACTAGTCCTATTGAAACAAAAAAACTATCGATAAATGAATTCTAAGACTCAACCCATAGACTATTTGATCAGATTGTAATTTCTAACCAAAAGTTCATAACTTCAAAAGAGGTTGAGATTTTGAGTTCCTCAGAATGACATAAGGTGTCTTGAGAGGTTTTCAAGGACTATTTCAAGGGAAGAACAAACTAGAGAAATATAGAAGAAAGAAATACATAGTTTTGGGATTGATGGTTCTATTTCAATACAGTTTTGGGAAAGGTTATTTGATGATGCTCCTCTTTTCTTTTATGCTTGTTCTATGAGGAAAGTTGAAATGCTATCATAATATGACTACCTACTTTTAGAATGTTTGAATCTTTCTTTGCTTCATGAAGCAAAGGCTAATATCTGATGTTCCTCTCAGATAACTCAACTCTTGCAGAGGCTGGTGCAATGTGTGCCTCTTAGAATGCTTCTAAAACAACAAGAGATTCAGGGAAGAAAGTGGGATTAGGGTACAATAGGAATGAATTTCCCATATTTTTCCCCCTCAAGAGGTACAACAAAAGGAGAAGAAATGAAGACTTCCAGATTAGGGATGATAAATAAAATCTAACCAGGACTTCCAAAAACATCATAAGCTAAACCTGTGCGTTCAACTATGAACATGAAAAACCAAAAAGCTCTGCCCATCTAGTCAAGAATTGGGGCCTAACAATCACTAGAAAAACCATAAACTGGGACTTTCAAGCAAAGGACAAACTCCTACATACACAATAGAAGGCTTCGAACGAAGGAGCTGGAAAGAATACATGCATTGGTCGCTTACTACTCCAACAAAGGTTTTTGCAAGAGTTAGACGATCCATAATACCTGCAGCCCATCGAACTTCATATTCTTCATTTTGGTAAGCAGGGGTAAGGGATCTCTTTTTTGCAACAAAACAAAATCTCCTCCGTAGGTTGGAGTCGTCATATGGGCCATCTTTAGGAAGTACATGATCCTTCATGCTCTAATGGCTAGAGGCAAAGGATTGAGCTTGGGGTCTTCACCACTATAGCATCAAGCATTTTAGCCGGGTATAAAGGTTGGTCCCAATACCTACTTTGGTGGCCAATAATTCTCCATGTATCATCACAGCGTATTCGATCAAAGAGATATGATAAATAGGCTCCTAACCATGCCAAAGTGGAATTTATAATTATAATCCCACAAATTTCATTGTCAAGAAAATATTGTTTTTGCGAATTCTAATTGTAATTCAAATTGAACCATCTCAATATAACGGCCTCCTAATTTAGCGATCGATCAGCAATTGAAGAGTTCTTGACTAAAAACATTCTTCCAATGTCTCATTTCTTGGCCCATGTATGCTGGTTATAGCCTTTTTTTCCTTGCTGCACTCATTCCTTTTTCAATCCTCCTAGGGTTTCGAAAGAAGAAAGAGCCAAACACTTGAAACAATGTGGAATTCTACCATGGTGTGAATCCCCACTCTTTTGTGGTCGAGGCCTGAGAACTAGAATAGTCTAATCGAGCTGTAGGTCACGTGACCTGCACCGAAAAGGATTTCCTGGAGGAAATTGGTTCCCTTCTCATTTGGGATTGTCTTTGAAAGCGTCCGAATATCTTCCGCTCATAGAAAATAAAAACCGGCTCACACCGCTGAGTAGTGTCATCACTTCCCACCTATGAATATCCGGGAACACTTCTTCGTAAATCCTATATTTGACATCTCCAAACGATACCCACCAATTCATCTGCAGTAGGAATGCAGAAGCATCGGAGTCATGAGTCTCTGTCGACTATCGGCCTTCTTGACTCTTGTTTTCTCTGATGCTCGAATCCATCGTTTGGTCTCATAACAAATGAAAAGTTGAGAGGAGCCTTTTGGGCTCCTTCCCCCCCAAAAACTAAATTGTACATGAGATTTTCCCTCACATTAAAAGATTAGAGAAGTTAGACTAGAAGGAGGCCTTGATCTAGTTTGGAAGGGCCTTATGAAGACAATGTAAATAAAAGATAGATAGATATTATCTATCATTTGATTTTGATATTTTGAACTATTTCTATAACGTAGAAAGAAGCAAAGACATGTAATCAATCTGAATCTTTCTCTAGTCTAACGAATCTTCAGAGGGGGAAAAATACGGGCTTTGAATTTGGACAGATCCAGTGGGTCTTCTTACAGTTCTCTTTTAAGGCTTTTCTTGCTTGAGCTTGACCCCCAACTGGGTCTCCCGACCAGGGTGATATCGTGGTAATCAAAAATGGAATGGAAAAGCCTCTGCTCCAATTCTTTACCTACGAGGGGCACTGAACAAGTGGGTGGCCCGAACCCCCAAATTTTGGGTCCCTAGAAGCACCTTTAAAATCTAAGGTATATACCGAAAAGAGAATGCAACAACTCCAGCTTCCGTCGGCCTATAGTACCATCAAGCGCACACGAGGAGGATTGATCTTTCACCCCCGTCGATTGTTTGAACGATGTGAGTCGGGCCTTAGTGGCAAACTGACTACTCTAATAACACTCATCCATAGACTCAATATAGTAATTCAAAGAATATTGGTTTTTGTGATCAGTGATGCTTTCTCATAGAACTGTGAGAGCAACACTAATGTATAGAATGCTCGGGCTATTGCGACAGAAACTTTCCCATGCCAAAAGACTTCCCTATCATAGCTTCTATGATATCAGACTCTTCTCTCGAGGAGGGGCCGACCGGGGCATAATCTAGGGAACTAGATAATCTATTTGATTGGATTCCAATTCCAGTGGAATTCCTTTGATTCTTATTCGATTGGATAATTTCAAGAAGGATTGTTCATTGGGTGAATAGAGTTCTCACAATCATTGATCGCATAAGCTGATATGGGAATTCCCAAATCGGGTTGCCCTTTCCAAAAGTAGCTCATAAATGGAAATTAAAAAAAAGAACAAAAGGCTAGAAAAATCAAGAAAGCAAGGCTCTCCCAAGACATGTGTTGCGCATGAACCCCTTTTTGACATGGATCAAAGAAAAAGTGATTGCTAAAACAAAGAAGCCTTTTTCAAATGTACAAGAATTGTGGAGCTCAACACGTTTGAAAGAACGGGAGAATGTTCTTTTCGCTTCTTTGTGTTCACCTACGACATCACACAAGATGAATTTTCCAAGAAAATCCTAAATTGACTTAAGTTCAACCCGAATAAAAAATTTTAATATTTTTTGAATCCAATATTTTTTTATTTTTCGAGTCCAATATTTTCATATTTTCAAAATCAGATCCCCACAATTGTCTTTTTTCATGTAGGTCAGACAACAAAGTAAAGGACAAAACATATAGAATTATGGTATACTTTATTAGAGAGCATGTATAAAAAAATAATTTAGTTGTCATTTGTGCCATCGTCTACATAATTTGTTGATATTGGTACTGAGCCATTGATTATCGAAGTATTCATTAAACTTAGATTAAGCTCAAGTGTCATTGACCCCTTTGAATTATTACCAAAAAGGAGAGAACTAAGCATGAGAATTATGGGCGATGGTAAGCTAGAATTCAAGAGGAGTATATTGGCTATCATATAAGTTATATACTATAATGTTCAATATTAAATAATTTAATTTTTCCATTAATGTTATGTTTTCATTTAGCTTTAGTTTTATAATCCCCAAGAGGGAGATTATTTTACCTTTTAATATGATGATCACAAAATAAAGCCTAAGTATTTACTAATACTTTATTGAACTTAGTATTGTTTTAGTTAGATCTCATGGAGTATTCCAATAGTCTCGATTTTTTTTAGTAAGAACTATAACATAAATATTGAATACAATTTGATGTCTTAATCTACTAAAATAGGAACCAAAGACAATCGTCTTTGCAGAGTGGCTAATTAAAAAAGAACTACATTACTAAATTTTTATAATTAACTTGTTAAACTACATTACTAGGAACCTGATTGAATCTAAAATGAGTCAAGCCCAAGTATCGATCAAGTCAGGTTACTATTGCAGTCGCTTCGATTATTTGTTGAAAGCATTACTTATGAATAGGCTTAGGTAGAAAGAGTCATTGCAGATTCTTAAATATATTTAAGAAAATTAAGTTACGTTAGACAAATACATGCCCACTAATGACCCGAGTCATGACTTCTTAAGAACACCTAGGGGTAGCCAACCCATTAGGCTGATGGTAATATATAATTGATCCATTATAAGCACAAAATATTTCAATTATTTTTCAGTGTGAGACAAAACAAAAGCAATTACCACAATTACCAAAATTGAGATTTTCACACTGACTGATCATGCATTTTCAAGATCGAGCAGTCACGATCACACTCGTATTAATGAATAGTTAACATTCATCAAGTACTTGTCCAGAATAATTGATCGAATTATTTAGAGTCTCTTTACCTATGTGAATAGTAATCTGATCATCGTTACTATCCATCCATCTTTTCAATCGAACTCTCTAAATCTTATCTTGTCGTGATTACACCTAGACCCTTTTATCATTTTAGTTGATCCAATGCTTACCACTCCATTCACTTAATTGGATGATAGTTGTACCAACATCTCATTCTTTTAATTGTGGCTTTCTAAAAAGTAGATTTTAGCTGTCGTGTGAGTTATTTTTTGAGTTTTTTATTTTATTTAAAAATTGAGATCATTTACCAGATCTTAAAACAATTGAATCAAAAAAGAAAATTTTCATGCAGTCAAACTGAAGTTCAAACTACCAGCAATGCATTTCTACCTAATTATAAAAGTTATGGATTTTTGTCGATCTCCATTTCTCCCACTTTCCTTCATAATATTTTTGGTGTTTCACAAATAGTTATATCCACATATTTAGTCAATTGACCATGCTAGAATTGTAAATTTTAAAGGTGTATAGAATTTTGTAAGCAAAAATTTTAAATTTTAAAATTTTTTCATATAGCCTGAATTTCTCAAATTTTAGTATCTCATTAGAGCACCAATATTATTTGTTTTAACTCTACCAGCTTTCAAAAATGTAGCGGTTAGTAGATGCATGATAAGGGATTTAGGGTGGATATAGGCACAGGTTTTAGTCGAAACACTTAAAAAGTTTTGTGCATTTTGTTTATTATTAAGAAATTTTATTTTGTTTATAAGTTTTATAAAAAAAAGCTTTATTTAAGCCCAAATTTTTTCCTAAATTTTTGGAATAAAAAAAATTTGTTAAACACACAATTCAGCTCTCTCCCATTATTCATTTTTCATAAAAAAACACTTAGTTTCTTGACCATGCTAGAATCCTTTCCATTCTAATTCCACAAATTGTTATATCCATATATTTAATCAATTGACTTGTAGTTTTGACATTAATATCCTTCTAATGTTGCTCACCTATCATATCTACAAGCAAAGCTAGAAAATCAATAAGTGTGCTACTTTATTATGTTATGAAAATCAAAATATCATATAGAATAGCTCATGGAAAAAATAACCTCTTTTGGTCATCATAAAAAAGTCTTCTAATTATATGGAATAAATCTTTGCTAAGAATCTTTGTTAAGGTGCTAACTTGTTGCATGTTGTTAGCAACAAATTATATGTCAATTATATTTTAATCTACATAGTCCATGATGAAATGTTGCTTAATATCAATTTGGTCAATCGAACAATTT
>JAIUJO010000051.1:170255-217755 GCA_023846275.1 Vanilla planifolia | reverse complement strand
GACAACCAAATAGGTGTATTCATATGTTCATATAAAATTTTGTGGCTATTCTAATAAAGTTTTTTTAAATTGCATGGTCTTTGTACTTAGTACATGTTAAATAGGCAAAAGAATGCTCGAGGTTCCCTATCACATACATTTTTTTACTACTCATAAAGTCAACATGGTCAAGCTCATTAACATTATTAGGTTGATCATTATTCTAATCCAAACTTGTTTTTCAAGAAATAGTTTTGACACATTTTAGTCTTTTATTTCTTTTATCATTACTATTACCATCACCCAGAAAGTATTAACCACCTCTAATATCATAAAACCTAAAGTGCACTAGGCAATGTTTCAAATATTAACAAAGCTTGTTGTTCCACCAGTCAAGCTAATGCATCTTACTCATTGCCTCGTCCAAACAATTAAAATTGAGCTAAATCCAAAACATACTAGATGAACCGTCTTAAGCAGGCCCAACTAGATTATGCTTAAACCAACTAAAAAATTCAAGTATATCGTAAAACTCAATTATAAATTAAACACTAAATTCATGTTTTCTCATCTACTATTTTTGCTTCTTTTGCATATATATAAATATAAAGAAATGTAGACAAAAACATAGCTAATTTGAGTAATTTAACAAATTTTCTTCAATTCTGTACACAAAAATGCATATTCCGCAAAAGCATTATCGTTACATAGATGAGTAATCGTAAAAGAAAGTTAGAATATGTTATATGCTTTTTATAACAACAACAAAATTTAATTCAATGCAACACAATCCAACTGCTTTTTAATACTCATCTATACATATTAAAAAATGTGGTGTTGTATTTTTTCTACATATTTGATCATATTTTGTATTTTTAATGCATTTGAAAAGAAAATTGTGTTTTATTTTGTTATGTAGGGCTTAGTCACTAGGTATTATGAAGAGATGTCCATTGTTGTAACCAATACATGGTCAGTTTGTATGGTTGCAAAGGTTCAAACCATATGAGTAGTTACATCACCAATTGTTGGCATGTTCAATTCCAACAAATTCAAAAACAACTTAGGCAAGCTAGATTTATCTATTGATGCATGGTGCACATATAGATGCTTGCCTCCCAACTACAAATGCACAAATAAAGCAATGCATGTAAAATTCTATGTGCACAAAGTGAGAAATGGCCATAAAAATATTCACTCCACAATAGTAATTTCTATGCAAGTGTAGACAATGTCCAATATATGTTTTGGATTATGAGTATAATCATATGTATAAAAAGAAGTTAATGCGTTCACAAATTACATTATGTACATACAAACATGGTTATATGAGAACAAAAATCATTATGTACAATCATTCATAAATGAAAACAACACATCCATTGACCATAAAAAAAGTCTAACAAAAATTAATGCATGTATAAGATGTATTAAATGCCTATAGATACACACACAAAAAAAAATTATGGGCTTGACGAAATGACACAATATAAAACATTATAAGAGCCAAATCCCATTATGAAAGGTTTCTCTTTTTAATATTGTATTTTTATGAGATTTTTAGGGAAGAAATCATTGTTGTTGAGCCCAAGATGACGAGAGATTAAAGAACCAGAGGTGCTGGTCACTTCATGTGTACGTTTAGAGGGACCTCTCAAGTCTTTCCCTTGGTATATCTTATCAGTAATGTTTGTTGTACTAGCTTTAACACTACTTTCCTGCTATTTCTTTGTGTATATATATAACTGTTAAAGTAAGAACAACATGATTTTACATCTTTCTCATGTTAGTTTTGTTGGTCCTATAAAAGTTGTTATAAAAATATAGTTTCAATCAATATGAGTTCCATGTGTTGTTTCTTTCGTCTTCATTGCACCACAAAAATTTAAATTCAGATTTCTTCTTATATTTAAATTTGCTTGCATGAGTTTAATAGCATGCTTACTGTTAATTTCATTAACTACTTTTACTTGGAATCTAACCAACAAATTGTTAGACAAAGGATAGTTGCCTTTCGAGAACTTGGTTAATTTGTCTTATTTGCAATAGAGAAGGTTTCAATTATTTGAGTTATTATTTTAAATTGGTCATCATGCCTCATCAAAATCATAACTTACATATGTCGTAGGTTAAATTTGGCACAAAACACGTCTTTCAAAATTTATTCTATGCTTTTTTTTGTTCTCATTTTTATTACTACAATAGCATTGGCATTTCTTTACTCTGAATTCCAAACACATTTAATAAGTCCTCATAGTTTGGTTTTGGACATAAAATCCCTTTGATTTCAACTAGACACCACCCCAAACCTTTGCGTGTGCATTGCATTACAGTCCCATTTATCCAAGACCATTATGAGTTCTATGACACCATTGCACCATATTGACTAGATATTAAGATTCAAATATGTCAAGTCCCTTATATTAATTTGTTCTCACGTCTTTTTGGTCTTCCTCTTCCACCATTAAATGAGAGAATTAGGTTAACTCTTCTCTCTTAATGAATTAATTGATCCAAAATTTACATGTTCAAATAATACAACCCAATACTCCTACCAATAACATTTTTATTGCCTTGATTATTTCTAATCATATAATTTCGAGTATATCTACCACATGTTCTATTTGTATACTTGAATTCACAAGACAATAATTAAAATCATATAATATTGTTTATTCCACTTGGTTTTAAAAAACTTATATGTAAACATGAGTAAGATATATTGATCACACAATATAAAAAAAGCATTCCTCAATTGCTTCAACATGTTTGAATTAGATTATAAGCATCCTATAAATTTTTCTATTTTTTTTAAATTTATATTAGAAATAATGAAATCTCTCATTTTTTTATATTTTAGTATCATATAGTAGTAATCATTAGCAATTGTACTCTTCTGGACTTTATTAAAAATGAATTCCTTGTTCAGTTAAACATAATAAAATAACCTCTTTCTTTGTGCTATCAACAAAAGCATCATCAAAAGTAAAAATAAGAATGCACCATTGTGAATATAGAACCAATGCAAAAAATTACAATTGAGAAACCTTTAATCAATAGTACTTGAGTGCACATATGCATCATTAATTTTATATGCATGCTTTCATCACTTCAATATATCTAATGCTAAGCTTTTCTGTATCACAAGGCCTTTCAAAACACTATTATTAGACTTCTATCATTTCCCTTCTAGATTTCTTCAACAAACCCCTTAGCAAGTGAATAGTCAAAATAATTGATCTTCTAGACACACAACCAATTGAATCAACAATATATTAGCTTTGTGTCATAATTTAAGCTCTAAGAATGGTAAACATCACTTTTGAAAACTAACATCATTAAACTTATGGAATCATGCCTTACCTTTTAGAAACCTTTGTTCTTAATTTCATTTCCTTTTTTCTCTTTTCTAAATATATTAAGAATAATCATTACCTTTTTTCATCTTTTTTTAATGGCCACTATCATCATACATATTATTGTAACATGTTTTACACATCTATAACAAAGTCATGATCATATGATGCTTACTAAAATATAAGCAAACACAAGAAATGCAAGCATGAATGTCAATCATCTTTGAAGTTGAAAGATTTCAATTCATTACTTATTATAGTTGCCAAGAATTATATAATATTAAGTATATATAGATGTATAAACTTGCTATCTCAATTCCTCTTGTTAATGTCTCCCCTAAAAATGGATATCAAATTATGTGCCTTTATATGATCCATATTTCCTTCATTTTATGTATTTTACACTTACTACAATATATCTTTCCTAATTTCCAAGATTATTTCTCAATTCCCTTGACTAGTTAAACTCTTTCCAATAATTTAACAACACTACTTCTCTCCCTCCTTTTCTCTTTAAGCTGTCAACCATGATCAAAATGTTTTAATTTTATTCAAAATACCCTCATCATCCATGGTCATCCTCTCATATACTAAATATCGATGCTTCATTTCCCTTCAACAATTAGACCTCTTTAGTTTAGTGACTTCTTGCCTTCATTTTGCTTCGAATTTAATAGTTTTGAAAAAATTATGTTACTGTCATGTCAATTATGTCAGTACAATAAGGTTATGAAAATTAAAAAATAAGATTTAATCAAAATTAGGAAATTCAAAGATTTCTTGCTTTTTTTAATAATTTGAACTTCAAAAGTTTAATGGTTAATTTTGCATGATTCTTCTTGACCAACTCCACTTGTTTGCCATATTTCATATATTTTAATGATATTTAATATTTTTAGTATTTTTACCAAACCTAAAATATTTTTAAAACCTCATAACTTTTGGTTCAATTACTATCACACCTACTTTTTTAGACACAAAATTTTTAATATGCCTAAACTTGTAAATTCTATGCCTTAGTAAAATTTCATAATTTTGTTAGTTTATTTAATATTTTTAATTATTTTAAAAACTTTTCAAGCTCATAAGTTAATCTTCATAAATCTTTGATCACCTATTTTAATACTCAAAAGATTTTTTTTGTCAACATATTATCATTATATTCAAATACTTTATTCATATTATTTCTTAGTTTGTCTCTTTCTTTTTAGGGGTTGCACCTCTAGTGGTATATAACTTTTGAATAATATGAAATGATACTTTAAAGTTTTCAAAAATTCTTTAAAATTCTAAATAATTCAAAATAACAATAATTCAATTTTCTTTATATTTTGTATATTATAAATCTTCTCTTCTTAAGACCATAAACCAAACCTATGATTATGATTTTTTTATTTATTTAAGCATATGATATTTTAAAATATCAAAATATTATTCAAATAATTGCCCTCACATTATGGATGTTACAATCAAATGAAATGATAGATCATGCTCTATCTTATTTAATAGTTTGTTATGTTTCTATTATGTTGTTAGTTTTTGTATTTTTGTAGTGATTTAAGAACTTACCTTTTCAAAGAATGTTAAATTTTTTATTTTGATTTTCTTATAATTTTTAAAATATAAAAATTTATATTAGTTTTACTATGATTTTTAAAAATGATCATGCTAATGGTTTTTTATTTAAAAAATGTGTTTTCAAAATCAAAAGATTGAGAAAGAAATGACATGAGGCATAATTACTTTGTGACATTTTGATGAATGGCATTGGATTTAAATAATGCTAGAGCAATTTGTTAAATGATGATTGATTTTATCTTCTAAGGTTAGAGATGCAAAAATTTAGAATGTTTTGTAAACAATCTTTAATAAAAATTAGATCTTTAAAGACATGTAAAAAGTGTACCATGGGACTAAATATTTTGAAAGTAATTTTAGCACTTTATTGAGAAAGTTTCTTAACTTCATGGTCTCAAAAAAAGGAATCTAAGTAAATGTAGACATGGTAAATGATTTGGTAAACATGCCTTCTTAAAAAGCTCATCGAGGTGCTCAATATCTAGCTAAAAAAATTATCAGGTTCACCCTTTTTATTTTCAAGCATGGAGAGAAACTTCAACAATTCATCAAGCTATTCTACAATATGTTTAGACAATAGTAAATCAAAGATTGTTAAAAGGCTTTTCTAGAACTTAATTATTACTTATCTAAGCCTCCAATCTTTAGCAAACTAGACCTTAGGAAGTCTTTATGTATATATCTAATTGCTTCAAGTTTGATAATTAACACTGCTTTAATTCAAGAAAATATTGAATTTCAACAACTAATCTATTATGTTACTCTCATTCAAAAAGATGTAGAGCTAATATACTCTCTTATAAAGCATGTTAACCTTGCTTTACTTATGTCAACATATCAGTTATACCAATATTCACATCATAGATGTGAAAACCATTAAACCTATGAGGCACATCCTTCAACAAAAAGACGATATAAATATGTTGCAAAAGTAGGTAATTAAGCATAATGAGTTTGAACTTAACTACATTTCCTATTCATTTATGAAATCTCAAGTTCTTAAAGGTTTTCTAATGGAGAGAAACTCTTTTGATTCAAAACCTCAGACCCTTATAAACTTTTAACAGCCTTTTTCGATGGAGCTTTCATGTGTGAGTCTTGTAGCATTAGTTCAATCCTTCTTAGCTCATAGTAAATAAAGCTTAAAGGAGTTATCATAATTGTTTTCATTATCACCAACAAACAGGCTAAGCATGAAGCCTTGATTGCAAGTCACTAGTTTGCTTGAGGGCTAAAAATGAAGCACTTAAAAATCTTTAGTAGTTTCCAACTAACTAATAAGTAGTGTCTTATTAAAAAGTAAAGATTTACACTAAAATCCAATGAATACTAGCTTGACCTCTTCTCTAGAAGTATGATACTATAGATCTATTTTTTATTCATTAAGAAAAAAATCAAGAAGTGGATCTACTAGCCAATAATTGAGATTCTAGTGAAGACTTTTCTCATCTTAAGATGTTGAGCATTGAGTTACTAAATCGCCTAGTTGTTCGACCTAAAAGGCCTTCTTATTGATAAATCCCTATGACACTTATCCAAAGTTTGGGATTTTAACCCTTATAAAGTTAGATGTAAAAAAGGTTAAGTGATATACTTTGGTTGATTAACAATATTATCAAAACTCCTATCATAAGGCACACACAAATGTGTTCATCTATGAAATTTAAAATTTTATATCAGGCTAATTGTTATGTTTTAAAAAATCTTAGTAACTAAGACAACCTTGGATAAGTTTCACATATTATATAAATAATTATATTATTTTGAAACCATAATTCTTAGATGAAATCATTTGAGAGCATAAAATATGGAGCATTTCACTAAGTGAAGAAAAAAATGCAATCTCTTAAAACTTTCCAAACATCCTTAATCAGAAATTCAACATGTCACACTCCCTCTTGGTTGACTTTATAAGAGCCCATCCATTACACATGGTGTGATCTAAAATAATGACCTAATTACCCATGACTATGATGCCTTGCAGCTCTTTGTAGTGCTACCACCAAGGAGAAATAATAGTAATAATAATAATGATAATAATAATAATAAGAACAAGCTTGGCTAACCAATTTCTTGCATAAACTCTCTTATAAATAGATAGATGATGATCTTGAGGAGAGAGAACATAATTGTGATTATTTTCAATAAAAAAGATAAGAGAGATAGAGAGAAAGAATTTTGAGAAAGGGAGAGTGCCCATGAGAGGACACTTAGGAGCTAAGGGAGCTTCCACAAAGCTAATGCTAATGAGAAGAGCATATCATTAAAAAATTTAAGTAAATCCAAAACTTATCTTTTCATGACAAATGAAGATGAGGGAGACGATGATAAAAGAGGAAAGAAAGTGTTTTGAAGAAAACATCATGAAAAAATTATTAATAATTAGGGTGAATTCAACAAAGTTAGTTCTTATAATATTGATATGAATAAATTATCCCAAAATCAAGTCATAGCTAACTACTAAATATTCTAGAATGTAGGTGTCACTTGTGACCCAAAGCCAATATTAGCATATAAAATTAACCAACTACTCAAGTTAATCCAAATGACCAACCAACCCAAATTGACCAACGCTTAATTGACACCAAGTTGATCAATAAAAATTGTGTCTCTTGAGATAAGTGACTAATAAAGTTTACTATTAATTTAATAAATTTTTTTTCTCATATTTAATCATATTTGTGATGCTTAGTTCCATAATTTTCTTTTAGGCACAAATTTTATGGAACAAAACTTATGTTGAAGAATCATGATGCCTTTAGATGATATTATTTGAGTAAATTAAATGTCAATCATGACAAGCACTAAATAAGTATAAAGAGTTGTGCTGGAACTAAGTAGATGGTGAACAAATGATATGAATATAACTTAAAATAATACACATAAGATGTCATGAGCGCATGATAATGATATGTGATGATGCATATATGATGTTGGACATATGCCAATGAATATAAGATATTAGATATCTTGTAATCGATAATATTGTGAGGACAAGCTAGACAAAATTAATGAAATTATATTAAAAATATCTATAAAACTTTAGTAAGAATGGTTATATTATTATACTTCTTAGTTTCATGTAATGAAAATTGAAAGATAATATCAAAGTTTTGATTATAATCAAGTGCAATAGACATCAAAATCAAGTAATGATACCAATTGATTGATATTATTTTAATAAGATGAATGAGATATTTCTGACAATCAAGTAAAGCAAAACTCTTTAATTAGTGCATTGATATTTGTGACAATCAGGTAAGACAAAATCTTTTGTTTGGGCACTATTAATAATTTTTGACAACATGGTAATGCAAAACCATTTAGTTAAGCACCATGTATTAATATTATTTGTAATAATTGAGTAGGGAAAACCCCTCATACTAGATATCATTCTAGGTGTATCTTATTTGCATATATTGATTTTCTCATGTAAGCTTGAAAAACATGATAAAATAAGAGTTTTCATTATAATCAAATTTACAATTAAATGGATAGTTAGGAAGTAATAAGCCCATTAAAAAAGATAACCAAAATCTAGAATAAATTGTATGGGAAATTTTAATAATAAGACATTTTTATTGTGATACTTGATATAATAATATGATACTTGATAACCATTCTTATAGTTTAAATGAAGCATGATGTCCCCATAATTGGATGGTTTTCTCTCATTCTTAATTGTTATTATAAAGTCTCATGCACTTGCTTTGCTTACATTCTCCTAACATGATATTTTTTATTGTACTAATTGTTATGATTATATGAATATTTTTCATTTATTTATATGAAGTGTCTTTTGATGATATCTTACACATTCTTAGCTTCTTTGAATGTTACATTAACATGAATCATTAAAGTTACATCAATTAAAAGATTAATTATAATATGTTTAGACAACATGGATTTTTTGCTTCAAGTTATTATTTTTGACATAATAAGTCAATGGTAGACTTGCCTCTTATTATTCAATATTTTCTAAAAAGGATAATTTAATATTTTCATATGTATATATTGAGGACACCACTAGTCCCAAGGAGTATGAATGAAAAGTGGTGACAAAAAGAGTTTTTAAAGAAATTTGAGTGCTTATGTAACTTTTTAATTGTTAACTCATCATTTGATCAACAAAGTAATTTTTTGTCATATACATATATAATTATCTTTCGTAGAAATAAATAATTAATAATAAGTATTAAGCTCTAATGAACTAACAAGAGGAAAAAGTGTTTATAAAACTAAGGCCATGACACCATCCTTTAAAGGTTAAAGATATGATCATGTTGATCCATTCAAGAGAGTGTGACGAACATGCCTCTAGCTATAAACTGCCATTAGGATTATGTATCAAGGATTATTTTGACTAATAATGAAAAAAATATTACTTTATTTAGCAAAAGGAGTAAAGGGTGTCATGTTCATGCTCCCCTTTCATACTAATTATTCACAAAGATGGAAGAAATAATTATTTATTGGTTCTTGTTAGACTATGGTATGAATTTCTATTTTTTATTTCCAATTGGTAGAAATGGAAGGAGGTTCCTTCTCATGGTGGTTAACAACCTTTAAAAATGGATCAAAGTGAACATTCTTATTGGCAAGACTATTAAAAAGATTTACAGTTTTCTTTAGACAAAAATTTATAATTGGTTTAATATTTCCATAGCAATTGTTACAAATGACACAATAATGTTCCAATCTAAAGAATTTCCATATTAACGCAAAATGTATGGTTGTTTTTTTAAGTATGCCTCAACTTCTCATCCTCACATAGATGGAAAAGCCAAAGCAATGAACAAAGTCATCTTAAAAATTCTAAAGCCTCGTCTTGTTGATAAAAAAGGTGGGTGGGTAGGTGAACTCCTCGACATATTGTGAACGAATTGAACTACACATTCTGCAACACGTCAAGTTTTTCTAAGGATTCAAAGCTATAATCACGATTGAGGTCAATCACTTAACAAGTTTAAAAGCTTGAACTTGAAACAGCACATCAAAAGTTGGACCTAATCAAGGAAAAGTGTCTCAGAGGCCATGTAAAGAAACTAAATCTAAAGTAAAGTATGAAAAAATATTACATATGAAGAATTGTCCTTTCAAGGTCAAAGATTTCGTTCTTAGACAATATATGAGCTCTCAACACTAATAAAGCCTCCATAAGCTTGCTCCAAACTAGAAAGAATTGTACTTAATCAAGGATATTCTTGGACCAAATGTCTATCAACTTCCTAAAGAGGAAGATGTTGAGCTCCGACAATCAAAGAGTAAGGATCACTTAAAAAGGCTCTATATATGCCAAAAGTTACACACTTTTCTTCTTGTGCTAACTATCAAAGGTATTAATTGACTTTCCCTTAAGTTATCAATAAAATTCCATTCTTAGCATCAAGCTTTTACATTCTCAAGATTTTGTTAACTTAAATGAAGTCAACTCTCTTTGTTTAATTATAATATTTAGATATCTTAAGAACTAATAAAATAGTACTTTAAAAGTACAGACTTATTTGAGGGATAACTAAAAAAAATTTATCTTAAAAGAAGTCATCTCTTGAGCTAATTCATCAATAAAAAGTTATTTGATGTCCTTTATCAAATTCCAAACTACTTGGGTTTTTATTTCTTTCGATAGAAAATCAACATAACTATTCTCACTTGACATTGACAAATCAACTATTTAAGTTAATTACATCTAGTTTATAGTTGAATATACTTCATTCTTACAAGTCAATGTTAGTGATGATCATTCAATAATAGATATTCTCTTAAGACATGAAAACCTCATGGCAAATCCAATTATTGTTAAGTTTCTTAACCTAACCTCATCGAGTATGGATCATCATTCGAGATATGAAATTCTATCAAGAAAGTATATGTCAAATCTATATGACTGTACCTAAAACTTAGGCCTTAAACTTTTTTTGTCAGATCATATATCATCCAAAAGCCTAGTCTTGCACTGATATTAAGCCTAAACAAACCTCATCAAATCCTCCAGTGGGTCACAATAACCCGAAACATGAAATGTTTAAGGGGAGATCCATATTTAGATATTATAGAGCTAGTTGACAAGTTCTTTTGATGCTTATTAGATAGCTATATTTCATATGTTAATAACCGATGAGAATAGGCCCAATAAAAGTTATTAGCACAATCAGTCCTAATCATATCTTTATATTAAATGGTTTTTGAGTAATGCTCAAGTAATAAAAATGCAAGTGCCTTTTCATTACTTGAAATAACCATTTCAACTTGCTTTGGTTCACATCATTTGAATAAAATTTTGATTGAGTTAGACAGCTATGTGAACATTTTATTACATTGATCTTCATCACCATTCCATAGTAATCATGCTTTGTCAAGAATAAGTCTTACTTTCTCTTTTTATTTCCTTCATTATTGTTCCATTATGTGAAGGATACAAATGGCAAAAAAAATTCTTTCTTTCCTTCCTAATTTCATCACTAACCCATTGTATGGAGGTTTAGAGTTTTTTCCTTTTCATCTTATCTTATTGCAAAGTGAGAATCTTATTTATAACTTCTATGTACTTAACTATTTCCCTTTGATCATACCATTCACTTGGGAAAAAAAGTTTTTTTTCATCTTGTTAAGTTTTGACTTGTCATTTACTCTCTCCAGTTTAAACATAAAAATAACTCTTGGAGATTGGATTCTTCTAATTAATTCTTTTACCTTATGTTAAGCTTTTAACTAAAACACCAAAAGTTAGAATCTTTTCAAGTAAGATAGCTCATTATAATGAATAAGATAGCTCATTACCATGACCCTGTGTTCGGCAAAAAGAAGCAATAAAAAGGCATAACAAGATAACTAATGGTACTTAACCAACTGCATAGATAAGGAAAAAATCAACTTTCAAGAACTGTGAAAGCATGCATTGCAAATAGCATTAGTAGTTCGATCATCAAAACATACTTTCCGTTGATGAAGATCACACAGTACAACAAGTGACCTCCTCGCCCTTAGTTCTTCCTCTCCCTTCAAACAAGAAATCATACATCAGTTATTATAATCAACAAAACTAAGAAAAATCAGCAAAAATAGAGTATATATGACATCACACACCTGTAGTAATGAGGAAAAAATGTTTTGAAGCTTCCTATTATTTGCTTCAATTCTATTTTCTTTGTTCATGTGCCGAATACAGTGCACAACATAAAAAATGCTAACTTTTTGAGGTTTCGATCACAAACGATCGGAAGGTCCATAAATAATTCAAGAGGCACATCCAACTCAGCAATATGACTATACAAATAAGCGAAAATAATTAAAAGCATAAACTTTCAAAACAAACAAGAAAAATCAATAACATGCTAGAGAACTTTAATTTCAGTATAATCATTGGAACAACATAACGTTTGCAGTACTAAATAGTATTATGAAAAAAATTCCATTTTAGTTGTTTTACGATCATTTGGTTTAAGCCCATAAACTTTCATAACTTTCATCTTGGCATTTGAAGTTGGTAGAATGTTTCACATAGGGCATTTCTCTTAGCTTATAACATATACTTGAAAACCCTTCTTATCCATCTCTCCTTCCCAATTCTTTTAGTTGACCTCTAGGCAAATCTATGGTGTATCTTTCCATTTATCTCGGACACCTACCAACCATCTATTTCTATGACTTGTCCCTCTCCATTGTCCTCAAGGTAGCCATCACATGACAATGTATGTCCAAAATTGTGTTAAATCTAATGCTTGGGACTTCCAAGAAACAATGCGTTATATTGTCTAAATATAATAACAGATTAACAAAGATGGTTATATCAACAAAGAGTTAATTGAAAAAAAGTAAGGATTCCTACAACATCTTGCATGGATAAGTATAAAGAAATAATTTCAAGAAGCTAGAATTAAATCATAAATTTGACTAAGTTAAGTAACGTCATGATTCATAAGAAGAAAAACAATACTATTGTTCAACAAACTAGGCACATTGTCAGAAAACCAAGGTATTACAAATTTTAGGATTCAAACTTCAATACTAAAGTAAGAATTGAAATAGGAATGGGTTAGTACAATTTTGGAAAAGTCTATGTAAGATAATTTAATGATGTTTATTATGATATTAAAGAGCTTAATGAAGAACATAAAATGATTATAACAATTTCTTATTATTATTTCAAGGAACAAAAAACATTTTCTTAATTTTACAAGAGAATCATCATGAACTCAAATTAATTATTTATTATAATATTTCCCTAACATGCTCGAAAAGGCATTAGAAAATGAAAAAAAAGAAGCTAGCATTGGACGTATTGAAATTATGAAAAACTTGTATAATAAAGCAATAATGATTGTATAAGGAGGCTTTATATTGATAAGGTATTAGAAAAGAATAAAAAAAAATTAAAAATTGCATATACTAATAATAATTTCGAACGCCTAAGGAGAACATATTAAAGATTTCTTAATTACAATTGAATTTTCTTATGGCTACGCTTTAAGTCCTTCGAGGTGTTCATAAACTTAATTTCAAATATTTTTTTTGCCTGTGCACCAAAAGCATCAAAAACATTTTGAAAATTTCTCACAACTCCCATTTTTGCACATAAAAAGATAATGTTTCATAAGTACTTTTGCACTTCTTCTTTCATCAAACTTTCTGACAACATAAGCAATGAAAGACAGCTTCAATTTTACTTTAATTATTGATGTAATTACAAAATTTAAGATAAACCATTAATATGCATTTTTCTAATAATTTAATACCAATTGATAAGACTAAGAAAAGAGATAAAGCAAAACTGACACTAAGCAAATAGATAAAACAAAACTGAGTCTATGAATAATGACTATGAAGTTTAAATGGTATCACATTTTTAGTTCTTATAATAAATATAAGGAATTAATATTTAGACAAGTAATTCCAAAAACATATTGATTGTAATAGTTATCATAAACAAAAGAAACAATACAAAATTTAGTTATTTTGAACCTATACTTCAAAATGATAGAGAAATTAATAAAAAATTTCACTAATATGATCCAAGCATTGAATAAATAAGATGAAAATAAAACATACTTCTGAATGTTGTGTAATCAAAATATCACACTCAAGAATAATGCCAAATTTATAAGACTACATGGTATCAAATGTCAATGTGTGAGTACACACACACAAATAGAATAATTGCTATAGATATAAAGCTTTTAAGATTGAAGAGTAACTTACTATAAAGAAGAAAATTGGCATTCCACCAATTAAAGACAATTCTAAAGAAAATCAATCTAGATGGTTTGGTTATATTAAGAAGTTAACTTTGTGATTCTATAACAGAAGTAGATTACTGAAATCTTTCCTATAAAAAAGTAAAAAATATAGAACAAAAAAATGACTATTGACAATTAGAAATGGCTTTAACAACTTTGGATCCAGAAGAAAAGCAATTAATGAATAGAAACAATAGCATCTTAGAATCAATGTATCGACCTCACTTGATGTGTTAAAGGACAATTCTTGTAATTATAGTAACGAAATATGAATTTAGTGTTGATAGCCTAAACCTTTTTAATATAAGAATCTAGCAAAAGATATATAGCCTCACAAGAAATAGTTAAGATTCTATATTTAAGAAATCATGGGAAAAAAATGCTTGTTTTGTTCTTTGTAGAGGTAAATCAAACTTTTACCTTGATCAACAATTAGAAAGGCCTAGTCAAGTCTAACAAGTTATCAACAATTATAATGTTCTCTTAATGCTCAATGAAGTGGAAGTTTCCCATTTTCTCCAATGCATAGTTCAAAATATAACTTTAACCAATACAAAAAAAAGATATTTCCACCCATTGAAATGTTGAGTAGAAATATATTGAATATTGGTGGCCCTCCAAATTGAAGTGTATGGAACACTATAACAGATTCGTCCAAAAAAAATAAAACAAAATAATGAACCTTCTTATTGACAAGGAGGATGACAGCTTGTGCTACAGTGGAACAAAAAGAAGCCGAGAGGGTCTGAACTTTGGATTGAAGGAGATGAAGGACTAATGAGGAAATTTAGTGAGGTGTCGGGGATAGTATGGGGTCATGTGCACCAGGAACGACGTAATGCCACCGAGATCCTTTGAGACCACCAGATCCGACAACGAACTGAGCGCGGATTGCTGAACGAAGAGATGTAGGGACGATTCAAAGTGGTCGTAGATGAGGAGAAGCTCTGCCTCATATCCTTCTGTGTCCAGCTTCATCCTGCATTGAAGCAGAGGAAGGCTCAGCCTATCAACTGCCCTTCCAGATGCAGAGAAGGAATCTGGTAAGAGGAGGTTCGCTATCGTCGCCAGTTCTACAAAGCAATTAACAAAACCCTAGTCGAAGGGAAGCTCAGAAGAACCAAGCTAAGGAGCTTATGAGTTTTCAGGATGGCAAATGTTTAAATGCAAATGATAATTACTATATATTAATAATTTATTAAACAAAAGAAGGGAGTATTGTTTTGAATTTGATTGGTGACACTAGGATTGCTCTATGCATTAGTACGGGATTATAATTTTTAAAATATTTTAATAAAATAAATTTAATAATATATTTAATTAAAATATTGGAGTATTATTACTAAATCTTGATAACAATAATATTTTTTATTATATTATTATTAAACAATAATCTATCGATAAACACATCTTTATGGATAAAATTTATTATAATTTTAAAATGCCTAAATGTGCATCACAATTTTTTGTCATCAGTCTACAATATAGTTATATGATAAATGATAGAGAAGTAAAGTTTGAGAATCTTATGATAAAAGTAAAACTCTTGATATTCTTTTACTTAATGTTAGACTCTTAAGATCCAACAGCTTGTGGTTGGACAATTAAGAGTTAGTTGTCATCTCTAGCAATGAGATCGCCTAAGAACATAATGCACATGATTCATTCATCTTGTACCCATGTCTTGTGCATTAATCATAAACCACCATTGCCCTCAAGACAATGCTTCTGGCAATGTTGGCACCTAAGGAGGTAAGTGTAAAGTTTAACTATCCTTTTGACAATGTCTTGTGTCGCCACATGCAACACAACCTCCAAGGAAATAAAAGAAGAAAGATAATATTTGGCCATTCTTTGTAGATGCATAAACTCAGATAGGAAGTGACACTTAGGGTTTAATTGAAGGCAACAAATTTGCCTACTTAAAGAACAAACACTTTTCTAAAAAAAAATAGAATTTTTGTTTATTCTCCTCGTTTTTCTTATCCTCCTTTGTGATCCTCGACCTAGGAGACCCCAACTTATTACTTAGTGTTTTTTATATGCACCCAATAAGAATTTTTACTATGTTTTTGTTGATTCCCTTGTTGATATCAAACTTGTTGATCGACAATATTACACCCAATCTTCATTGCATCATGGAATATAACTTTCACATATAGTTTATATCATTTCATCAAATGTTTCATTTTGATTTTTTTATATTATAATGTAACTCTAAATCTCATGTCATATGACATTTACATCACATTGATTTGGTTACATTACATTTCCTTAATATATCACATTTCTCCTTTAATATATATTTCATTTACATTAAAATTATAATTTATTATGATTTATCTCTATTTACTTTGGTAATGTAAAGTTTTTCTAAACTAGGTTTGATCAAGAAACAACAAACATCTTTGGATTCATCTTCATGAGCTTATCAAGTGAATTATTCATTTTGATATTTTTAAATATTTTTTTAAGAATTTTGGTATACTTTACCAAATGTTTTGATTCATATATGACTCGACTATTGAGTATGATACACTTGACATCCTAACTATCTTGGAGACGAAATTTTCCTTACAATTTATATCATTGTTTCAAGTTTTCACTTAGATTTCATATATTATAACGATACTCTAAAAAACCCTTGTAGGGCTTTCACATTTATTTGGTTTTATTATATATATATATATAAACATTATTTTAAAAAACTTATTTATTTTTGTAATGTAAAGAAGGTTTTACTTTTATATTTTGGTATTCCTAATAAAAATATTATAATTCTTTACTAATTTTGTAATCATGAAAGTTATACTCATTCTCTGGAGTATATTGGAATGCAACATTCAGGTAAACTTTATCTCTCATGCTACATTCATATGTTCTTTATTTTCTTATATTATATTGCTTTAATTTGTATCATTATAAATTTAATAATTATTTACTTAACAATAAAAAATAGCTTATGATTTTTTATGCTATTTTATTTTGATATTTCTTAATAATATATATATATATATATATATATATATATATATATATATATATATAATATTAAAAAAGTTATTTATTTTTGTAATGTAAAACAGTTTTTACTTGATATTTTGGTATTCCTAATAAAAATATTATAATTCTTACTTAATTTGATAATCATGAAAGTTACACTCATTCTATTGAGTATGTTGGAATGAAGAATTATTGTAAACTTTATCTCTCGTGCTACATTCATATGTTCTTGATTTTCCTTTATTATATTGCTTTAATTTGTATCTTTATAAGTTTAATAATTATTTACTTAATAATAAAATAATAGCTTATGATTATTTATGCTCTTTTATTATATTTCTTAATAATAAAATATGAAGTATGATTAAGATGAAACAAAAGTCATTAAACTCGACTTCATGGGCACCATCTAATTAAAAATTATTTTTTTATTGTTTTTAAATATTTAATTTTCTATCATTTTTGCACTCTTTATAAGGTATTTTATTTCTACCTAATTTGACGATTGACAATGTTACACCAACCACCAAATCAACATGAAATTAAATGTTTTGATACAATTTATATCAATTCTTTAAATTGTTTGCTTTGATTTTCTTATATTTCTATGAAACTCTAAATCTTCTCTCTTGTCACGTTATATCCCTATAGTCTTGCTACATAACATTATTTAAATTTATCAGACTTTAGCTTTAACATATATTTACATAGTATTAAAATAACAATTAATTATTACTTTTATTAAATTGCTTTGGTAATTTCAAGAAATTATAAACAAGTTTTAGTGTAGATGAAACAAATACCATTATTGTCATCTTATAGAGTTCCACTCAATTAAAATTTTATTTCTTATAATTTTAAAAAATTATTTTCAAAATGTTTATAAGCTTTGCAAGTCATTTCAATCCAAACCTTATGTGATAGTCAATGATACTACATTAGATCTTCTTTGAATCTTGGAACACAATTTTTCTATTATATTTATCACCTTTCCACAAATTTTTTTATTTGATTTGGTTCTATTACTTATTAACTTTACATCTCCTCCAATGTGACCTTTTAATCACTTTTATTAGTTGTAATACATTATTTTAATTTAACTCATTTCAATTATAATATATATTTACTTATTATTAAGATGGTACTTTATTATTATTTATGTTTATTTGTTTCTGTAATTCATATTTTCTATAAAATGTGTTTTGAACAAGATGAAAAAAAAGTTTGTTTTATTTGTCTCAATATGCTCTATCTAATTAAATATTTATTTTAGTATATTTATATATTTTTTAATATATTTTTTTCTTACTTTATAAGATTACTCATACTTGATTCCATCATTGAGGATGTTATACTTGATCTCCTTAGTACCTTTGAGGATATCTTTACCATACAAGTTTTTTTAAATAATTTAGCTCATTTGATCAAAGATTTTTCTTTAGTTTTGATATATTATTATGAAACTCTAGCTGTTCTATGGTGTGACATTTACATAGTTTTTATTTAGATATTATAAATTCTTTAAGTTTATCTTATTTTAGCTTCATTATATATTTATCAAATATTAAAATACTAATTTATTATTATTAACACTTATTTAAATTGATATTTTATAATAAATCTAAACAAGTTCTAATTGAGACATATCAAACATCAATACCTTTCTAGTTTAATAAGTTTTATAAATGTAAATGTTTTATTATCCATGGTTTTTGCGCTCTTATAAGATATTTTGATTCTTAAAAGGTTGTTGCACACATCCTCCATAGTATTTTTGAATGCAACTTTTTCGAAATAATTTATCTCATTTAATAAAAAAATATTTTATTATATTATGGTGAAACTCAAATTCTCTACACATGTAAATTTAATATCACTTAGATTTCGTTATATTATATTTTTTTAATTTATTCCACTAGTATTTTGGAATACAACTTTTCTCATATAATTTATCTCATTTCTTGAAATGTTTTACTTTTATTTGTTATATTTTTAGGAAACTCAAATTATCCACTCATGTAAACTTAACATCACATTGATTTGGTCATATTTTATTATTGCTATTTATAACCTCTTCAATGTTAATACATATTTACTCTTATTTGTCATTACAATTTACAATAATTCCAAGCTAAGTTTGACCAAGATAAAATAAATATTATTGAACTCATATAAAAGATATCTATTTTATTAAATATACATTTTCGAATTTTAAAATATTTTTTTCTAATATTTTTGTTCACTTTTTATGATATTTGGATTTGTATCATATTTGAATTTCTTGAAATGTTTCCCTTTTATTTGGCTATTTTTCTATGAAACTCACATTATTCACTCATGTAAACTTAACATCACTTTCATTTGGTCATATTTTATTATTTCTATTTATAAACTTTTTTGCATTAAGACATATTTACTCTTATTTGTATTTACAATTTATAGTAATTCCAAGATAAGTCTGACCAAGATAAAATAAATATTATTGAACTCGTCTGCATGAGATCTATTTTATTAAATATACATTTTTTAAATTTAAAATATTTTTTCCTGATTTTTGTTAGCTTTTTGGGATATTTGATTTGTATAATTGAACACAAAATTCTCCTAAAATTTATCTCATTTCTACAAAAGTTTCACATTGATTTGGCAATATTGTTATGCAACTCGAAATTTCCTATCATGTGGCATATATATCATTTAGATTTTTTTTTGTTACATAACTTTTATTTATATCATCTTTGCTTTAACATATCTTCATTGAATATTTAAATAATAAAAGATTATTATTTGTGATTATTTATATTGATAATTTGTAGTAAAACTAAATAAGGCTTGATTAAGTTTTTAAAAAAAGCCTTGTTAGTCTCATCTCACTGAGCTCTCTTTAATTATATATATTTTTTATATTTTTAAATATTTTTTCTAAAATTTTTGCATGTTTTAAAATATTTTTTTATTTATACATGACTTGATAATTGAGGATACCATACCTTATCACCTTGGTATCATAGAATGTAATTTTCCTATACAATTATCTTATTTCTTCAAATTGCTTGTTTTGATTTAGCTATATTACTATGTAACCTTAAGTCACCTCTCCTATGAGGATTACATCACTTTGATTTGGTTAGGTTATGTTGATTTGATTTATCTCTTTTCCACTTTAATATATGTTTTCTTAATATTGAAAAGTTTTATTGTTATTATTATTTATTATATTCTTCTTTTATAACAAAAGTCACTGGAGTCATTTAAAATAGCTTTACCTAATTAAAATTTCATTTATGTGTTTTTGAAAGATTTATTTTTAATAATTTTGCATGCTTTATGAAACATTTCTATTCATATCTTATTTAATGATCACAGATGTTGCACTATCTCCTTAGGTTTTTTTAAAGCAACTTTCTTATACATTTTAATTTTTTTCTTTAAATTTTTTTCTTTATTTTGTTATGTTAGTATCAAACTATAATCTTCTTTTGTGTGAGTAGGGAAAGCCAAGAAAGAGGCCCAAAGAACAACAACTTCTACTAGTAATAGGAAAAGCACCAAGACTCTCTTCTCAGTTTATTATTATAGGTAGTGCACACCTACTTGTGTGGTTCAGTTTGTTGTACACGACCTGAGTGGAGCTTTCAGAGTCACGAGTTATGGACCCCCTACTCTACATGAAGTGGGATATATTAGATCTATATCTATGCTTTGTCCATTGAAGCATGAAATCCTCGAGGTGGCAGTCCACATTTGAACTTTGCTCTTCGCTTCATTCTTCCTTCCTCGAATCATTTACCCAGTGAGATGGATCCTGACAATGTCAACTTTTCATCGTCAATGCATACTCAAGTTACAAACTTGGAATCAGCTTACTGTCATGTAGCTGCTACTCAAGCAGTCTTTGTTAGTCTCTTGTTCAATCCTATAGGAAAGTAGCCAATGTCTTTTGGGTGATGTGACGATCAGTTGTTGAGTCAATTCCCATTGGTCCGACTGAGCTTTTATACATGAAAGAACAAAGGGGTCTAGGGCCTCCTCTCTTGGGGGCCCCCGCTCTGGGGTGACTTTTTCATGTACCATAGCCCAGGCACTTTAAAAGAATATTGCACCCCCGAATAGTAAGCAATCACACCGAAAAGTATGGAAGGCATACCTATGATTCACTTATCCCTCAATCTTTAACATCGATGTTTCATACTCTAAGTAATGTGCTCACGATGAATATCATTTGGATTGGAACCAACATCCCGCTCTATCTAGGGCAACTTTGATTTCACATTCATTGAACGAAGGATTTGGGAATTCCTATGGATTGCTTCTTTCTTTACACCGATTACCATGGTGGAAAACCATTTATGCTAGCCTTATATCAAGAGAGATGTAGCCAAAGCAAAGATGTAGGGAGATGTCGGGTTTGTCAAACAACGAAGGGAGGAAAGGAGAAAGCAAAACACTGGCATATGCACACCTCTGCCAATTCCCCTGAAGATGCTGGAAGATGTTAGTATTGACTTTGTGCTAGGCTTACCCTACATAGCGAAAGGAATCGGTAGTATAATCGTTGTTGTTGATAGATTTTCAAAGATGGTCCATCTGACTACATGTCAGAAAGTAAGTGATGCTTCCCTTATCGCCACTAATTTCTTGAATGAGATAAGAGAATAGTGAAGCGTCATGGCTTACCGAAGACCATAGTGTTTGTGAGAGGTGTCCAATTGATGAGTGACTTTTGGAAAGGGAAGCAGCCCCTATAGGGAAAGACCTTTAGGGAACTTCTTCCAAGTGAAGGTCTTATAATTAATCAGCTTTCCAGAGTGCTCCACCCTTACTGGCCCAACACTTGAAACAAAGTGGAATTCAACCAGGGTGTGAATACCCACTCTTTGGTAAACATGACTAAGTAATACGAACTTCCCCATAGCCTCACGGTTAATCTGCCTCTTCTCACTCAGGAACTTGATCCGTGCAATTATCCTGATTGGCTGTTTTTCTACACATAACACTACATCTACCGATCGACAAGAATTCAACACAAGGATTACTGAATTGTTCAGACTTTTTGGTTGTTTGGAATGATACATGATTCTATCGATCGACAAGAATTCAACACTTTTCACCTGTACCAACATATACCACCACTATGGTTATTTCATATCCTCTTTTTTCTAGATATAAAATTCCACTAACTATACCGACTGATGTAGCATTAGAAACTGTACTGTTACTCTTACTACCATCAAGATAAATCTGAGCCCTTCCTCTGTTCCTGCCTACATATATGGGATATTTTCATATGTGAGCATCTTCTTTCATAGTAAGGTTAGGAAAAAGAATGGCCAAGACAATTTCACTCTATTTCTTACCAGGAACAGCACCTATCACAAGAAGATTTTGGTGATTAGGATGATAACACTAAGTTCCCCATAAGGGAACCCAACCCTCGGTTCTGATGCTAATGGAATTGACTTTTGGCTAGTGACTTCATATTCCATATTATAGACCTTGTCTTGCATCAAGTTTAGTATTTGCCTAAGTTATTAGCTTAGCCAAACCCTGGGATATATATGTGGTCTTTCTTCTTCTACTTCTCATATCGATCATTCGTTCGGTCAGTTTTTCAAGCAAGAATCATGGCATCATCTTCGTTGATTTTCATAGTCAATGTCCCTCAATCCTGAGTGAGGTACATCCTAGAAGCTGACTCTTTTATCAATATGAAAGCACTAGCACACCTGTTCGATTCCTTTGAAGCTATTAGCCCTGTGGATTCAAGTTGACCCGCCTACCCGATCGAGTTGTTTGATTGAGTCGAGGTTGGCGATCTCCTTCTGCTTTCATTGCTTAACTTTCTTTGTGGTGTGCCTTGCACTTCAAAAGCAGGTTGGAAAGGCTTAGTGATTCTACATTTCATGGAATTTTTAGTGTTTCTAGCTAATATTTATCTCAGAACAAAAAAACTTGTACTTGCACTTCTAGTAAGATACGGTCAAAGTCAACCCTAAGAAACCCAAACAAGCCAACAAAGACATAGTCATTGACAGCTTGCCTAGGAATAAGAAAATTTGATTAAAATTCCCTCGTGAACATTTAGCAATAGTAACATCGCCATCCAGCTTCATTGTTTCCTCTCATTTTATCTACACAGCTTTGATGTCCAAAATTCTCTTAGCTATTCCCCTACCGGGTAGGCACAAACCATTAGAATCGGTAGGATCACATAAAAAAGTAGTAGAAGTATTACTATTTGTAATAATGATAAGAAAATTGACCGAGCTCTGGCCCAACCCCCCTTGTGTTTATATCTGCTTTTCTTTTCTTTTGTGCTTGAACTTTGAGAAAAGTTGAAATGTTTTCACAATCTGACTATCCTACTTTAGAATATTTGAATCTATTTGAATATGGTTTTTCAAACTTCTTGGGTGAAAAGAGTTTGTTGTTCTACTTGTGATTTTGTTTTGGAGTGAAGGATTCTTCTTTAATCTTTCACCTCAAATTTGAAGGATAACAATTGAGGTTTTTTTTATTGACTATTGCTCTTGAAATAAGTAATCTACCTACTTTGTGTTCTTTGCAAGAGTTTAGCTTGCTCAAACGGCCTTCACAACTATATGAAACTGATATCTACCCTTCCACAACCTTACCATCATTTTCTTTATCCTAGTACCTTCAAACCACCCCTCCACTTGTTCCCTTAACTTCGCCCATAAGCTTCCTTTCACTTACCATCAACCCCTTACTCCTACTCCATTCATCCAAACCGGTTTGACCAGCAACTCTTTTCAATCAAAATCTTTCTGATCAGCTAGTTGGTGTTCCTGTCAAATCCCATTTTTTCATTGACAAGTAGGGGCTATTGCTGCATGTCATTGTTCTGCACTCCTCCTTATCTTCTCGAACAATCAAGGGCTTTAACCTTCAGCTTTCATAGGTGGGAACAGCTAACTCATCGAAGAAGTCAATCGTTCCAACATCGCATCGAGTTGGGCTCTCTTCTCGTTAGTCATATGGAATATGTATCGCACCTAAAGAAAAGTGGAGTGAGGTAGTCCCCATTTAGTTTGGCAAGCATAATCTAGAATCGGATCCCTTTTCTGAGAATACGTACCACTCTTTACTACAAGTTTGAACTAGTATTCTCCTCACTGAAATATTGATAGGTCCCAATGATATGTTAAGAAAGTCTAAACCACCAAAGTGGGCTTGGTTGTAGGAAAGTCTTTGCCTTTCCTTGTTTAACCGGGGACTCTCTTGCTAATTCGACCATTAAATCATGCAATTACTGAAATTTCTACCAATTCGCTTGTCTCTTTCTATTTGTCTAAGTTGAAGTAATCCTGGAATTTGGAAATAGCACCAACTAAGAAATCGGATAATCTATGTGGAAGATATATATGAAGAACATCGAAGAATAGTGAAACTAACTAGTAGTGATCAGGACCTATTAAGTGAACAAGCCAAGTTTTTCAAAGAAAAAAAATAGGTCTGTCAAGAAGACAAGCTCCACGCTAAAGCTCAAGTCAACAGATCCTCAAAGGCCCCCTTCCCAACCCTGCCCCTTATTGGGTGCCTAAACAAAATACTCTATTACTATAGGGCTCGGAGATGCGCTTGATCCAGAGATAGGATTCTCAGGGGGAATCTTCAACTAGCTACTAAGTCACAATTAGAAGTTCCCTTTTCGGGGCCCCTAAAGGCCTTAACTCAGAAAAAAGCAATGAACTAGTATGATTCTTTATCAAAAAGGTTTTGTAGCAAAGGGAAATGTTCATCAGTAGTGGAATGGAATCATTCAATCCAGGTAACAAGAAATTCTCTCCCTTTTTGAGGTATTCTACTTTCAGACTAAAGAACTATTCCACATAAGGCCGATCAGTTCATAAGGTAGGGGCATAGAATCTCTCTCCTTAAGGCAGATTGACTGGATAAAAGATTATAGATCGAAGTCAAGGCCGGCATTTTTTCCTCCCACACAAGATAACTAACAATTTCTATGGCTTAATCGAATATTTATCTATAGTATCCTCCATAGAATGATGCCTCCACTCACTCGCCCTACCCCTAACTCAGAGTGATCAACTACTCTTATTACTCGACTACTAATTCATACTCAGACAAGAAGTTTATTAGCAAGAAAAGTGTCCCTAAGGCTAAGTCAGTCTCAACTCAATTAGTTTAGCCACATCAAGGGGTTGAGGGGGACTTTTGAGAATAGTTTTTAGATAAGAATGTGAAAGAGTTTTTGTGGCATGATCAGAGAAGAAAACTCTCTCCATATATTGGTCCAATTCATGTGGACATGCTTGTGAAAAGTGGGGTATGACATCAGTAATTGATAAGCAAAGCGGATCTCCATATCATCTATTGTCAAAAGAAGAAAAGAAGGATGTTTTGTAGATGAAGGCTTCACTTGAATGAACTACTCCGACCCAAAACTATCCTCATGAAAGAGACAAATGCAAAGTTCACTCTTTCCATGGTCTAATTGGATAGAGAAGTAGAATAAGACTTGGTGAATGAGAGCAGAGGCACTAAGAAGCTCCTGTTCCATCTTTCTCCTTTTCGTTGAATCCATTTTCAATTTTTCGGTAGCCATTTTGATTCCTCTTTTTGGTGAACATAAGAAGGAGACTTAGGTTAATAGAGATTAAGAAGAAAGCCAATTTGACCATTGATTGTGAAAATACTTTAAGCCTTTATGCTTATTCTTTTGAGTCAGATTGGGTGCATGGAAAAGAAGGGGACTTTCTTTTGGAAGTTTGAGAGCTAATGAGGAGAAAACTCATTAATAAATATACGAGGAGGAGAACTTTGAAGCTAGCACCCAAACCTTATTTTCAAGCATTGATCATTGACTCATGCAAGTATTGCCAGCTTCACATTACAACATTTCCCCTAAAGAAAGCCTCCCTCCACACTAAATTGAGAAACTGGTCCCGTTGAGCCGTACCAACAAAGCATTCCATTGAATGAAGCCCACTTCCATCTTAGAAAGCCACTTTCGAGAGAGAACTCTTGCTCCTTGGCTACCTGAATCTGAGAGACAAGATAGAAGATGCATAAAATGCAAAGAAGACTATGGATGCAAAGTGATCCTCTATACTATGTCTAGGAGTAGAGAAGAGACCACCTTCAATCAACAAAGCACTTATTTCTTGCTCGACCAAGATGTGTGAAAGGGAACCCTCTTCCAAAATGTCTCTAAAGGTGGATAATGGAACTACTATTCTGCTACTTTGACTTTAAATTTTTTCAACTACTGTGATGAAGGAAAGCAAGGAAACTCGGCCTTTTGTAGGTCCGAATAATTGGTTCACTAAGGTACACTCGTCAAGTAAAGCCTCACATTTTTCGGATTCACTAAACCTACCTTTTGACATCGCTAGAAGGTCTAGTATCATAGATTAGAAGGTTAGATTCTCTATAAGCATGTCTAATCAACGAATTTCACAGCCACTTGAAACTATTGTACAAAAAGCTAAGGTACTTCTAGTCCACCACTAAGAACTTCTAGCCATCAGATTAGCTGTGATCAACTTCACCTTAACAACTCCACTTTCATAATACCATGAAGCTTAATGTGAATGCCATTCAAAATTGTCCTAAGGTGCAATTACACGAAGACAAACATGTGAAATGACCTCAGGCCAGGAAAGACAGACGACAGAAAGAAATCCTTTCCAACAAGAAAACCTGTGGAGTTCAACACAACAGTGACTTCAACCATGTTCTTCTATCAATCTTCTTGCCCTTATTGAACTCCTTATTCTATAAACCTCTCACTGGTTGATCTGATTGAAACCTGTGAGAGCCCAACCTAATTCAAAAGTTCTCCAAAAATGATTCCCAGAATCCTGGGGACCCCCAAGTGTAATCCTCAAACCCAGCTACCCTCAATTGTCAAGTGAAGTTCCCCTTCTCTTCTGTAAGAAGAAAAGTATGGCGGGTGGTATGATATCTTGTATTACATGAATTCCAACCTGTTGATTCAGGAAGTTCCTGCTACAAAGAATGGAGCCATATGACGCGGGAGTGCCACATAGGATTGATATGAATTCAAAGAATACATATATGTTGTGGCGATGAAGTACATCAGTGGATGTCATATATTCTATGTATTCCTTGGGTATATTTTCATAGGGAGGATATAGCCCATGAAGATGTCTTCAGAATCAGCTAGTTCATCAGTATGCTAAGAGAAAGAGCATTCAATTGCTATGTCATGCTTCAAGAAGGCTCCATCAACCATGGGCTGAAATGGAGCAAAAAAGAATTTTGCACTAATTCGATTATGATTACTCTTACTCCAAAGCCCAATGTGTTCAACAAACCAAACCAACCGAGTTGGCATGGGGTCCCCCCTTTGGTGTATTGATTTTTGGGAACTTCTTAATGATACTATAATATAATATCAGTATTATAAATAGAAGATTCTATTCTAAGAAATAGTCAAATAGGATGAGGTGCACGAGTACCTTTGTGACCTCGTACTCATTTTCATTTGTTTGTTTTTTATTTTTTCAATCCATTGAAGTTAGTGTCCGTATGCTAAACACATAATAGGTAAGGAAAGTGTATGCTAATGATCCCCAGAGGGGGCCCTAATTGGCAAACTCAAGTGGGGCTTAGTTCGCATGGTTTCCTTAGCAAGTAGAGTGAGCACAAAGAATGAGAGATGGGTTGCTCTCACTTGGTCTAGGATAGCTCTGCACCTCAATCAATTTATCGCCTGGTCTGGGACCGGAGGCACCTATGCTTTCCCTAGCAAAAACAGCACATGAAGACAAGGGAAATACTGGTTTGCTTTACCAGGGAAAAGATAAACAATGAATTTTTCATTTTCATTAATCACACGAAATTACACACCTAAATAGCATAAACACTGCCTTACAAATAGGTCCATTATAACACTAAATACGCCAACCAACTAACCAACTAACCCACTAAATATGCCAACCTACTAACCCACTAACCCAGCTGAAATAATGCAAATCTATTTTGAATCAAACTTTAACACTCCCCCTTGATACAAACTTCACTACACTTAACTTTAATTAAAACACCGGTTGCATGATCTTCAGTCCCGATAAGCTAATCCTAACTGAGCTCTTGGAATCTTAGCACAAGCTGAATCCTAAGAGTAAATGAGGCCGATCCTTTTGGAGAAGTCACATTCTTCATAATGTTCGTTGGGGTCGACATCCATGCACCTGTGATTTCATACTTCCTCTTGTAATCCAAACCCACCTTGGACTCGCATCCACCATCAGTTGGATTAGAATACCGAGGTTATTCATTTTTTACAGCAGCTTCTGTTTCATCTCTAATGGCATGCTGCACAGAAGTTATTCTTTCACCATTTGCATGATTCAATGCTTCCTTTTTTAGCACATGTTTCGACCTTTGGTTGATCAACTCCAATCCGATCATAGTTTTCGTAATTTCCTTTGTGTGCATCCCTCCCTGAATGCTTTCGTTTGTGTGCATCCCTCCTTGAATGAAATTTCACTTCATTCTCTTCTTTTTGTTATTACTGGCAACCAAGATTGCTCCATTTTGAGGCCCAACACCCTCTTTTCGCTTCAGAAAGCTAAGTGTCTTTGGACCTTCAAACGAAACAGAAACATCATAATCTAGAAGCTTTGCTTCCTTCAAGGACTTCATGCTCTCTGGCTTTAGAGAGGAGATAGAATCAATATTCTTGGTTGCATCAACTCTTGCTCCTCTCAACTCTACAAGACTTCTTGGACTGGCAAAATCTAGAGGATTCGTAGCATCTCCAGCCTTCACTTCTCTACCCATCTTTCTTGCATTGTAATGCGAGTTCTCTACAGGTCTTCCACCAAATCTCCCTCCAAGCATTCCTTTAGCCTTGCTAGAATTTATGTTCGTGCTGCCTGCCTTCGTATCTTCGAAATATCTCCCTTCTTGCAAACTCTTTCACATTGCCCGCCTTCGTGTCTTCGAAATTTTTCCCTTCTTGCAAACTGTTTCGTTCTTTCCCCTACGGCAATCACTCTCCATGTGCCTCGAAGAGTCCTTCACTCGTTGTCGTCCGCTCTCGGTTTCGTTCCCTTCGGCTCTTTCTCTTCAAGATTTAACGCCCACTTGCTCTCAGACCTCATCATTCTCCTCAGGTTTCTCCTCACAGCCTTCTTGAACAGCTTCATCTTCCTTGGTTTTTATGTTCACGCTGACATTGTCGTGGCTGGTGTTGATGCTGGTTCCCTTACAGGTGTTGACTGTAACTCCTCCTTGCCCATGTTTATGTTTATGTAGCTGTCGTTGCCTATCTCCCTTTGCACGAGAGACTTAAAGATCCACTTCGTTTCTCTGCTTCTTCCTTCTACCATGGCCTAGCTCCTCTGCTTCTTCCTTTTGTCGTGGCTAGGTCCTCTGCTTCTTCCTTCTGCCATGGCCTATCGTGGCCTGGCTCCTCTACTTCTTCCTTCTAGAGCAGATGTCGAAACGGCAATTAAAAAAACAAAACCACGCTCCGATACCAATTGTTAAGGTTTTGAAGCAAAAACTCTAAGGTGGAAGAGGACGAAAAACCTTGTTGCATTACCAGGAAATACATTGACATCTGAGGTTCAAAGCTTGAACAAGTTGTGTTTGGATTGGAAAGAAGTAGAAGTTTCTTTACGAAAAAATTGGAAGAAAATTGAAGAGTTTGACTCTCACATATTAGAACTTGAGTCTACTTACACTACATTTCTAAGTGCTGACATAGTTAAGTCTCTTGCACACTATATCCTCATTCAAATAATATATTGCTGTTATATGAACTGGATGTGTTATTGTTTACATCCTTGAGTTCATTCTTTTATTTTTAATAATAAACATAAAAGAATTTTACAAAAATATAAAAGTGTGATTTTAACCAAGGAAAAAAGGATTGAAAATGTGAATCATGTTTCTTAAATCAATGAATAGTTTAAGACTAAAACTAATAAAAACTTTAAGAAATTAAAAAATTGATTCTTATTTATTTGCTAAATTAAGAAGATGATGGAATAATTTGGATGCCTAAATATAATTTGAAATTAATATTAAAAAATTGTCTTAAAATAAATAAGCTAACATTCTATTTTACAGTAAAAAATCTTAACAAAACTAATGCACACATTTTCAATTGTTGATGCTTACCGAACACTAAAAAATTAATCGCTTGTTCTTTAAACATAAACTTGTGTCAATGTGAAAATGCATTTTAGAATAAAATGTTAAACATTTATTGTATGATTCATCAAACACAAAAGTATGCCAACAATCATAATAATTAATCTTTTTTTCAAATTTTGAATCAATCAAAATACAATATACCATAAATAATTTGTTTCTATAATTACTAAAAATAAACAAAATAAACTTGAAAAGAATTGTGTGAGCTAGACTATTCAATGAAGTGTAATTGGAGCAAAGTGGTTTTCTTTAAAAAATAAACTACAACAATTTCTTAGAAATTTCCTAAAATTTAAGGGTTATTAATAATTTACAAAAATTAGATTAAGTAAATTTAAGTGATAGTAAAAAATAAAAAAGAATAGATATTAAAATAATTTCAAAGGAATAATCATAAATTAAAGGAGAGCATTAATCATATATTAAAATAATTTCATATACTTCTACTTTTTCAATTCAAGGTCTTCATACTGTGTTACAATTACAGTCAAATTCAAATTATTTTTAGTACAATCAATACAATGGCCAATTTGTCAATAAGGAATTCTACCAGCTACTTATCCAATTTGTTGTAGAAATTTAAGGAACCATGATTGGACCATGAAAAAATCCAAGACTTTTTCTTTTGTAAACGAACAGAAGACTCGATCCATTTCTGTATTGATCATTATATATGTAATAACTTGAGCATTTATTTCAAATGCATATCCCATTTTTGCACAATAGGGTTATAAAAATCCCCGAGAAGTAACTGGTTGAATTGTATGTGCAAATTGTCATTTAGCTAATAAGTTAGTGGATATTGAAGTTCCACAAGCTGTACTTCTTGGTACTGTATTTGAAGTAATTTTTCGTATCCCTTATGATATGCAATTGAAAAAAAACTTGCCAAGGGTAAAAAAGGATCTTTGAATGTATGAGCTATCCTTATTATACCTGAGCGATTCAAATTAGCCCCTATACCTGCCCCCTGAGAAGAAATTGGTGGAATTATATGTGCAAATTGCCATTTAGCTAATAACCTAGTGGTTATTGAAGTTCCACAAGCTGTACTTCTTGATACTGTATTTGAAGAGATTTTTCGCATTCCATATGATATGCAATTCAAAAAAAACTTTCTAATGGTAAAAAAGGATCTTTGAATGTAGCAACTATCCTTATTATACCCGAGCAATTGGAATTAGCCCCTTACACCCCGCCCCCATCGTATTTCTCTATAATGAAAGAAAAGATAGCCAATCATTCTTTTTAGTGTTATCATCTTAATCACCAAAATCTTCTTGTGATAGGTCCTGTTCCTAGTAAGAAATATAGTGAAATTGTCTTCACCATTCTTTTGCCTGGCCATACTATGAAAGAAGATGCTCACATATGAAAATATCCCATATATATAGGTAGGAACAGAGGAAGGGGTCAGATTTATCTTGATGGTAGGAAGAGTAACGAAATAGTTTCTAATGCTATCTCGACCGGTATAGTGAGTTGAATAGTATGTCCAAAAAAAGGAGGATATGAAATAATTATAGTGGATGCAGAAAATGGGCGTCAAGTGGTATATGTTGGTATAATTCAAAAGTGCTGAATTCTTGTCGATCGATAGAATTATGTATGATTCCAAACAACCAAAAACTTCGAACAATTGTGTAATCCATGTGCCGAATTCTTGTTGATTGATAGATGAAGTGTTACATGCAGAAAAATAGCCGATCAGGATAATTGCAAGGATCAAGTTCATGAGTGTGAGTAGGTAGATCAGCCACGACGCTACGAGAAAGTTCATATTACTAAGTCATGTTTACAAAAGAGCGGGGATTCACAACCTGGTAGAATTCCACTTTGTTTCAAGTGTTTGGCTAGCAAGGGAGGAGCACTCTGGAATGCAAATTAGTTATAAGACCTTCACTTGGAAGAAGTTCCCTAAAGGTCTTTCCCTATAGAGGCCCCTCCCGTTTCCAAAAGTCACTCATGAATTGGACATCTCTCTCAAACACTATGGTCTTCGGTAAGCCATGATGCTTCCCTATTCTCTAATCTCATTTAAGAAATTAGTGGCGATAAGAGAAGCATCACTTACTTTCTGACATGCAGTCAGATGGACCATCTTTGAAAATCTATCAACAACAACGATTATACTACCGATTCCTTTCGCTATGCAGGGTAAGCCTAGCACAAAGTTAATACTAACATCTTCCACTGTCTTTAGGGGAATTGACAGAGTTGTGTATATGCCGATGTTTTGCATTCCTTTCCTCCCTTCGCCATTTGAGAAACCAAAAATCTCCATACATCTTTGCTTTGGCTACATCTGTCTTGATAAGGCCAGCATAAATGGTTTTCCACCATGGTAATCGGTCTAAAGAAAGAAGCGATCCATAGGATTTCCCAAATCCTTCGTTTAAAGAATGTGAAGTCAAAGTTGCCTCAGATAGAGTAGAATTTTGGTTCCAATCCAAATCATATTTGTCCTGAGAACATTACTTATAATGCGAAACATCCATGTAAAAGATTGAGGGATAAGTGAATCCTAGGTATGTCTTCGAAACTTTTCGGTGTGAATGCTTACTATTTTGGTGTGCCAAATTCTTTTCAAGTGCTTGGGCTATGGTACATGAAAAGTGACCCCAAAGTGGGGCCCCAAGAGGGGAGGCCCCAGCCCCTTTGTTTTTTTCATGTATCAAAGCTCAGTCGGACCAACGGGAATTGACTCAACAACTGATCGTCAGATCACCCGTTAGACCTTGGCTACTCTCCTGTAGGATTGAACAAGAGACTAACAAAGACCTGCTTGAGCAGTAGCTACACGACAGTAAGCTGATTCCAAGCTTGTATCTTGAGTATGCATTGAGGATGAAAAGTTGACATTGTCAGCATCCATCTCACCGGGTAAATGATCCGAGGAAGGAAGAAAGAATAGAAGAGCAAAGTTCAAAAGTGGACTGTCCACTCAAGGAATTCATGCTTCAATGGCCAAAGTATAGATATAGATCTAATCTATCCCACTTCATGTAGAGTAGGGGCTCCATAACTTGCCACTCTGAAAGCTCCACTAAGGTCGTGTACAACAAACTGAACCACACAAGTAGGTGCGCACTGCCTACAATAATAAACTGAGAAGAGAGTCTTGCTGCTTTTCCCATTACTAGTAGAAGTTGTAGTTCTTTGGGCCTCTTTCTTGCCTTTCCCTACTTCTGGATCAGGTTTTTCTTTGGCTTGATTTCATCGAGAATTTCCCAAGCCCACTAAAAGGACTTCTGTCAAATAGGATTCATCGTTGGGATGGCTTTTTCACAACTCACAAGATGGAAAAGTGACCACTAAAAAATGGGGGTACTTGTATCAAATAGCTCAATTTCATATTACGTATCTCGTTGCAGTCTTTCCAGAGCTTTCCTGCTAGGATCAATGAATAGTTAGGTTGTGTTATAGGCTCATATCCACATTGGGAAGTGATCATGCTAATCCAATCTAATTCTAATCTAATCAAAATGAAATATGGACAAACAAAAAATAGAAAGTATTGGTAGCAGCCTTTTGACTTCATTAATCGCATCCATCACATCAAGAGAAAGAAACGAAACAAGTGAACTCCTAGGAGGCTTGTCTCGTTGATATCATTTTGTATTGTAATTTTTCCAATTCAAAGATGGAAGCCAAAAAATAGATAGATGATGAAAACAAACCTGTAAAGTGGTTCGATTATGTTTCTTTTAGCTCTTAGATTGCATATGAGCCTAGGCCTAGGCAATGTTCCCAAGAAACTTTTTGAGCTTCAGACATGCTCAAGTTTTAAATGCCTATATATTTCCAATTGACTAGAACCCCTCTTTTTTGATTTGGGGTAACCACTTCCCGCTCATCATCATCCTCATGGAGATCAGAGTCCTCCTATCTAGATTATGAACTGGGCTATTTTTTATTGACGGCTACCAAGCCCCACTTTATTTCTTCTGAGTCATCAGGGATGACCCAATCTTTGGAGTCCATAGGATTAGTCTCTTTGGCGAGTATGGAGGAGGCTGGTTGTCGTGCTCCAAAACTTATACACACTATGTTGGTAGTCATTTGTCTTATGAGCGAATCTCAATCTATATTGTTGGTCGATTTGATTTAAGCTGATGGCCTGGTACCAAAAAAGGCTAATCAAAGAAAGAAAATAGCTATCTAGCTTCTAAAATCCAAAAATCCTTGTTAGCTTGCCTACTAAGGCTCTCCCAGCACTATGGTAGGACATTGATTGACCATGAACGAGAATGGACTACTTTGTAATGTCGTACATAATATATAGGTGTCATAGTCCCTTTTTTCGACCAGGCGAAGGGAATGTGAACTCCATTCTGGGGCTTGGCTTGACCCGAGGCCCACTACGGGAAAAAAACCTCTGGGGTGATTCAAAATTAATAAGGATGGGTAAGATAGAGAGGTGAGGTTACTAACTTAGTAATTTCTTTAATCGAAATGGTTGGCTAAGTGTCTTATCTGCCTTGTAAAGGAAAAGGCCAATTAAGAGTGAGTTATGCTTTCATTTCTTTGTTAAAGAGCTTTTTGTAGTGTGATCATGATCACTTACTAGTGGATAAAGCTGACCACAAGATAGAGCCAACCCCTCTCTCATTTGTCCACTTGTGTACCCGAGCATTGTCATGTGAATGGTGTTATTCTATAGATCAAAGAATAGAATCCATAAGATAGTAAAAATAGTAATAGAGAGAACTAAAGCATATAGAGAGTATGTTTTCTTGGCACTCAAACTGAAAGAAGCATGGGAAGAACATAGCTCCCAGGCATACGAATGAAAATGACCAGAATGATGGGAGTGTGCTTCACTTATTCAAACTTTTGAGTGACTAGAAGGTTAGGGAAATCGTATTGACTCAAGTACTAGAGAGGAAACCATGCCAAGAGAAAGTTGGCCTATGCAGAGAAAGACCTTGAGGTGATAAGACCACTTTCTGTGCCAAAAAGAATCCACTCATTTATCTAATACGGAGCAGGTAGGGTTGTAAGGGAATCCCATTTTGATTGACTTAAGTCACAGAGGTGGGGATCCTCAGTGGTGGGACAAAGTTGGTTTCAAGCTTGAACCAGTTCATGTCCAAATGCTTTCGAGCTAGTAGCTTTCCTTTTTGCTAAAAAACAAACCAACGAATGAGTGCCAATTCACTGATTGAGAATTGAGAACTAAAAGGTGGAACATGGATCTATATAGGGAGAAGAAAATCTAGGCTTTCTTAATTAGACAACTCACATTTTGTGGAAGGGATAGGCCAACTTTCAAAGGACTAAAAATCGCTCTATTTGACCTATTCATAAGTTCCTCCCTTATGTCTTTGAGAAGTTCCCCCAATGGCCCTTAGGAGAAGTGGGATCAACGTAGAAGGGCTCGATCAAATACTAGTCTTTAGTGAAGGAGTGGAGCCACTAGCAATAACAATGCACTAACCTTACCATAAGGTAAAACTAAGAAATTCAACAACCATAAGTGTCCCCGGTCACAGACCAGGCGATGAATTGATTGAGTTGCAGAGTGATCCTAGCCCAAGTGATAGAGAAACCCATCTCTCATTCTCTGTGCTCACTCTACTTGCTAAGGAAAGCATGCGAACTAATCCCCTCTTGAGTTTGCTAGTTTGGGCCCCCTCTGAGGATCATTGACATACACTTTCCTTATCTATTATGTGTTTAGCATAAGGACACTAACTTCAATGGATTGAAAAAATGAAAAACAAACAAAACCAAAAAGAGTACAAGGTCACAAAGGTATTCGCACACCTCATTATATTTGACTATTTCTTAGAATAGAATCTTCTATTTATATTATTGATATTATATTATAGTATCACAAAGAAGTTGCCAAAAATCAATACCCCAGAGGGGGACCCCATGCCAAATTGCTTGGTTTGTTTTGTTGAAGACATTGGGCTGTGGAGATAGAGTAATCTTCATCGAATCAATGCAAAATTCTTTTTCTCTCCATTTCAGCCCTTGGTTGATGGAGACTTCTGGAAGCATGACATAGTAGTTTAATGTGCTTTCTTTTGGCGTACTGATGAACAAGCTGATTCTGAAGGCATCTTCATGGGCTATATCCTCCTTATGAAAATATATCTGAGGAATACATAGAATATATGACATCCACTGATGTACTTCATCGTCATGACGTATACGTATTCTTTGAATTCATATGAATCCTATGTGGCACTCTTGCACCATATGCATCCATTCTTTGTAGCGAGAACTTCCTAAATCAATAGGTTGGTCATTCATGTAATACATGATATCCTACCACTCGCCTTCATTCTCTTCTTGGAGAAGAGAAGGGGAACTTCACTTGACAATTGAGGGGAGTCGGGTTTGAGGATTACACCTGAGGGTCCCCACTGGTTAACTAGATAGGATTCTAGGAATCTTTTTTGGAGAACTTTTGAATCAAGTTGGGCTCTCACAGGGTTCATTCAGATCAACCAGTGAGAGGTTTATAGAATACGGAGTTCAGCAAGGGCCAGAAGATTGATAGAAGAACCTGGTCGAAGTCACTGTTGTGTTCAACTTCGCAGGTTGACTTGTTGGAAGGGGTTTCTTTCTGTCATCTATCTTTCTTGGCCCGAGGTCGTGTCACATGTGGTTCTTCGTGTAATTGCACCTCAAGACAATTTGGAAGGGCATTCATATTAAGCGTCATGATATTATGCATGTCAAGTTGTTAGGGTCAAGTTGATCACAGAAAAATCTGACGGCAAAAAGTTCTTAGTGGTGGACTAGAAGTACCTTAGCTTTTTGCACCCTAGTTTCAAGTGGCTGTGAAATTCAATGATTAGACATGCTTATGAAGAATCTAACCTTCTAATCTATGATACTAGACCTTCTAGCGATGTCAAAAGGTAGGTTTAGTGAATCCGAAAAAGTGAGGCTTTACTTGACGAGTGGACCTTCGTGACCTAATTATTCGGAACTACAAAAAGCTGAGTTTCCTTGCTTTCTTACCTCACAGTAGTTCAAAAAAATTTAAAGTCAAAGTAGCAGAATAGTAGTACCATTATCCACCTTTGGAGACATTTTATTCATCTTCTGTCTCGTCTCTCGGATTCAGGGAACCGAGGAGCAAGCGTTCTCCCTCGAAAGTGGCTTTCTAGGAGGGAAGTGGGCTTCATTCAATGGAATGCTTTGTTGGTTTGGCTCAAGGGGTCCAATTTCTCGATGATGAAACAGGACCTAGTCCTCTATTTAGTAAGGTCAAAGAATTCATTTTAGGATTCAAAGTTTGACGGATAGAACAAAATTCTTGAAGCTATAACCATAAAGCTGATGCACTTGCCAGCCTGGCAGCAGCTATAGCCCTTAGCCCATTTGAGACCATGTACATTTGCATTGAGTATGAAGGCTTTTACCAGCTTTACCAAAAGGTCATCCTATTTACACAAAACATAACAATAAGAACAAAGAGATGAAGATCATCATTTTCAGCTAAACTCAAGTGGTAGTGAAGCCTTAGAAGTGACTGTAGAAAAGGATTGGCGAAAACAATTTCGTGAATATCTAAACTAGGGTAGGGGATTATATATAAGAAGGTGACCACTCGAAACTATATTAGACGTCTAGCTTTACATGACTCTTGTGAGAACAGAGTCCTTTATAGGAGTGCCTTCGATGGATTTCTCTTAAGAGGCTCATCAAAGCAAGAATCTAAAGAAGCTTTGGAGGAAGTTCATGCTGGTTGTTGTGGTGCATACCAGTTAGAGACAAAGTTCTACCATCATTGAGGTGACTAGGGTAATACTGGTCCACCACATCGAAAGACTCCATTAATTTCCCCAAGAGATGCCACATTTGTAAGATACATGCAGTCTTCATTCGATAACCATCAGAACCTTGAGACATGATGGTAATGTATTGTTTAAGGTTTGGGGCATATATGTGATTGGCCACATCTAGCCTCTCACATTTAAGAGTTATATTTATATTCTGGCTACCACAGACTCTTTTTCAAGTTACAAGAGGCCACACTATTGAAATGATTAAAGGAAAATAATGTGGATAAAAAATAATCTAATATATCTGTTTGAAGTACCGCTCACCTGATCTCTGATAATGGAATGGAACACAATTGAAAAATGAACAAATAGATCGACTTTGTAGAAAGATTCAAATGCAACATTGTTTCTGGACACCTATAAAAGCTACAGCTAATTGGCAAGAAGAGGCTGTCAGTAAATAAGACACTGTGTAAGCTTCTCATTTCGATCGGCCTTATTCTTAGAAACGATCTTCATGAGGAACTTCTCAAAGGACCATGGGCATACCATATGCCTTATGCCTTGACATTGCTTGAAAAGCGATCCTCTCACCAGAAGTAAAAATCCCCACCCTTAGAGTGGCAATTCAGAAAAGCTTTATAGAGGACCAGGAGTGCAACTTATACTCCAAGAGCTAGATGCTCTGGAGAAGAAATGATTGAGTTCTTCAAAAAGGCTTGAAATCACCTAGGCAAGTGTATCAAGAGCCTTCGATCAAAGGATTCAGAGATGATCATTCAAGTTAGGAAACTTAGTGCTAGTCGTAATCAGGCTTATGAATGTGACCCAAATGCAACACATTCAAACATTAGTAGGAAGGATTTTTTCTGATTCAGGAGGTGTCTTCTACTCAAGAAAAAGAAGTGTCCCCTGAATGCGACTATGTTCTCACACCAATTCATGCTCAAAATTAGAAGAGGTATTACTCAGTTCTGGGAGAGTTCCATCCCGCTGCTCATGTTTCATTTTATAGGAAGGAAGTTCATTTCATTACTTTCTTGACACTGAGGGCAAACCCTAGCCTCAGAGCCAAGAGTGGATCCCATGACCTATTGAAGTTTGGTGGTGTAAATTCTCATCAGCATTTTCAGACTGGGGCAGGTAACACACCAATGTCATCAATGCAAGAAACTACTTTCATCACCACCTTCAAGTTCCTTGCTCACCAATCATTTTTGAGAGGCTATTGTAGGCTAATTCAAGAGCTTGATGTCAGGGGCGCCATCTGGGAGCTATATTAATATCAACAATTGCTACAAGGGTTAACAGGTACTCTTCATAGAAATTGAATGAGTAGAAACATGTAAAGTGTTGTATGAATTCATAGATGAAAATAAAAAATATGCAAATATGTTAGTAATTATCAAAGCCTACACAATTCCTACTTAAAAAGAAATAGAGATTACCAACATTATGGACCTAAAAAATGATAGGATGATGACACAGCTTGGCCAAGATATCCTGACTCCCAATGTCAACACTGCCATAACTACGATCTACAATAACGCAAGGCAATATGAAGATCTGATGCAGAGGTAGAAGTCCTAGCAAGGTCTTCTCTAGAAGCTGTCCTCGTGTCCTCTAATGATTCAACACAAAGGCGTGCCTCTCGCTCAATTATGTTCATCGTCTCCACACAATATGAGACTCTGAACAATGTGCTGTTTGGAGCTTCTCGTTAGCTTGTGTCACGAACTTACAGTGGGCTGCCATACTAACGTCACATCAACCTCTCCATGTAGTTAGTCAGATCACCAATCTCTTCAAATAGGTCACCTAGTAATGTTGACACTTGGGTGATGGTCCTCCTAGCCTTGGTCATGAAAGCAAGAACATGGAGGGGGAACAACTAGTCCCTATGGTTTATCATCTTGTCTACTATAGACTATAGGACCTGGGAGACATATAGAAGAGCAATGGGTAAAAACTAAGAGATGCGAGTCTCCACTATGATTCTTGCTCAATGTTATTAAACAAAATAAGATAAGAAAATAAAGTACTGACTTAATAGGTTAATCTAGAAATACAACTTTTCAGGGAGGAAGCAATCTAATAATAAGAATGGCTACCAACCTAGAAGTTGTTTGGTGCTCAAAAGTCAAAATCCCCCTCCCTTCCACCCCTATCATGAAACATTAAAAATCTAATTGGTTGGAAAGAATTGGATGGATGGGAATTGAAGCTATGCATGGTTGATTCACAATCCACTTTTTTATCCACTTGGCTACATTTGCTCCTACCCCCACGCACAAGTTTCAATCTCTATCTATGATCAGACTTTTTCTGAACCCTCCCTATGTCGGCTATCAAAGATCAGCTTTTCCAATCATTGTTGCTCATTTTTTGGAATTACAAAAAGCAAAGCTTCTACTTGCTTTTTGAAGCTTCCTAGCATATCATCAAACAAAGAGTTTGGGCTATTCACTTCATGAATTGGAGACCACTTTTCTAAAGTTCAAAATCATGATCCTTAAAAGGGAGCCCCATGGGGTATTATGTAACAATGACACTACTCTACTATCAAATGAAACATATGAAATGAAGGGAACTAGAATGTGTTGGCATTACCATTCAAAGAAAGTGGCCCAGGGTTGGGGCACCGATCATGTCAAAGCGTTCTACCAAGCAAATTACATCAGTTGGTTCTAAGTCTCTAGTGATCCAAAAAAGGTCGTTGAACAGATTGTTGAAGCAACACAACCTACCAAATTTGTTTTGGGGTCTGTGCATAAAGAAGCTTCAGAGATGGCTCAGTCATAGTCGAATCAATCGAAGTCTTAGAAAGTGAGCTAGCCTTCAAGGGATGGTGAATTCATTATTGAATGTCCTTCTTTTGATGTTTTTGATTCTTAACTTTTGCTGCCAAAGCAAAGGGGATGAGTGTGGAAGAGGAATGGCACAAATGTCATAAAAGAAGCTTTCCTTCAATTCCTTAGAATGAATCTTTGCACTAGTCCAAAGGGAGTTTAGTTTTAGAGGGAGTTAGCTCAGTGACCAAGGAAGAAGAAGAAGAAGAAGAAGTGAAAGATGAGGAAGAAGAGGAAAAGAAGAAGAAAATGATGATGATGAAGAAGAAGAAGAAGAGGAAGACGAAGAAGAATATGAAGAAGACGAAGAAAAGGAGAAATAAAAGCAGAAGAATAAAAGATGAAAAAAAGTAGAAGAAAAATAACATTAAGAAGAAGAAGAAAAAGAAGAAGAAATTGAAAAAGAAGAAGAAGAAGAAGAAGAAAAGAAGAAGAAGAGAAGAAGAAGAAGAGAAGGAGGAGAAGAAGAAGAATAATAATAATAATAATAATAATAATAATAATAATAATAATAATAATAATAATAATAAAAATAAGAAATAAAATAGGAAAAAGAAGAATAAAAAGAAGAAGAAGAACAAGAAGAAGAAGAGGAAGAAGAAGATGAAGAAGAAGATGAAGAAGAAGGAGAAGAAGAAGAAGAGGAAGAAGAAGAAGAAGAAGATAAAAAAGAAGTAGAAGAAGAAGATGAAAAAGAAGAAGAAGAAGAGGAGGAGGAAGAAGAACAAGAAGAAGGAGAAGAGCAAGATGATGAAGAAGAGGAAGAAAAAAATACGATGACGAAGAAGAAGTAGAAGATGAAGAAGAAGAAGAATTGGAAGAAGAGAGAAGATGAGCAAGAAAAAGAAGAGCAAGAAGATACAGATTAGGGATTAGGGGTTAGGGACTAAAGTTTGGGGGTTAGGGTTTAGGGGTTAAGTGGGAGAGATTTGGAATTAGTGATTAGAGAATATGGATTATAGATTAGGGAGAGTGAGATTAGGGAATAGGGATTAAGTATTAAGGATTAAGGGTTAGGGATTAGGGAGGGAACGATTAGGTATTAGTAATGAGGAATTATGGATTAGGGCTAAATAAATTGGGATTAAGGGTTAGGGATTAGCGATTATTTAGTAAAAATAAGTGATTAGTGTGTAGAGATTAGGCAATAGGGAATAGGAATTAGGTATTAAGAATTTTTGAATAAGGATTATAGATTAGGCATAAGTGGTTAGGGATTAAAGATTAAGGATTTGATATAAGGTAGAGATTTTGGTTTAAGGAAAAGGAAGAGGAAGAACCAGAAGAAAATCAAGAAGAAGAAGAAGAAGAAGAAGAAGAAGGAGAATAAAAGAAGAAGGAGAAGAAGAAGAAGAAGAAGATAGAGAAGAAAAAGAAGAAAAAGAATAAGAAGAAGAATTATATTTAAAGAAGGGGAAGACGAAGAAGATGAAGAAGAAGAAGAAGAAGAAGAAGAAGAAGAGGAAGAAGAGGAAGATGGAGAAGAAGAAGAAGAGTTGGAAGAAGAAGAAGAAGAACAAGAACAATACGAAGAAGAGGAAGAAGAAGAAGAGAAGAAGAGGAAGAAGAAGAATAAGAAGAACAAGAAGAAGAAGAAGAAGATGAAGAGAAGAAGAAGAAGAAGAAGAAGAAAAAGAAGAAGAAGAAGACATAAGAGAAGAAGAAGAAGTAGAAGAAGAAGAAGAAGAAAAAGAAGAAGGAGAAGAAGAAGAGGAAGAAGAAGAAGAAGAAGAAGAAGAAATAGTAGAAGAAGAAGAAAAAGAAGAAGGAGAACAAGAAGAAGAGGAACAAGAAGAAGAAAAGGAAGAATAACAAGAAGAAGAGGAAGAAAAAGATGAGAAAGTAGAAGAACAAGAAAAAAAAAGGCAGAAGAAGACAAAGAAGAAAAAGAGGTAGATGAAGTAAAGGAAGAAGAAGTAGAAGCAGAGGAAGAAGAATTGGAAGAAGAAGAATAAGAAGCTGCATAAGAAGAAGAGGAAGAAGAGAAAGAATAGAAAGATGATGAAGAAGAAGAAGAACAAGTGGATGTAGAAGAGGAGAAAGAAGAGGAAAAAGAAGAAGAAGAAGAAGAAGAAGAAGAAGAAGAAGATTAAGTAGTAGAATAAGAATAAGAAGAAGAAGAAGAAGAAGAAGAAGAAGAAAAGAAAAAGATGAAGAAGAAGAAGGTGATGATGAAGAAGAAAACATGAAGGAAAAGAAGGAGAAGAAGAAGAAGAAGAAGAGAAAGAAGAAGAAGAAGAGGAGGAGGAGGAAGAAGAAGAAGGAGAAGTAGAAAAACAAGAAGAAGAAAAAGAAGAAGAATAAAAGGAAAAAGAAGAAGAAGAAGAAGAAGACGAAGAATAAGAAGAAGAAGAAGAAGAGGAAGAAAAGGAAAAAGAAGTCAAAGAAGAAGAAGAGGAAGAGAAGAAAAAAGAAGAAGTCAAAGAAGAAGAAGAGGAAGAAGAAGAAGAAGAAGAGGAGGAAGAAGAAGAAGATGATGAAGAAGAAAAGAATAAGAATAAGACAAAGAAAAGAAGAAGATGAAGAAGAAGAAGATTAATAAGAATATGAGGGAGAAGAAGAGGAAGAAAAGGAAAAAAAGAAGTCAAAGAAGAGAACAGGAGGAAGAAAAAGATGAGAAAGTAGAAAACAAGAAAAAAAAGGAAGAAGAAGACAAAGAAGAAAAAGAGGAAGATGAAGTAAAGGAAGAAGAAGTAGAAGCAGAGGAAGAAGAATAGGAAGAAGAAGAATAGAAGCTGCATAAGAAGAAGAGGAAGAAGAGAAAGAATAGAAAGATGATGAAGAAGAAGAAGAACAAGTGGAAGTAGAAGAGGAGAAAGAAGAAGAAAAAGAAGAAGAAGAAGAAGAAGAGAAGAAGAAGAAGAAGAAGATTAAGTAGTAGAATAAGAATAAGAAGAAGAAGAAGAAGAAGAAGAAGAAGAAAAAGATGAAGAAGAAGAAGGTGATGATGAAGAAGAAAAGATGAAGGAAAACAAGGAGAAGAAGAAGAAGAAGAAGAGAAAGAAGAAGAAGAAGAGGAGGAGGAGGAAGAAGAAGAAGGAGAAGTAGAAAAACAAGAAGAAGAAAAAGAAGAAGAATAAAAGGAAAAAGAAGAAGAAGAAGAAGAAGAAGAATAAGAAGAAGAAGAAGAGGAAGAAAAGGAAAAAGAAGTCAAAAGAAGAAGAAGAGGAAGAGAAGGAAAAAGAAGTCAAAAGAAGAAGAAGAGGAAGAGAAGGAAAAAGAAGAAGTCAAAGAAGAAAAAGAGGAAGAAGAAGAAGAAGAAAAGGAGGAGGAAGAAGAAGAAGAAGAAGAAGAAAAGAATAAGACAAAGAAAAAGAAGAAGATGAAGAAGAAGAAGAAGAATAAGAATATGAGGGAGAAGAAGAGGAAGAAAAGGAAAAAAGGAAGTCAAAGAAGAAGAGGAAGAAGAATAAGAAAAAATGAAGAGGAAAAAGAAGACAAAGAAGTGGATGAAGAAGAAGAAGATGTAGTAGAAGAAGAAGAGGAAGAAGAAGTAGACGAAGAAGAAGAAGGAGCGACAAAAGAAGATGAGGAAGAAGAAGAAGAAGAAGAAGAAAAATAAAAAGATGAGGAAGAAGACGTAAAGGAAGAAGATGAAGAAGAGAAAGAAGAGGAAGAAGAAGAAGAGGGTGAAGGGAAGAATTATAGGAAGAAGAAAAAGAGGAAGTAGAAGAAGAGGTTGAAGAAGTAAAAGAAGAAGAAGAAGAAGAAGAAGAAGAAGAAGAAGAAGAAGAAGAAGAAAAACAAGAAGTAAAAGATGAAGACAAAAGAAGAGAAGAAGAAGAAGAAGAAGAAAAAAAGAAGAGGAAGAAGAAAAATTAAGAAAGAAAGAAGAAGAAATATAAAGAAAGAAGAAGGAAGAAGAAAGAAGAAGGAAGAAGGAAAATAGAAGAAGGAAGAAAGAAGAGAGTAGAATGAAGAAGGCAAAAGGATGAAGGAAGAAGGATGAAACAAGGAGGATGGAGGAAGGAGGAAAAAGGAAGGAAGTGCGGAACAGATAGAACAAAAAAGAAAAAAGAAAGAAGAAATAATAAAGAAAAATGAAGAAGAAGAAGAAGAAGAAGAAGAATGAATAACAAAAAGAAGAGAAAAAGAAGAGGAATTAGAGACAAAGCAAGAAAGAATAAGAAATAAGAAGAAAGTAGTAAAATGAAGTAGAAAGAATAAGAAGAATAAAGAAGAAAGAAGAAAGAAGAAAAAAGAAGGAAGAAAGAAGTAAGAAGAAGAAAGAAGGAACAAGCAAGAAGGAAGAATGAGGAAAGAAGAAGAAGGAAGAAGGAAGAAGGGAGAAGGAGGAAGGGGGAAGGAAGAAACAAAAAGGAGGATTGAAGAAGTAGGAAGAAAGAAGAAAGGAGAGGGAGAAGTAGAAGGAGAATGAAAAGGAGGAGGGGTCGAAGGGGAAGGAGAGGAAAAGGGAGAAGGAGAAGGATAAGGACAACTAAGAGGAGGGGAAGGCAAAGGAGATGCAAAAGGAGAAGCAGAAGGAGAAGAAGAAAGAGAGCATGGAGAAAGACATGGAGAAGGAGAAGGAGGAGAACGAGAAGGAAAAGGACAAGAAAGAGAAGGAGAAGAAAAAGAAGAAATAAAACAAGAAGAAGAAGAAGAAAATGATGAGAAAGCATTGGAAGAAGAAGAGGAAGAACAATATCGAAAAATGAAGAAGTATGATAGAAGAAGGAAGAAGGAATGAGGAATAAGGAAGATGGAAGAAGTAAGAAGGATGAATGAAGAAGAAGAAGAAGAGGAAGAAGTTGAAGAAAAAGAGAAAGAAGAAGAAGAAGAAGAAGTGGAAGAAGGGGAAGAGGAAGAGGAAGAGCAAGAGGAAAAAGGGAGATGGAAGAAGGTAGAAGGAAGAAAGAAGAAATAAGGAAGAATGAAGAAGGAAGAAGAAATAAGGAATAAGAAACAAGAAACAAGAAAGAAGAAATAAAAAATAAGAAGAAAAGAAAAAGTAGAACAACAACAAGAAAGAGTAGGAGAAGGACAACGACAAACAAGAAATGGAGTAGACGTGAAGGAGAAGGAGAAGGAGAGGGAGGAGAAGGAGAAGGAGGAGAAGGAGAAGAAGAATGAGAAGAAGAAAAAGAAGAAGATGAAAAAGAAGAAGAAGAAGAGAAGAGGAAGAAGTAGAAAAAGATGTTGAAGAGGAAGAACAAGAATAAGAGCAAGTCCAAGAAGAAGGACGAGAAGTCGTATAAGAAGAAGAACAAGAAGACGATGATGATGATCATGAAAAACAAGAAGAATTAGTAGAAGAAGAATATGAAATAGATGAAAAAGAAGAAGAATTAGAAGAATAATAAGAAGTAAAAGAGCAAAAAGAAATAGAAGAAGAAGAAGAAGAAGAAGAAGATATAGAAGTAGAAGAAGAAGAAGAAAAAGAAAAAGAAAAAGAAGAAGAAGAAAAAGAAGAAGAAGAAGACGAGGAAAAAGATGAAAAGGAAGAAGAAGAAGTAGAAGATGATGATGATGATGATGAAGAAGAAGAATGTGAATAAGAATATGAAGAAGAAGAAGAAGAAGATGAATAAGATGAAAAGGAAGAAGAAGAAGAAGAAGAAGATGATGATGATGAAGAAGTAGAAGAAGAAGAAGAAGAAGGAGAAGAAGAATAAGAAGAAAAAGAAAAAGAGGAAGAAGAAGTGGAAGAAGAAGAAGAAAAAGAAGAAGAAAATGAAGAGGAGGAAGAAGAAAAAGAAGAAGAATGAAAAGAAGAAGAAGAAGAAGAAGATAAAGATGTAGAAGAAGTAGAAGAAGAAGAAGAAGAAGAAGAAGAAGAAGAAGAAGATGAAGAAGCAAAAGTCGAAGAAGAAGAAGATGAAGTGGAAGAAGAAGAAGAAGAAGAAGAAGAACAGGTGGAGGAATAAAAGAAGAAGAATAAGAAAAAGAGGAAGATGAAGGAGCATGGGAAGAAGTTGATGATGATGAGGAAGATGAAGAAGTTGAAGAAGAAAAAGAATAGGAAGAAGAAGAGGAAGAGAAAGGTGAAGAAGATTAAAGAAAAAGAAAGGAGTAAGAAGGGAGAAGGGAGAAGGGAGAAGGAAGAAGTAAAAAGGAAGAAGAAGAAAAAGAAGAAGATGAATAAAAAATAATGAAGAAGAAGACAAAGAAGAGGAAGAAGAAGAAGAGGAGGTGGAAGAAGAAGAAGAAGAAGAAGATGAAGAAGAAGAAGAGGAAGATCATGAAGAAGGAGAAGGAAAAGGAGAAGGAGAAGGAGAAGGGAAAGGAGAAGGAGAAGGAGAAGGAAAAAAGGGAGAAGGCGAAAGAGAAGGAGAAAGTAATGGAGAAGGAGAAGGAGAAGGAGGAGGAGAACAAGAACGAGAATTAGAAGGGAAAGAAGAAGAAGAAGAAGAGGAATGCGAAGAAGATGAAGAAGAAAAAATAGGGTGAGAGAGTGGAACAAGGAAAAGGAGAAGAAGAAGAAGAAGAAGAAGCAGAAGAAAAAGAATAAGAAGAGGAGAATGAGGAAGAGGAAAAAGTTGAAGAAGAAGAAGTGGAGGAACAAAAAGATGGAGGAGAAGAAGAAGAAGAAAAAGAATTAGAAGAAAAAGAAGTAGGAGAGGAAGGCAAAGAAG
>JAIUJO010000051.1:0-167500 GCA_023846275.1 Vanilla planifolia | reverse complement strand
GAAGAAGAAGAAGAAGAAGAAGAAGAAGAAGATGCAGAAGTTGAAGAAGAAGAAGAAGAAGAAGAAGTGAAAGAAGAAGAAGTGAAAGAAGAAGAAAAAGAAGAAGAAAATGAAGAAGAAGAAGAAGTAGAAGAAGAAGAAGAAGAAGAAGAAGAAGAAGCAAAAGTCAAAGAGGAAGAAGAAGTGGAAGAAGAAGAAGAAGAAGAAGTGGTGAAGGAAGAAGAAGAAGAAGAAGTAGTGAAGGAAGAAGAAGAAGAAGAATATAAAAAGAAGAAGGCAAAGGAGCATGAGAAGATGATGATGATGATGAAGAAGATGAAGAAGTAGAACAAGAAAAAGAATAGGAAGAAGAATAGGAAGAAGAAGAGGAAGAAAAAGAGGAAGAAGGATAAAGAAAAAGGAAGAAGCAGTAAGAAGGGAGAAGGGAGAGGGAAGAAGGAAGAAGTGAAAAGGAACAAGTAAGAAGGAAGAAGGAAGAAGGAAGAAGGAAGAAGAAAAAGATGGGAAAAGGAAGAAGAAGAAAAAGAATAAGAAGAAGAAGAAGAAGTGGTAGAAGTAGTAGTAGTAGTAGAAGAAGAAGAAGAAGACGAGAAAAAAGATAAAGAAGAATAAGAAGAAGAAGAAGAAGAAGAAGAAGATGAAGAAGTTGAAGAAGAAGAAGAAAAAGAATAAGAAGTAGATAAAGATTTAGAAGTAGTAGAAGAAGAAGAAGAAGAAGAAGAAGAAGAAGAAGAAGAAGAAGAAGAAGAAGAAGATGAAGAAGCAAAAGTCAAAGAGGAATAAGAAGTGGAAGAAGAAGAAGAAGAAGAAGAAGAGGTGAAGGAAGAAGAAGAAGAAGAATATAAAAAGAAGAAGACAAAGGAGCATGAGAAGAAGATGATGATGATGAAGAAGATGAAGAAGTAGAAGAAGAAAAAGAATTGGAAGAAGAATAGGAAGAAGAAGAGGAAGAAAAAGAGGAAGAAGGATAAAGAAAAAGGAAGAAGCAGTAAGAAGGGAGAAGGGGGAGGGAAGAAGGAATAAGTAAAAAGGAAGAAGTGAGAAGGAAGAAGAAAGAAGAAAAAGATGGGAAAAGGAAGAAGAAGAAAAGAAAGAAAAAGAAGAAAAAGAAGATAAAGAAAAAGAAAATGAAGAAGAAGATGAAGAAGAGGAAGGAGAAGAATAGGAGGAGGAGGTGGAAGAAGAAGAAGAAGAAGATAATGAAGAAGGAGAAGGAGAAGGAGAAGGAGAAGGAGATGAAGGAAAAGGAGAAGGAGAAGGCGAAGGAGAAGGGAAAGGAGATGGAGAAGGAGAAAAGGGAGAAGGAGAAGGACATGGAGAAGGAGAAGGAAAAAGAGAAGGAGAAAGAGATGAAGAAGGAGAAGGGGAAGGAGAAGGAGAAGGAGATGGGGAAGAAGAAGAAGAAGAAGAAGGAAAGAAGAAGATGAAGAAGAAAAAATAGAGGAAGAAAAATTATGGTGAGAGAGTGGAAGAATAAAAAGGAGAAGAAGAAGAAGAAGACAAAGAATAAGAAGAGGAGGAAGAAGAAGAAGTGGAAGAACAAAAAGAAGGAGAAGAAAAAGAAGAAGAAGAATTAGAAGAAGAAGAAGTAGAATGGGAAGAAGAAGGAGAAGTAGATGAAAAAGAAGTAGAAGAAGAAGAAGAAGAAGAAGGAGAATCAAAAGAAGAAGAGGAAGAAGAAGAAGAAGAAGAAGAAGAAGAAGGAGAAGACAAAAAGTGGAAGAGGAAGAAGAAGAAGAAGATGAAGAGAAAGTAGAAGAAGAGGAAGAAGAAGTAGAAGAAGAAGAAGAAGAAGAAGAGGAATTAGAAGAAAAAGAAGAAGAAGAAGAAGAAGAGGAAGAATAAGAAGAAAAAGAATGAGAAAAGGAACAAAAAGAAGAGAAAGATGAGAAAGAAGAGGAAGAAAAAGAAGAGGTGGAAGAAGAGAAGGAAACAGAAGAAGAAAAAGAAGAAGTGGAAGAAGAAGAACAAGTTGAAGAAGAAGAAGAAGGAGATATAGAAGGAGAAGGAGGAGAGATATTAGGAGAAGGAGAAGGAGAAGGAGAAGGAGAAAGAAAAGGGAGAAGAAGATGAAGAAGAAGAAGAAAAAGAGAAGAAAAAGATGGAGAAGGAAAAGAAGGAGGAGAAGGAGAAGGAGAAGAAGAATAAGAAGATGAAAAAGAAAAAGAAAAATAGAAGAAAAAGATGGAGAAGTAAAAGGAGGAGGAGAAGGAGAAGGAGAAGAAGAATAAGAAGATGAAAAAGAAGTCAAAGAAGATGAAGATGTAGAAGTAATTTTTGGAAATGAAAATTTTCTTAAATAGACAAATCCCTGATGCCCTCTTATTTGCTATGCCTCAAACGTTTTACAATAAGTTAGACATCTACTTGGTTTTATAGGACATGTTAATTGCCTATTGTAATATGATCACTATGTTGTTTCATATAATTGGCTTCACATAAAATTTATTTCGAAGGTTAGGCATATTTTTTAGTTTTGTTTTGGATATGTGAGCATAACAAATGTTTTGAAACATAATGTATTTATTTAAATTTTTATAAAAAATACATTTCAAAATTAAATTATTAAGAAAAAATAAAAAAAATAGTGCATGTGACACCTGATTCCAAGGCAAGCTTGGTCATCACAACTGTGCTCCAACCTTATGCAAATCAAGCAACATGATAAATTATTGTACATGTGTTGCAAAGAGACAAAGATGATTGATAATGAAACAATTGATAACATTGAGATAAATAATTGGACTCAAATATTAGACAAGTTAACTAAGCCATTTAATGAAGTAATCAAAAGCATCCAGCATCCTCAAGAAGTTGGTTATTAAGGTTCATATATTTGACATTTACAAGGATAACACACTTGATTATCAAGACAACCATATCTAATTTGGATAAAGGATTATAACAATCTCTTCCATAATCTTTACATAAAATAATAGTTTTATTTTCCTAAAAAATACTTATAATATTATCCAAATTATCCATTTAGGTACAAGGTCTTAAAATAATACCTAAGCCACCAAACACAAAGTATTAATGACACTAAATAATATGATGAGCCAGTATCCAATATGTATCTTGAACACCCTACACATTCCAATGGAACTATATATTCATATAGCAAGAGGATAATGTTTCAAGAAAAATGAAGTTCTTTGTGCTTAAGACAATCCCACAAGAAGGGGGTGAATTGTGGTAAATAAAATTTTCTTTCGATTTTTGGTTTCAATTAAAACTTAATTCTTTTGGGCAGGAATAAGAAAGAATAGTACACAAAAACTTTAAGGTGGATTTACTCAAAATCGAGCCTAAATCCACCCCAAACTAATGTTGGGAAAAGAACACTATAATCACCAAATTAAAAACGAGGTTTTCGGTACGGTTCACCTCAAACGTACTTGGGATTTTACCTACGGCTAATCTCGAACCAACGTGAGTTTTTTCGGGCTCAACTTAAAGCAAACCCCTGGCCTTTGCATAATTGTCTGCATGTATTAAAATATTGTGTCCAGAAATCAACTAAAATAGAAACTTACTATAGTGGTTCCGCATCCACTTGCAGATCTGGCTCGGTTTTGAATCTCCTGCTTGACGTTTTACTGTTATCATCAAAATTTACCTTGATTAATTTAAGCCGTTCGATCACGCCTGCCCTTCCACCTTCTTTGACAATCGAATGGAACTTTAGTCCCACATTGTCCAAATGACTTCTCCATTGCTTTTTATTACACTTTCGGTTCTTTAGTCTCTTCAGTCGTTTGGGGTTGGCTCTAATCACGCTTGCCTTTCTGCCTTTTTTGACAATCGAATGGAAGTTTAATCCCATATTGTCCAAATGTCTTTGCCATTGTTCTCTATAACACTTTCGATTCATTTGTTTGCCGAGCCATTTGGAGTTGGTTCCCCCCTTCCTCGACCAAGATTTCATCACTTGGTTCTGGTTGGCTTGATTTTGTGCTTGCTCTGGTCAGCTTTCTTTGCGGGTTGAGTTTGCACTTCCTCCATTCCGTAGCTAGGGGCTGATTTCTCACTTGTTCCATTCAGCAGCTCTTTCTGCGACCTTTGGGCTTCGCTGGCCCCTTTCGGGTTTATCAAAAAAATTTTACTTTATTTTACTTTTTAAATCTTTGAAGCCTGGAAAGACCAGTCGTCGGGTCGAGTATACCCGCCCAACACTACAGTTAAAATTCCCAAGACTAAAGTTGTTTTATAGTATTCTGTGAGAATTGTTGTGCCAAAATTTTGAATATAAATATACCAAAATAATTTTATATTATGATAGTATAACAAGTGTCCTAAATGACTATGAAAAGAAATTTATGAAAAGTTTTTACTAATTAATTTTAAAAAATCAAATACTGATTTTTATACCTTTCATCAATAATGCTTGGCCCAAAAATCAAAATTCAAGAATTATTAAACTTATAACATTTTCCAATATTAATACTACTAGTGTGCCACATCATCTCAAAATTTGGATATATCAAATTCAAGAAAAATAAAGAGATATTCAAGTATAAAGATTTTGGTGCATGCCTTCAATTTCCTTGAAGCTTGCATCAATCCAAGAGTCTTGAAGACCACTATTTTAGACATTTAATGTTCATGGCTTGACTTAATTAAGTATTAACAATTTCACTTAAAGCAAGTCGATATGAGATATAAATATTTATGCTTGAGTCATGAACCACAAGGGTGTAACAATATCCCCCTTTTTATGATGCAAGACATAAATGTTTTAAATACAAAAATGTGACAAAGAAAATAGAAATAAATTTTTAAGGAGGAAATTAAGAATTAACATGCTCTCCCTATCTTGATGCTTCCCCTAACTCCAAACTCTTCTTCCTTTTTAACACTATCAAAAGAGTGTGAACCTTAAGCAATGTCAAAAATTCAAAATTGTTCCCTCAATGTTTGAAATTACTCCAATGGTAAGGGGTTAGTAAAAATGTCAACCAATTAAAGCTTAATAGGAACATACTCTAATTGTACTAATCTTTTGTCTACTTTGTCTCTAATAAATTGATATCTAACATCTATGTGCTTAGTCCTACAATGATGAACTTGATTCTTGTCAATGCTAATGTACTAGTGTTGTAAATTCTAAAGGTATATGTGTGACTTCTAAACCATAGTATTGAAGTTTTTTTCATATTTGAAATATTAAGAAAAATAAGTTTAGCTCACCCATCGTGCTCATTTCAAATTCTTTAGTCATAAGATCTCCAAATTCTCTACATTTGTTTTTGTACTACCAAAAACAATATCATCAACATAAATCTAAACAATTAGTAAATTATCTCTTAATGATCAAATCCTTTGGATGTGAGGTTGCAAATTTGTATCCTCTATGTAACTTGTTTTCTTTCTACTCAAGATTTTCTAATTTTTCTTCATTCTTATTCAAATCTAAGTTCTTTATTAATTTTATTTCATCTTCTAAATACTTCTCACTAACTAGTTGGAAGACTCATCAAACATAACATATATTGTTTCCTCTACCTTATGAGATTCTAGATCAAAGATTCTATATGCTTTTCTAATAGATGAATACCCAAGATGTGGATTTTTGTTTTCTTCTTGGTTTTGACTACATAAGGTGTAAAATCTAAATAAGAAACATATCGCTAAATTAAATCATCAATTTAAGTTTTATAAATGTCTTAGACTTATCCTAGAATGTCTCCAAATATTTTGAAGACATTTTCTTCTAGTCTTCTAAGTTCTACTCCTAAGAACCCAGGCAAGCTTGGGTTGAGCACTGAATGGAGTTTTCATGTTCCCATTCATAACAATCCATCTAAATTTTTTTTTGTGAATATATATTTCTTCCAAAAATGAAATCTTTCATTGTATGTTTAGGTTTACAACAATAAAAACAAATAATATTTGATGGCCAAGGCATGCTTACCTGTTTAGGTTTTTCAAAATTGAAGACATGTGAAGAACAATAAGCATGTGAAGCATAAGAAGTATGCGAAGTTTTTCAGACTCTAGCATGCTAAAAAAATCGCACTTTCCTTTCAAAAGAAAAATATCATGCTTTAAAAAGAAGAATTCTTAATGTTAAGGGAAGCCTTTTCGTCACATATATGTTGATTTTCTATTCTTTTCTTTTCTTCTTCTTTTATAACAAAAGCAAGTAATTCAACTTTTTCTTTGTAAGCCTTTTTCAATGTTTTATGAGCACTCATTAATGAAGTCAATGCATTCATAATTTCAATATAATTACTTTCTAAAGTATCTATTGTCCAAGTTCTTACCTCATTTTCTTCTTCTTCTTCACTCGAAGATATTGAAGATGCCTCGTTTTTCATAAAACAAATCATCCTTTCTTCTCCTCTACTTGAGCTCGAAAGATCTGAATCTTCAAAAGCACTCTATGTAGCTTGGAAAGCTTTCTTTTTCTTCATGTTCTTCTTCTTCTTCTTCTTCTTTTCCTCTTTCATATGCTTGTCCTTGAGTTTTGGACAATCCGGTATAATATGACTAGTTTGACCACACTCAAAAAAGTTGGTGATCTCTTCCTCTCCTTGTTCCTCATCTTCTTCAATTTCCTATTAAGAAAAATTTTTGCCAAATTTTTTGCTAAACCATTAACATGAAAAAATACCTCATCCTCCAAATCCGTGGAAGAGGTAGAAGTGGAATCCAAATCACACTTGGTGGCTTTGAAGCTCATGGGTTCTTCCTTCTTTGTTTCATGCTTTAACTTGCCTATAGAAGCCACTTCTGTAAGTCTCCTAGTCATCTCTATTTCGGCAGTGAGAAGTTCCCCAAGGAGTTCATCCAATGAAAGTTTGTTGACATCGTTTTTCGCTTTAATAGACATCGCAAGGGGCCATATTCCTTTAGAAGGATTCTCAAAATTTTCCTTACTAGGTCACAATTTGAGAATGCCCTTTGGCATTCCAAGATTTATCAAGCCATTTTTTATGTCATTAAATCTTAAAAAAATACTTTTAATACTCTCGCCATTATTCATTTTAAAAAGCTTAAAGTCATTGGTGAGAATGTTGATCTTTGTCTCTTTCAATTGTGAGGTGCCCTCATAAGTTTCTTTGAGTTTTTTCCACACCTCAAATGTCGTTTAAAAATTTATAATATGTGTAAATTTACTACGAGAAATTCCACAATGAAGATAGTTCAAGGCTCTAGCATTCAATTGAGCCAATGTTTCATACTGAACATTAAGCTCACTAAAGGGCTTGACTTTATTTTAAAAGAATTTCTAGGAAGTCCATATGGCTTAGTCATAACATCGCATAATTCTAAATCGATAGGATGAACAAAAATTCTAAAATGGTTTTTCCAATATAAGTAAAATTCTCCTTTAAACATGGGAGGCCGAATTGAAGAAAAACCTTCACTTTTAAGACAATCCCACAAGAGGGGGGCGTGAATTGTGGTAAATACATTTTTCTTTTGATTTTTGGTTTCAATTAAAACTTAAATCTTTTAAGCAAGAATAAGAAAGTATAATACACAAAAGATTTTTAAGGTTGTTCGACTCAAATCAAGCCTACATCCACCCCCAATCAGTGTTGGGAAAAGAACACTAAAATCACCAAATTAAAAGCGAGGGAAGGCGTGCAGGCTGATGCAAGCCGAACCTATAGAATGGATCACATATCCATCTCAGTTTCAGATAACACGAGTTCTTGCGCACCTGATTCTTATGCTTAAGGAGGACAAAGGTGGTAGGTGATCACATCGGCATCGTTGGAGCTTTTGATGCATGGAGCGAAGAATACTTGAGCGAGCATGCAAAGCAGGGGAGGTGACATTCTAACTTTTTTTTGCTACTTGTGAAGCATGTGGGAATGGTGGATGCTTTGGATATTGGTGGATAGATGACGTGTGGTGCGCTGGACAGAGCCAAAAAGCTACCGTCCTTCATTAAACTATATTTAAGGAATCGTCCACTTGGCTGGTGACTAGTGAACAAGTGTGAATAACGTGTCCATAGATTCAAGTTCAGTAAAATCACAAAAATTGGTCCTCCTGGCAATATTGAAGGTAATGACACTCCAAAATAAACAGTCTTTCAAAGCATGGTTTTTGTACATTTGCTCTTTGCAAAAGATGAAAGAAAGAAAATATAATTTATTGAAAAAAATTATATATGGATGTTTGTTGGTAAAGAATAATATAATCACATAGAAATATTTTATGATAATAAATTAATAACATGAGTGACAAAAAAATCTTATATTTCATGAAAGAACAAAAAAATATATTTTTTACTCTTTATATTCAAGTTGTTGTATTCATTTAAAGTTATCAAAGCATAAATATAAACAAAAATAGTAATAGTTCAAATTTTATTTTTTAATTTTTTTCTCATTCAATGTAAGTGATCTCAACAATTGTTCTATTCTTCTTTTTTCACAATTTTATTTTATTTTGTTATTTTTCTAATAAACATTTGCTTATGAATTTTAGGTTTTTTTTCCAAAAAATCAAATACTTTAGATAAAAATTTTTCTTCTCTGTTAACTAAAATAATTTTTATATTAAACCAATTTTTTATTTTTAAAAGACATTCAAATTCCTTATATTTTTAAAATACCTTTAATTTTTGAACTACAAAAGATATCCAACTCATGTGAATAAGGTCATAACTAAAAAATAAATAATATCTAATTTTGATTTGAAATAAAATTACTCATTTATTACAAATATCAACAAGAACTAACTCAAGAGACAACATAACTTTCTAAAACTTATGAATGATGATTATTGGTGCTTATCAAAAATATAACATTCACAAATATAATCAAAATTAAAAAAAATGTCATTCAATATTTTTTATTTATAACTTAAATCTAACAAAATACAAATAATTATTCTAGTAATACCACAACTAAGATTTATTCTTAACTTCTACTATAAATAAATTAATTTTAATATGAAATTTTTTATTAAAAACACATCATTGACACAATTCATCCTCAAATATACAAAATAATGTTGTTATATTACTTATCTAATACTTCATGAACCACAAGGTAAAAATTCAAATACTAAACAAATATCATGAATCAATTTTTCTATCATTTATCCTTCGTTATGATTTAAGAAGTGTCTTGACATTAGTTCTATTAACTTAAGTCTTTAATTATATTCACATAAAGATTTCTAGACTTTGAAAGTTAAAAACGTCCACATCATTGTAATACTAGAAGTTGAATATAAAAGTTAAATGAAATTCAAAACATTGTTTCAAGACGGCCTTGGTTTACACATCCTTACACCTCTTTAAAGGGAAAATATTAATTAACTCAAAATCTTAATCAATAATTATTGGCCTCATAGATCGCATATATATCTTTAACAATTTGGAAACTAATTAGATTGATAAAAGGGAAGCTAAGTAAAGATATAGGTCCTAATAAAAAATGTGATCCCAGATTGCTGAAATCAATTGGAGTTCTCGAGCTTCACTTCCATGCTTTCCTTCCCCTAAACTGCTTACCCCCTTGCCCTTGCAGCTTTTTTTCTCTTGACGAGAAAGAGCTACTCTTGCTCTTTTGGTAGCCAGCAGCATCGCCTTCGAGTGCTGCTTCTGCCTATTGCTTAGTCCCCCAGCCTGGTAAAACAATAATAGCAACTTTTCTCAAGCTGACCCAGATAAAAATCAGCTTTGAAATAACAAAATCACCTAACAAAACAAAAAAACATGATGGTTTTGCAGTTAAATTTGGCAAATGTAAATATGACATACCTATTTTTTGTTCCACGATAGTTTTAGCCTCGTACTTTTCTCTATCACCTCTGCCTGCTTGATTGAGAGCTACACTCTCCTGCTTGATGAGCTTGCTTTTGTCGTACGCCTAAACACAACACTTGATTACCATTTGTTAACCAATGAAGTTTAGTAAATTGCTTTTAAAAATGCCAAACCAACATGGATGGGTCAAACGTCACTACATGCACTCAACTCAAAAATAAAATAAACTTGAATACATCCAAGTGTCTCTAATTGTTCTTATTCCTACCATTTCAATGAGATCACATCCAAAGAATGGTTGGTGAGAAACATTAAAGAAAGCCTAATCACATACAACTAGAATTTGAAAAACAAAAATAATTTAGTTTATAACTGTTATAAGAAATTTTCATCTCCAAACCAGGCCGTGATAAAATTATCTCATTTAAAAACTAAAATTTTTAATATCCTAATGCAATTTTAATAGCATGAAATATTTTTTCATATACACAACTCTTTCAAAAATATAACACTGCTGAAGAGAATAAACAATGAGCAGATATATGAACACACAAAAAAATGGTAAAGCAAACTCCTAGGGCTTGTTAATTTCTTTGATAGAAGCCATTTAATACCACCCAGCCTTCTCAAAATCACCCAAATAAGCAATCAAATACAACAAGATTTAAGACAAACAAAAAGAAACAGAGCATATTGTATACTAGAGTATAGAAAGACTCAATCATTGGGACCAATGATCAAGCATCATGTTAAGAGTATAAACAAGAATGGTTGATTATATAACATCACGGATGAGGGACTGTTCATACCTTGTTGTGCTATTTTCTTGCCAAATTGTAGTAGGAATGAGCTCTCATCAACCCATGATTAATTAAAGATAGTGTTGTCTCGATTAACTGTTCAACAAGAAAATGCTGACCAGTAAAGAAGAAATGATTTGCAAAATGATTTAATGCCATTGAACAATATGGATATATGTTAAAAGCTCATTGCATCTTCTGCATTTCTTTTTGAAAACCACCAACTGCAAAAAGATAACACTAAGATGAATTAGCCATCAATAAAAAAAAATTTCAGTGAACCAAACCCACCCTATTAAGAACAAACAAAAAAACAAACTGCCTACGCTACCTCTTAGATTGACAAGTACAATCTCACCTTCATTTGTTTGCAATTCCATAATTCCAAGAGCCACAAGAGCATCAATATTTTCTGGATCTAACTAAACAATCGAAACAAATAAAAGGGGAATATAAGAACATATAGGGCATGTCATGAGATTTGTACTATAAATTAAAACAAACTTACATCAAGCACTCGATGAAAGGCTTGTCGAGCCCTGTCAAATTGACCAAGTCTGTATCTATAGTAACCTATACCAAGCCTCACAGCTCCAGGACAACTAGGATAAGCTCTTAACACTTTCTGGTCAATATCATAATCAGTTTGTTAAAAGAGTTGCCTGACAAAAAAAATTCAGAACATGGTAATGCATATCACAATAAACATGGAAGTACTAATACAGATACATTAAGGTATCAAATGCATGTCACTATATACCAATTACAAACATAAGTTGGCACTTTCAAGTTTCACTAAAATTAACACCACATTAGTGACTAAATGCTTGAAATGCCACAATGCAACAAACCAAATATATGCTTAAGAGGACATAGGATAACTCATCTTGCCACATTTCAACAGAAAAATACCAAATAGAAGGGCATAATATAGGTTCCAAAAAATTGAATATATGAAGAAGTTGTTTCAGGCACTCATTACCCTACATAACATAAGAGTTTCATGAATTGAACTCAACTTCCAAGAAAAAAACTTAACCTGAACAATGAGTAAAGCATGCCATAAACAGTATTTAATTTTTGCTATATAATATTGAATTTGGAATCTTCAAGAAAAAAACTAAAAGCACCAAAATATTTTTATTATATGTTTGGGCATAAGAAGTGCTTAAGCAGACCTTATAATAGTCTAAAGATCTCTTTTATGACTATACTACTTTCAAATACTGATCTTCGTTCTCCCCAGCATCAAACTCAACACAAGCCTGCAATCAAGAACTTCCAATCAAGGTGGCAATAACAAAATTCAGTGTTTGTAAATAATGATTTTATGTAATTGAAATAAATAATCTAAAAGTTAAACAAAACCATAAAGGTTTAAGTCCATGCATTTTTATCTATTATGCAAGAGAGATTTCCAACATTGAATCTTCCTTCATTCTATGCATCTTTTTTTTCCTAAAAATTATCTACTTTTATTCCTTGTTCTATTATCCCTCCTTTTGATAATATGATCACGCTTTATGAAGAAACTACAAAATCATAGAAAAATGAGTTAAAGCTGTTAAAAAAAGCATATTATCAACTAGAAAGTAGTACTTAAGATAAAGGTCACGTGAAATATAAAATTCTGTAGAATATTTGTAGAAACTCAGATAATAATTAAATAGAAGTATTTTGAATAAAAAAAAATTCTAAACAACTCTAACTAGATATGCAAAGTGCCAAAACAAATTTGCTAGAAACAAACACTATGTTTGACCCATCTAAAGTAGGCCAAACAAAAGTAATTGTTTAACTATAAATGTATGTTAATGCTTGCTTAAAGAGAGAAGTTCATTCCTGAAGGTCAAGTAAAAAGAAAAAAATTCATAATAGGGAAAAATAAAGAGCAGACTAGAAATTCAAATATCATTATGGCAAAAATGTAATCTAATTTACATAAATAATTAAAGCACGTGAATAAGCAAGCATTAAATTCCAATGCTAAGCATAAGTGTCATTTAGTAGTAGCTCACACTCCTAAGCTAGATTTAATCCAGCTTAAGTGTATTAATTTATTCAATGATGGAGATTAGATTAAGAAAGAGATAAATTATGCAGTATGTTTGCTTAAAAATTTATTAACGTCAACAACCATATCAAATAACAAAACATCTCATTAGCAATAATGAGCACTTAAGCAACTAAAAAATGAAGATTAACTATAAAATAACTAGTTACTTCAAAAATACTAACTAACTAACATTAATATATCATGTTATACATAAATATGAGAGTAAATTGCATATAAATCTTAGTTATGATCTAATTCTCAGTAGGTTCCTTCAAGATTTATATAAAGCATGCAAGTCAACAAGTATTCCAATAATAAATAGGTCCAAACTTAGCATATTCAATTAAAACACAAGGCTTGGGTATGATAGACTTGTGGAGTATCTTAGTATATATATAATATTTTTTAAGTACTCTTTGTTCATGTCAGCATCTGCCAGTCTCCACCACTCCAATAATGAAGTCATTTTCTACAATCCCAATCATGTTTTCATCTCTCATCAAAGCTTCCTTAGAGTCCTCCACAAGGCAATCGTTTAAATCACTTCCTTTTAAGTATTTCATAATGCCCTTACAAAAAATAAGATATAACTAATATGCCCAATGAATGTTCTCCCTCTATAAATTGCTTATAAGTCTGCATTTTGCTCCAATTCTCAACAAGTTCCTTCAAGATTTATGATAATACATGCAGGTTCATAAATATTGCAATATTAACAAGTTTAATTTTAATAGATTTGATTAAAATAAAAAGTTGATCAAATTTGGATAGGTTAGGCTAGTGGATTATTATAACATATTTATAAGATCCTTAAAATACCCTTTGTCATAGTAGGACTCCACCTCTCTGACAATAATACCATTCTATGATCACAACCCTGCTTCCATCTCCTCATCCAAGCTTCTTAAATTACTCCACAAGGCATTTATTTGATTCACTTCCATTCAAAAATAAGATGCAACCAAGGTTTTTGATGAACGTTCTCCCTTGATTACATCTCTAAATTGAAGCTTATGATCCTTGTTGAAAAATATTTTATGCTTTCCTATATTTTTAAATAATTTTAGAAGTTACTGAATTATAAAAATACTTTCTATTATTTATTTGGTAATAGTAACAATAACATTTTTCTTTCTCCCTTATTCCCTTTTTTTGGGTCAACCTCAAGAACCTTTGTGACCCTCACTTCAGAAGGTTTGCAAAGGAACCAACTGCTTGGGAGAAGGCCTTAAAAAGAAAAGGAATCAAGGATAAGAAAATGCAGAAAGAAGAAGAAAGGAGACCAGCAGAACAGCAAAAGAGAAACAAAATCAAAATTAGCAACACAAGTTTACTACAATGCTAAACGAAGAAAGGCAGCCAAAGCAGTTGAGCTGACAATAAACATATTTGTGAGAGGTTTTAGGTTATACTTGTGTTGCCAAGGGAGCACGGCTTTGTATTTCTATTTTCTTTCCTGAAGGAAGAGGCTGTCGTGAATTTTTACAAGCCAGAAAAGGTTAGGGTTGTAGCAAGCTGAAGCTTAGTGGGAAAAAGGCATTCCACCAAACTGGGAATGGGAAACTTTAGTTAAAGTGAGCTTTAGCTTTAATTAAAAATTAAGAAAAGTATTACTATTCTTTAACTCTTCAGCTTCAAATAAAAATTAAGAAAAGTATTACTATTTTGAATAATTATAATGTAGAAAGACTACTGCTATACTTCTAATAAACAAGGGATAGTGAGAGAAGCCACAACTAAGGAATATTTTTTTTAAATTGTTGTTGCAACTTAATCAAAAAAATAAAAGCAAGAATAGTGTGAGAAACTATGATAAAAGAACTTAAAGTGATTTTAACTGCTGCATGCACAAAAAAAAAAGAATTAGTAAGATCAATATCTAAATGCAATTCCTTTATTATTGATAAATGCATTCTTAAGAATTTCAAGAAATTGAAACAAAATAGTTTGGGATATTAAAACCATAGATCCATATGAATTATGAATGAATTTCCTTGTACGAAATCAAAAACAAAAAGAAAGGACCAAAAAAAGATAGATTTTTTGAATCCATGTAAATTCAAATATATGATAATATAGTAGATATAATTATTTGAGAATTCAAGTATGACATACAAGTCTAATTTTTGCATTCATGTTCTGATACATCAATGCTTTTATGATGTAAATTATAACTAGGTTAAATATCATAAATAAAAAAAGAATAAAAAATAAAAAAATTATATATTTTATTTCATGATTCCACTATATATGATATGCTAAACATGATTAACATTAGTTTTATCAAGTTATGAAATGGCATTAGAGATCTCCTTGCTACTACTAACACCTTTTGGAAAGTTGATGTTCTATAATGATATAATGTGATTGATAGGACTAACCAGTTATGACATGCTTATTAGTAAAGTTGTAGAGATTATGTGATTAGATGTCATACAAATACTAGATAACATATGATAAAAATATATGATAATAGTAATATAAGAAGTATGAGTTCAATTATAATAAATTAAGAAAAAATAAAAACAAAGGTAAAAAGAGAAATTAATTAGAAATGATATACAATATGTATATGAAAAACATATAATATATAAATGTGGACTCTTATATTACTAAGCATATTATTTAATACTATTGGCGACTCATTTCTTCTCTGAGTATTGTAGAGATGTCATGTTTATACTCATATTTATATCATTATATCATATCATGTTAATTGTTACATAAAATATTTACTTATTAAACAATGTATAACTTATTTTTCTATTTATATTACAAGACATATCACAAATTCACAAAGAGATAATTTCTAAAGACATGTAAGATGATTCTGAATATGATATTATATATATTATAGTTTTGTACTTGACATAGTATCATTGACTTTCAGTTAGAATAGGTATACAAGTTTATAGTTTCAAATCAATTTTTTTCACCCTCATCTATTTTGACATTAATATCTTCAGTAGTGCTTCTATAATAGACTATTACTATATGCATATAATAGGTGCAAGCAAAAGTGACAACATCTCTATACTATTCCCCATTATCCTTGCCACCCCTTGCAATAATATATCATCATCGTTTCTCTTTCCACCTCCATGAACTTCAACAACCTTAAAATTAGTAAAGGGTTTAAGGTTTCGCCAATATAGAAAGAAGAAGAGGATTTCGATATTAACTTTGCTTTTTAATATTGTTGAGGTGTATGAACCTACTTTTGTTACACCCCATTTTTCCTAGGCTGATTTTTGGCATACATTTTTTTTTTTACATATAGACAGCTCAGATCGTCCCATACCAACCTGAGCAGCCTACGAAAAACATAGGATATAACACATCATTACACACCTACTTTCCTTAACAATGTGGATCCCATCTCCCGGGTACACCGTCAACTCAGGATTCATGACTCCTGAATTAACAGATGGACTCGCGCAATGTTACTCCTACTAGACCCAATACTCCTATCCCATACCGATAGGAGAACCGATCTAATAGAAGTCTGAACCCCCACGGTAAGTTCCATAGTCATGTAATGACCTCACCATCAAAATAAAAATATATAACATCCACAGAATATAGCACTCCACACACTATAGCACCAAAACAATAAGTAAGACAGTGAATGGAAACTACATCACAAGAATAAGATCCAAGTCCAACAAGTGCAACATCCAACCAGATACATAAGTCAGATTCATCCTCACACAATACCTAACATAAGAATAATAGTCACACTGAATACATCCAATAGCATCAATCACACTAACCAAAATGTCTCAGAAATCACAGATCAGATATCCTCCACTAGCCTGCTGACCACGATCCCACCTAATCTGGGTGGCGTCAAGTCTGCCGAGCCGCTGGAAAAACATAGATAATAAAGGAATGAGCTACGCCCAGTAGGAAAGACAGCTAGTAAAAACTCACATGCAAGAGAAGGATAATAGCAAGAGTATAGGAATACAGCATAATAATGTATGGTGGAAAGGCACTCTCAGTTCCAGACACCGACCAACCACAGTCACCTCAGTCACACCAGAGTAGCTCTCCTCTAGGGTTCTAGGTAGCATGCCAGTGGGACACGCCCATCTCTGCGCACGCATGGTGCCTAGGCAAAGCATGCCAGCGGGACACGCCCATCTCTGCGCACGCATCACAACGCCTAGCACCCGACACCGCAGCGTCTCTCGTCAATCAATCTTCTGGAGACTATAGACAGAACCGGTCACATAGATCTCTAGCCAACGTGAGACACCCCTGCCACCCTCAGGCACGCAGGCCTACACACTTGGCTAGCCACGGCGAGTCACCCCTGCCACTGCCACTCTCAGGCGCACAGGCCTACACTCATGGACCAGAAGAGATCGACTCAGCCACCGTCCCAAGAAGTCCTCTCCCAACAATTTCCATAGAAGCCATGCCCCTACAGTCATTGCCAAGCTATAACTCCAAGATTCGGCAACATGTGTCCAGATACAACAAGGCGCATACCAGTCCACATGTATACTGTGGAAGCTAAGTCTGTACCGCATAGTTACCTACCACAACTACCCCAAAACATCATATATGGTCTATAGTAGTCCGGCCCAATATGTCAATCCGTGAAATATGCCAACATTGAGTAAACTGACTCAATCCATGCCATTGCCGTACAAGCGACACAACTGTACCAGTTACTGACTATTTTGGTAGCATCCATGTACCATACCTCCGTCTGACTGTTTCAACTGTACTGTCATCACTGATAACATTTTTCCCTACTTCAGGAAATTTTTCTCTACATATGAATCTCCAGAATTTTCGAGATCGCTAAAATCCCAATTTCTCTTTTTCTGAATTTTTTTCAGAATTTAAAATCCCGAAATTCTAATTACTGCATTTTTTTCAATTTCCAAAAAAAAACAAATTCTGCCCTTTCTCAATTTTCCGAAATTCGGAAAAAATTTCCGAATTAAAATTTAAATTCACATATATCCATTTTCTGAAAATTCGGATTAATTTCTGAATTAATTTTCCTCCGCCCGTTCGTCCGCGCCGAATCCCGCTGAACCGGGTTTTCGTTGCCGGTTCGGCTTTCGCGCCGTTCGTCCCCGCCGAATCCCCCTGAACCGGTTTTCGCTGCCGGTTCGGCTTTCGCGCTGAACCGAGAACCCACCGGCCGAATGATTAATCAAATTTCCAGTCGACGTTTAACATTTAATTTATTAATAAATATTGAATAATCACAATTACTTAATTAACTAAACCGAAATTAATCTAATCCATCTCCTTCCTCTGCCCGGCGCCCGCGAAACCGTAGCCGACGATTCCTCTGGGAAATTCCGTTTCCCCAGTCGATTCCGGCGGTCGAGATCAAGGAAAAACAAAATCCGATGTTCATACTATCCTAATGTTTCATTAATGCCACTAATTTCTAAGGTTCAATCAAAATTTCCGCCAAAGTTTCATCCGATCCCCAAATTCGGCGATTATAATTTTCAGAAGAAAAACCCTAAAATGCTAAAATCAATAATTTGTATTAATCAATTCCAAAAAAACCACAATTCGCATACTCCGGTAGCTATTTGCAAAATAATCCATATTTTAATTTGCTAAATAACTAATTTAAAATCTGAATTTCCTACCTTTCTTCTCCGGCGACGGTGAAGCTCGCACTCGACCAACCGCTGCTCCTCGCCGAACGAAACCGGTACCAATCGATTCTCCTCGGTCCCGCGAACCTCGAGGTACAAAAAGCCCCTTGAAAGGCTGCCGGAAAGTATCGCCGTTCGCCGCGAACACCCCGTCTCTGGCCACCGCTCGAAAACCCTAACAGCCGAATAAATCGGGTTAAATACCCAGCTTAAACCGGTAATAACCCGTTAAGAACCCATTAAGCGCCGGTTGACCTTCTAATAACGCTGCTTAAACCCGATCAGCTGGTTAATCTCCACCGTTGATCTCGTCCGTCCGATCCGCTTATCCGTGGCTTATCCAACCGCATGCGCAAACGCACTCGACGAACCGCCCCCCGCCTTCACTGAACCGCTCCGGTCCGGTTCACGCGCGGTAAAAACAAATTTCCGGTTTAAAAATCTGATAGACCGATTTAAATAGATTTTCGAATTTCAAAAAATCCAATAAATCCAATTAAACAGGGAAAATTACTTAAAAATTTCCTCGGTGCTCCAAAAAAACCCCAGAAAATTTCAGAAATTCCAACAGCCTCCAATTGAGCTCTTGGCTCATCCTACTGTCGATCTGAAATCATCCAAGCCACAATTGAATTATTGAAGATTAAACATATACTATTTTATCGGTTATAATAATCTCCCCACCTTATCAGGAATTTCGCCCTCGAAATTCAACAAGAAGTTCCGGCCACTTTTCCGCAACATCCTGCTCCAAACCTCTCCACAAGAAAACACTCGTCAAATTCCTGTACATCTTGACTTCTCCTGGGTACATAGCCAAAGTTTCATAATGAGCCTGTCGAAGGATCCTTTCCTTGAACTCCTGATGTGATGGCACACACCAGTGACCCCTGAAAGTCAAAATGTCGTTTCTGAGAGCAAAGTCTCCTCCTAATCCCTGCAATGCCAACTCAAACTTCTCCTTCAGCTCTTCATCACAAAGCTGAAGATCATGCATCTCAGATAACCAGTCAGCCCGAATAGTCAACGAGGTGAGTCTGTGAACCAGTCTCTGAACAGACAACTGTTCCTGACATCTTTCAACATTCCATTCCAAGTCTAGTATAGAGTCACAGACTAACATAGTATGCATAACTGCATGCCTGCTCAAAGCATCAGCAACAGGATTAGCCTTACCCTTGCAGTAATTTATCACCAGTTCATAGTCTTTTATCAATTCCAACCATCTCCTTTGCCTCAAATCAATCGAAAACTCCACTTCCCTAGCTGGTGGAAGTCCAGGCTATTCCTCTGGAAAGACCATAGGGAAGTCTCCCACCACTAGAATATTTGACATAAGGGTAGTGGTGGTTTGGCTATCTGCCACATAAGCCAACCAACCAGTACAACCCTTACTCACTAGTCTCTTTGCCTGAAGAACTGAGATCAGGAGAATCTGCCTGTTCAGACCAAAGTATATCACATCCTCCAAACCAGGCACCCTGATCCTAACCTTCTTCTCCCAACAATCCAGAACCACTGCATGGTAGCACAACCAATCCATCCCTAAGATGATGTCGAACTCTGTTAGTGGTACACATATCAACTCTGTCACGAACTCGTGTCCACTAATCAGAATAGACCCATCAATCTTCTGAACAGTGGGAATCTCTTTGCCATCAGGAAGCCTAACCAGTAAGGGTTCTTTTAAATAACCCTTGGATCCTGATATCTGATTCCAAATCCTCTCAGCAACAAAAGAATGAGATGCACCAGTATCAAACAAAGTCACACACTACACGTTGCCAAAATAAAGCATACCTGTGATCACCTCTGGTGACTCTGAAGCCTGCTGCTGAGTCAATGCAAATACTCTGGGCTGTCCACCAGATGAGCCAACTGGTCCTGTGATCCTTTGTTTCTTCCTTTCTGGGCAGTCGTACCTTATGTGTCCTGGCTGCTGACAGTGGTAGCAAATAATTCCCCCAGTCCGAGTACCTGTCCGCTGCACTGGCCTCTCGGAAATAGGCCATGGCTGGAACACGCCCTCCTGAGTACCACGGTGGTCTCTTTGTCTCTTGCCCTTTTTGTTCTGTTGGCAATTCTGAATTCCTTCCTCTTGTTGTGATCCTTTCTCTGGGCCTCCATCCGGATGTCAATAAGTTCAACGGATCTCGCAGCCTCCACTAAGTCACGAAATCTGGCAAACTGGCTCACAACCAACTGACGCTGCAGTATAAGACGAAGTCCCTCCAAGAACATCTCACATCTGCACTCCTTAGATGGTACCAACTCTGCGGCATACCTCGCCAGATAAGTGAATCTCGATAAGTAGTCATTCACTGACATCTGGCCCTGCCTGAGGTGTATAAGGTCCCTCCTGAACTGAGACATGGCAGAAGCCGGAATGTAGCACTCCCTGAATGCCTCAACAAAGTCCTCCCAAGCTATCTCGCTGTTCTGGACCTCCCCAAACACAGCGCGCCGCTGGCCTCTCCACCAGGTAGCAGCCTCTCCCTCCAATACTAGAGCAGCAAGTACTACCCTCCTGCCGAATGGACATCCCAAGGCATCAAACAGCTCAAGCATATGAGCCATCCAGTCATCTGCCACCGCTGGATCAGCTGACCCACTGAAGCTCCGCGGACGCAACCGCATAAAGGCATCGATCCAACGATCCACGACTGGCTCAACTGGCAATGCTGGGATCGTCTCCGGGGTAGGAGTAGCAGATACAGGTCTGCCTCTAGCTGCTCCACGAAAGGGGAGTCTCCTGGTACCAGCCATACTGTTAAAAGCAACTAATCTGGCATTAGAGTCGTCATTTGGCATTTGGCATACGGACTACCATAGTATAATAAAATGACCAACAGTTCTCCCCACCTTGGGTTGAACTTCTATACATGTCTAGCCCCACTATCCTAACCTAGGGCCGAACTTCTATACATGTCTAGCCCCACTATCCTAACCTAGGGCTCTGATACCACTCTTGTTACACACCATTTTTCCTAGGCTGATTTTTGGCATACAATTTTTTTTACATATAGACAGCTCAGATCGTCCCATACCAACCTGAGCAGCCTACGAAAAACATAGGATATAACACATCATTACACACCTACTTTCCTTAACAATGTGGATCCCATCTCCCGAGTACACCGTCAACTCAGGATTCATGACTCCTGAATTAACAGATGGACTCGCGCAATGTTACTCCTACTAGACCCAATACTCCTATCCCATACCGATAGGAGAACCGATCTAATAGAAGTCTGAACCCCCACGGTAAGTTCCATAGTCATGTAATGACCTCACCATCGAAACAAAAATATATAACATCCACAGAATATAGCACTCCACACACTATAGCACCAAAACAATAAGTAAGACAGTGAATGGAAACTACATCACAAGAATAAGATCCAAGTTCAACAAGTGCAACATCCAACCAGATACATAAGTCAGATTCATCCTCACACAATACCTGACATAAGAATAATAGTCACACTGAATACATCCAATAGCATCAATCACACTAACCAAAATGTCTCAGAAATCACAGATCAGATATCCTCCACTAGCCTGCTGACCACGATCCCACCTAATCTGGGTGGCGTCAAGTCTGCCGAGCCGCTGGAAAAACATAGATAATAAAGGAATGAGCTACGCCCAGTAGGAAAGACAGCTAGTAAAAACTCACATGCAAGAGAAGGATAATAGCAAGAGTATAGGAATACAGCATAACAATGTATGGTGGAAAGGCACTCTCAGTTCCAGACACCGACCAACCACAGTCACCTCAGTCACACCAGAGTAGCTCTCCTCTAGGGTTCTAGGTAGCATGCCAGTGGGACACGCCCATCTCTGCGCACGCATGGTGCCTAGGCAAAGCATGCCAGCGGGACACGCCCATCTCTGCGCACGCATCACAACGCCTAGCACCCGACACCGCAGCGTCTCTCGTCAATCAATCTTCTGGAGACTATAGACAGAACCGGTCACATAGATCTCTAGCCAACGTGAGACACCCCTGCCACCCTCAGGCACGCAGGCCTACACACTTGGCTAGCCACGGCGAGTCACCCCTGCCACTGCCACTCTCAGGCGCACAGGCCTACACTCATGGACCAGAAGAGATCGACTCAGCCACCGTCCCAAGAAGTCCTCTCCCAACAATTTCCATAGAAGCCATGCCCCTACAGTCATTGCCAAGCTATAACTCCAAGATTCGGCAACATGTGTCCAGATACAACAAGGCGCATACCAGTCCACATGTATACTGTGGAAGCTAAGTCTGTACCGCATAGTTACCTACCACAACTACCCTAAAACATCATATATGGTCTATAGTAGTCCGGCCCAATATGTCAATCCGTGAAATATGCCAACATTGAGTAAACTGACTCAATCCATGCCATTGCCGTACAAGCGACACAACTGTACCAGTTACTGACTATTTTGGTAGCATCCATGTACCATACCTCCGTCTGACTGTTTCAACTGTACTGTCATCACTGATAACATTTTTCCCTACTTCAGGAAATTTTTCTCTACATATGAATCTCCAGAATTTTCGAGATCGCTAAAATCCCAATTTCTCTTTTTCTGAATTTTTTTCAGAATTTAAAATCCCGAAATTCTAATTACTGCATTTTTTTCAATTTCCAAAAAAACCAAATTCTGCCCTTTCTCAATTTTCCGAAATTCGGAATAAATTTCCGAATTAAAATTTAAATTCACATATATCCATTTTCTAAAAATTCGGATTAATTTCCGAATTAATTTTCCTCCGCCCGTTCGTCCGCGCCGAATCCCGCTGAACCGGGTTTTCGTTGCCGGTTCGGCTTTCGCGCCGTTCGTCCGCGCCGAATCCCCCTGAACCGGTTTTCGCTGCCGGTTCGGCTTTCGCGCTGAACCGAGAACCCACCGGCCGAATGATTAATCAAATTTCCAGCCGACGTTTAACATTTAATTTATTAATAAATATTGAATAATCACAATTACTTAATTAACTAAACCGAAATTAATCTAATCCATCTCCTTCCTCCGCTCGGCGCCCGCGAAACCGTAGCCGACGATTCCTCCGGGAAATTCCGTTTCCCCCGTCGATTTCCGGCGACCGAGATCAAGGAAAAACAAAATCCGATGTTCATACTATCCTAATGTTTCATTAATGCCACTAATTTCTAAGGTTCAATCAAAATTTCCGCCAAAGTTTCATCCGATCCCCAATTTTAACAATCTATGAAATTAAACAAATTTCAGCATTTGATACTATCTTAACATGACTAAAGCACATAATCGAATCAACACATGCTTGGTAAAATTTCCAAATTCGGCGATTATAATTTTCCGAAGAAAAACCCTAAAATGCTAAAATCAATAATTTGTATTAATCAATTCCAAAAAAACCACAATTCGCATACTCCGGTAGCTATTTGCAAAATAATCCATATTTTAATTTGCTAAATAACTAATTTAAAATCTGAATTTCCTACCTTTCTTCTCCGGCGACGGTGATGCTCGCACTCGACCAACCGTTGCTCCTCGCCGAACGAAACCGGTACCAATCGATTCTCCTCGGTCCCACGAACCTCGAGGTACAAAAAGCCCCTTGAAAGGCTGCCGAAAAGTATCGCCGTTCGCCGCGGACACCCCGTCTCTGGCCACCGCTCGAAAACCCTAACAGCCGAATAAATCGGGTTAAATACCCAGCTTAAACCGGTAATAACCCGTTAAGAACCCATTAAGCGCCGGTTGACCTTCTAATAACGCCGCTTAAACCCGATCAGCTGGTTAATCTCCACCGCTGATCTCGTCCGTCCGATCCGCTTATCCGTGGCTTATCCAACCGCACGCGCAAACGCACTCGACGAACCGCCCCCCGCCTTCACTGAACCGCTCCGGTCCGGTTCTCGCGCGGTAAAAACAAATTTCCGGTTTAAAAATCTAATAGACCGATTTAAATAGATTTTCGAATTTCAAAAAATCCAATAAATCCAATTAAACAGGAAAAATTACTTAAAAATTTCCTCGGTGCTCCGAAAAATCCCCAGAAAATTTCAGAAATTCCAACAGCCTCCAATTGAGCTCTTGGCTCATCCTGCTGTCGATCTGAAATCATCCAAGCCACAATTGAATTATTGAAGATTAAACATATACTATTTTACCGGTTATAACAACTTTCTTACTATGGTGTACTTAAAAAGACCTAAATGGCTAATTATAAAATCCAAGAAACCTTAGTTGAGTATAACCTCAAACACCAAAAACCAATATGAATATTTTCCAAATTTAATTAATCCTAATAATAGTCTAAAAATTAGTAATTATGCACATACCGCAAAGAAAATACTTAAAAACAATAATATTCTATTAAAAATACTTATTAAAATATCGCAACCTAGTTGTAATCTCTCAATATGCTGCCCTTAAATTTTATAACACTCCCCTCAATACATGTAACAAGCTCTACAGTGATATAGAGGACTCATTTAACCAAAGTACAAACATCACAAAGTAAAAGTACCTGATCCAAAAGTACAGCAACATTATTTTTGTCTTCACCCAAAACAATATTGAATTGGTTTGATGCTTAATTCTTGTGCTAGGTCTCATTTGGCCACACAAAGCTGTCATACAAAAATTGCAACCAGTGAAACATAAAGGATTAATTAATTGGAACATTCATCATGAAATATACCCAATAAAAAAGTTTAAAAATTTGTACAAGTCATAGAAAATATTTTGATATTTGTTTTGAAGAATAAAATACCAAATTCTAATTTATGTGATCAAGAGAAACATAATAATATTGAAAAGATATTATGTTTTTTAAAGTTGCAAAAATTTGAAGACAAGACACATCAAGATGAAATAATTTAAAAGCAAATGAGTTGATACCAAAGTAACATTAACAATGTCCTCAAAAGGGATGATTCAACGTTATGGCATAGCATCAATCTTCTTAAAAAAATAAATCAAATCATTGTAAAAAAAGTACAATTATGTTTTTCACTATAGAACAAAATTATATCACTTTGCACTATTTGGTTCAAGATCATAATTAGCATATCAATTAAGAAAATAGTCCACCTATCCAAAATCAAATGATTATTTAAAGCACATGGCAAAGGAAAAGCTTTACCCAAAAAAATCAAAAGTTTTATTGCCCTGACCCTAACGTCCTTTTAGCTCTCTTTCTTGGTTAAAACAATCCCATTCTAATATTCAATTATCTCACCCTTTATCATCAATAACTTCTTTATTACCAAGCATGGGCATCATGTAGCATAACTGGTCAAACACTGGCAATATGAATTTGCTTACCTGTCCTAACAAAGCCATACCACATAGAACATCAAGCAAACTTCTGCAACTTAAATGCATGGCATTAACTCCAAAAGATGGTGCCTGAAGTTATGTCCCAATAATTTGTATAATAAATCCAATATATTTGAAGCAAATCCAAGTAGCAATAAATTTTTCCAACATTACACCATAATCTTTAAACATCATTACCACTAAAATTGCATTTTTATACTCAAATATTTAATTCAAAAGCCTTTCTAAAGCTTTCTTACACATTTCAACAAACCATTTAGTTTAGAAGAGGATTCAAATAGATCTCAACAAATGGAAAATTGCATGAAGTACAAACAGTCTTAACAAAGGTATTGCATCCTTGTCAAACTCTCAAACTTGGGCTTCAAGTCCATGTATTAGAAGTGCCATGTTGCATCACTAATCTAAATTTGCCAAAAACACAATCTCATATCCTCCATGAAATTCTAGGATGTATTGCACATTCTTTTAACAAGTGTCGAATACTCTTCCTAACCCTTAAAAGGGTGCATGATTGACAAGCATCAAAATAATTCTTGTTTCGTGGAAAATAGAAATGATGCGTGATGATTGATGTCATTCAAACATTCTTAAAGAAAAAAAACATTCACTTTGCTATAATCTTTATAAGTTAGAATCTTTATGCATAACATTCACACTTATGCATATATTTTTTATAGCATTTTTTTGTAATTAAAAGTAAACTATTATTCATATTTGTATGCCAAAGTGAATGATTTTATACTTATAAATAATTGAATGTTTTACATGCAATAAAAGTGTTATTTTGTAAATGTGAAACCTTAATTGTGTGTATTCATAGTTCTCTCTCCACATATGCATAGTTCTAGTCACATTAAAATTGCAACCATTTAAAAAAATATGTTTTATTAGGAGGATACATTAAAATTATTTACTTTGTGTTTACTATAATTAGAATAGACAACCAAATAGGTGTATTCATATGTTCATATAAAATTTTGTGGTTATTCTAATAAAGATTTTTTAAATTGCATGGTCCTTATATTTAGTACATGTTACATAAGCAAAAGAATGCTCGAGGTTCCTTATCTCATACATTTTTTTACTACTCATAAAGTCAACATGGTCATGCTCATTAACGTTTATTAGGTTGATCATTATTCTAATGCAAACCTGTTTTTGAAGTAATAGTTTTGACACATTTTAGTCTTTTGTTTCTTTTATTATTAATATTAACATCACCCAGAAAGTATAAACCACCTCTAATATAATAAAACCTAAAATGCACTATTCAATCTTACAGATATTAACAAAGCTTGTTTTTTCACTAGTCGAGTGCATGCATCTGATTCATTGCCTCATCCAAACAATGAAAATTGAGCTAAAACGAAAACATACTAGATGACCATCTTTAGCAGGCCCAACTAGATTATGCTTAAACCAACAAAAAAAATCAAGTATATCTTAAAACTCAATTTTAAGGTAAACTCCAAATTCATGTTTTCTCATCTACTATTTTTGCTTCTTCTGCATATATATAAATATAAAAAAATGTTGACAAAAACATAGGTAATTTGAGTAATTTAAGTAATTTTCTTCAATTCTGTACACAAAAAAGCATATTATACAAAAGAATTATCGTTGCATAGATGAGAAATCATAAATGAAAGTTAGAATATGTTACATGCTTTTCATAACAACAACAAAATTCAATTCAATGCAGCACAATCCCACTACTTTTTAATACTCATCCACGACATATTAAAAAAATGTGATGTTGTATTTTTTCTACGTATTTGATTATATTTTGTATTTTTAATGCATTTGAAAAGAAAAATGTGTTTTATTTTGTTATGTTGGCCTTTGTCACCAGGTATTATGAAGAGATGCCCATTGTTGTAACCAATACATGATCAGTTTCTAAGGGTGGGAATGTTCAAAACATATAAGTAGTAACATCACCAATTGTGGGCATGTTCAATTCCAACAAATTCAAAAACAACTTAGGCAAACTAGATTTATTTATTGATGCATAGTGCACATATAGATGCTTGCCTCCCAACTACATATTCACAAATAAAGCAATGCATGTAAAATTCTATGTGCACAAAGGGAGAAATGCCCATAAAAATATTCACTCCACAATAGTTATTTCTATACAAGTGGAGACAATGTTTAATATATGTTTTGCATTATGAGTATAGTCATATGTACAAAAAGAATTTAATGCATTCACAAATTACATTATGTACATACAAACATGGTTATATGAGAACAAAAATCATTATGTACAATCATGCATAAATGAAAACAATGCATCCATTTACCATAAAAAAAAGTCTAACAAAAATTAATGCATGTGTAAGTTGTATTAAATGTCTGTAGATACACGCACATATAAAAATAATGGGCTCCACGAAACGACACAATATAACACAGTATAAGAGCCAAATCCCATTATGAATGGTTTATCTTTTTAATATTGTTTTTAATGACATTTTTAGAGAAGAAATCATTGTTGTTGAGCCCAAGATGACTAGAGATTAAAGAACCAGAGGTGCTGGTCGCTTCAAGTGTACGTATAGAGGGACCAAGTCTTTCCCTTAGTATAACTTGTCATTCATGTTTGTTGTACTAGCTTTAACACTTCTTTCTTGGTATTTCTTTGTGTATCTATATAACTATTAAAGTAAGAGCAAAATGATTTTACATCTTTCTCATGTTAGTTTTGTTGGTCCTATAAATGTTGCTATTAAAATATACTTTCAATAAATATGAGTTCATTATGTTCTCACTTTCATCTTCATTGCACCACAAAAATTTAAATTCAGATTTCCTCTTATATTTAAATTTGCTTGCATGAGTTTAATAGCATGCTTAAAGTTAATTTCATTAACTACTTTTACTTGGAATCTACCAGCAAATTATAAGACAAAGGATAGTTGCCTTTCAAGAACTTGGTTAATTTGTCTGATTTGCAATAGATAAGGTTTCAATTATTTGAGTTATTATTTTAAATTGGTCATCATGCCTCATCAAAATCATAACTTACATATGTCATAGTTGCAATTAGGTACAAAACACATGTCTATTAAAATTTATTGCATGCATTTTTTTGTTTTCATTTTTATTACCACATTTGCATTAGCATTTCTTTACTCTAAATTTCAAACACATTTCATAGGTCCTCATAGTTTTGTCTTGGACATAATATCGAAAGATTGCAACTAGACACCTCCCAAACCTTTGAGTGTGCGTTGCATTAGAATCCTGTTTATCCAAGACCATTACATGAATTCTATGACACCATTGCACCATATTGGTTAGATATTAAGATTCAAAAATGTCAAGTCCCTTATATTAATTTGTTCTCACCTTTTTTTGGTCTTCCTCTTCCACCATTGAATGAGAGAATTATGGCAACTCTTCTCTCTTAACAAATTAATTGATCCAAAAATAATATGTTCAAATCATACAACCAAACAGTCCTGGCAATAACACTTTTATCGCTTTCATTATTTCTAATTATATCATTTCAAGTATATCTACCAAATGTTGTATTTGTTTACTTGAATTCACCAGACAATATTTAAAACCATATAATCTTTTTTATTCCACTTGGTTTAAAAAACTTATATGTAAACATGAGTAAGATATTTTGATCATACAATATAACAAAAGCATTCCTCAATTCCTTCAACATGTTTGAATTAGATTATAACGATCATTTAAATATTTCTATTTTTTTAAAATTTATATTAGAAATAATGAAATCTCTCATTTTTTTATATTTTAGTATGATATAATAGTAATCCTTAGCAATTGTACTCTTTTGGGTTTTATTAAAAATGAATTCCATGTTTAGTTAAACAAAATAAAATAACCTCTTTCTTAGTGCTATCAACAAAAGCATCATCAAAAGTAAAAATAAGAATGCACCATTGTTAATATAGAACCAATGCAAAAAATTACAATTGAGAAAACTTTAATCAACAATACTTGAATGCACATATCCATCATTACTTTTATATGCAAGCTTTCATAACTTCAATACATCTAATGATAAGCTTTTTCCTATCACAAGGCCTTTCAAAACACTATTATTGGACTTCTATCATTTCCCTTCTAGATTTCTTCATCAAACCCCTTAGCAAGTGAATAGTCAAAATAATTGAACTTCTAGACACAACCAAATTGAATCAACAATATATTAGTTTTGTGTCATAATTTAAGCTCCTTGAAATGATAAACATTACTTTTGAAAACTAACATCATTAAACTTATAGAATCATACCTTACCTTTTAGCAACCTTTGTTCTTAATTTCTTTTCCTTTTTTCTCTTTTCTAAATATATTAAGAATAATCATTGCCTTTTTTCATTTTTTTAATGGGCAATATCATCATACATATTATTGTAACATGTTTTACACATCTATAGTAAAATCATGATCATATGATGTTTAGTAAAATATAAGCAAACACAAGAAATACAAGCATGAATGTCAATCATCTTTGAATTTGATAGATTTCCATTCATTACTTATTATAGTTGCCAAGAATTATATAATACTATGTATACATAGATGTATGAGCTTGCTATCTCAATTCCTCTTGTAAAGGTCTCCCCTTAAAATAGATATCAAATTATGTGCCTTTATATGATCCATATTTCCTTCATTTTAAGTATTTTACACTTTACTACAATATATCTTTCCTAATTTCCAAGATTATTTCTCAATTCCCTTACTTGACTAGTTAAACTCTTTCTAGTAATTTAATAACACTACTTCTCTCCCTCCTCTTCTCTTTAAGCCGTCAACCACGATCAAATTGTTTTAATTATATTCAAAACACCCTCATCATCCATGGTCATCTTCTCACATACTAAATATTGATACTTCATTTCCCATCAACAATTAGACCTCTTCAGTTTAGCAATTTCTTGCCTTCATATCGCTTGGAATTTAGTAGTTTTGCAAAAAATTAGGTTACTGTCATGTCAATTTTGTCAGTACAATAAGGTTAGGAAAATTTTAAAAAGAAGATTTAATCAAAATTAGGAAATTCTAAGATTTCTTGCTTTTTTTAATAATTTGAACTTCAAAAGTTTAGTGGGTAATTTTGTATGATTCTTCTTGGCCAACTCCACCTTTTGCCAAATTTCATATATTTTAATGATATTTAATATTTTAATAATTTAACCAAACCTAAAATATTTTTAAATCCTAATTAACTTTTGGTTCAATGACTATCATGCCTACTTTTTTAGGCAGAAAATTTTTACTATGCGAATACTTGTAAATTCTATGCCTTAGCAAAATTTCATAACTGTGTGAGTTTATGTAATATTTTTAATTAATTTAAAAACTTTTCAAGATCTTAAGTTAATCCTTATAAATCTTTTGTCTTCTATTTTAATACTCAAAAGATTTTTTTTTTCAACATATCATCATTTTATTCAAATAATTTATTCATTTTATTTCTTAGATTGTCTCTTTCTTTTTAGGGGTTGCTCCTTTAGTGGTATACAACTTTTGAATAACATGAAATGATACTTTAAAGTTATGGAAAATTCTTTAAAATTCTAAATAATTCAAAATAAAAATAATTCAATTTTCTTTATATTTTGGATATTATAAATCTTCTCTTCTTAAGATCATAAATCAAACATATGATTATAATTTTTTTATTAATTTAAAATATGAAAATATTATTCAAATAATTGCCCTCACATTATGGATGTCACAATTAAAGGGAACGATAGATCATGCTCTATCTTATTTAGTAGTTTGTTACGTTTCTATTAAGTTGTTAGTTTTTGTATTTTTGTAGAGATTTAAGAACTTACCTTTTGAAAGAATGTCTAATTTTTTATATTGTTTTTTTTATTATTTTCAAAATATAAAAATTTATATTATCTTTACTATGATTTTTAAAAATGATCATGCTAATGGTTTTTTATTTAAAAAAATGTGTTTTCAAAATAAAAAGATAGAGAAAGAAACGACATGAGCCCTAATTACTTTGTGACATTTTGAGGAATCTCGTTTGATTTGAATAATGTTAGAGCTATTTGTTAAATGATGATGTATTTTATCTTCTAAAGTTAGAGATGCAAAAATTTAGAACGTTATGTAAACAATCTTTAATAAAAATTAGAGCTTTAAAGATTTATAAAAAGTGTACCATGGGACTAAATATTTTGAATGAAATTTTAGCAATTTATTGAGAAAGTTTCTTAACTTCATGGTCTCAAAAAACGTGGAATCTAAGTAAATGTAGACATGGTAAAGCATTTGGTAAACATGCCTTCCTAAAAAGCTCATCGAGATGCTCAATATCTAGCTAAAAAAATTATCAGGTTCACTCTTTTTATTTTCAAGCATGGAGAGAAACATCAACAATTCATCAAGCTACTCTAACAATACGTTTAGACAATAGTAAAATCGAAGATTGTTAAAAGGATTTTCTAGAACTTAATTATTACTTATCTCAGCCTCCAATCTTGTGCAAACTATTCCTTAGGGAGTCTTTATATATATCTAATTGCTTGAAGTTTGATAATTAACTCTGCATTAATTCAAGAGAATAATTGATTTCAACAACTAATGTATTATGTTACTCTCACTCAAAAAGATGTAGAGCTAAGATAATCTCTTATAGAGCATCTAACCCTAGCTTTACTTATGTCAACATATCAGTTATACCAATATTCGCATCATAGATGTGAAAACCAATAAACCTATGAGGCACATCCTCCAACCAATAGATGATATAAATAGGTTGCAAAAGTTGGTAATTAAGCATAATGAGTTTGAATTTAACTTCATTTCCTATTCATTTATGAAATCTCAAGTTATTAAAGGTTTTCTAATGGAGAGAAACTCTTTTGATTCAAAACCTAAGACCCTTTTAAACTTTTAACAGCCTTTTTTGATGGAGCTTTCATGTGTGAGTCTTGTAGCATTAGTTCAATCCTTCTTAGCTAATAGTAAATAAAGCTTAAAGGAGTTATCATAATTGTTTTCATTATCACCAACAAATAGGCTAAGCATGAAGCCTTGATTGCAAGGCACTAGTTTGCTTGAGGGCTAAAAATGAAGCACTTAAAAATCTTTAGTAGTTTCCAACTAACTAATAAGTAGTGTCTTATCAAAAAGTAAAGATTTACACTAAAATCTTATGAATACTAGCTTGGCCTCTTCTCCAAAAGTATGATACTATAGATCGATTTTTTATTCTTTAAGAACAAAATCAAGAAGTGGATCTACTAGCCAATAATATAGATTCTAGTGATGACTTTTCTCAGCTTAAGAAGTTGAGTATTGAGTTAATAAATCGCCTTGTTCTTCGACCTAAAAGGCCTTCTTACTGATAAATCCCTATGACAGTTATGTAAAGTTTGGGATTTTAACCCTTATAAAGTTAGATGTAAAAAGGTCAAGTGGTACATTCAATAATATACTTTGGTTGATTAACAATATTATCAAAAATCATATCTCAAGACATACACAAATGTGTTCATCTATGACATTTAAAATTTTATATCAAGCTAATAGTTATGTTTTAACAAATCTTAGTACCTAAGACAACCTTAGAAAAGTTTAAAATATTATAAAAATAATTATATTATTTTGAAACCATAATTCTTAGATGAAATCATTAGAGAGCATAAAATATTGAGCATTTCACTAAGTGAAGAAAAAAATGCAATCTTTTAAAACTTTTCCAAACATCCTTAATCATAAATTTAGCATGTCACACTCCCACTTGGTTAACTTTATAAGAGGCCATCCATTACACATGGTCTGATCTAAAATAATGAGCTAATTACCCAACACCACGATGCCTTACAGCTTTTTGTTGTGCTACCACCAAGGAGAAATAATAGTAATAATAATGATTATGATGATGATAATAATAATAATAATGATAATAATAATAATAAAGACAAGCTTGGCTAACCCATTTCTCGCATAAACTCTCTTATAAATAGATAGAGGTTGATCTTGAGGAGAGAGAACAAAGTTGTGATTAATTTTAATAAAAAAGACAAGAGAGAGATAGAAAGAAAGAAAATTTGAGAAAGGGAGTGTGCCCATGAGAGGACACTTAGGAGCTAAGGGAGCTTCCACAATGCTAATGCTAATGAGAAGAGCATATCATTAAAACATTTAAGTAAATCCAAAACTTATTTTTTCATGACAAATGAAGATGAGGGAGATGACGATAAGGAAGGAAAAAAACCTGTATGGAAGAAAAACAACATGACAATACTATTAATAATTTTGGTGAATTCAACTAAGTTGGTTCTTATAATATTAATATGAAAAAATTATCCCAAAATCAAGTCTTAGCTAACTACTAAATATTCTAGAATGTAGGTGTCACTTGTGACCCAAAGCCTACATTAGCATATAAAATTAACCAACTACTAAAGTTAACTCAAATGACCAACCAACCCAAATTGATCGATGCTAATTCGACACCAAGTTGATCAATAAAAATTGTGTCTCTTGAGATGAGTGAATAATAAAGTTTACTATTAAGTTTAATAAAATTCTTTTTACTCATATTTAATCATATTTGTGATACTTAGTTCCATAATTTGGTTTCATGCACAAATTTTATGGAACAGAGCTTATTTGAAGAATCATGATACCATTAGATGATATTAATTGAGTAAATTAAATGCCAATCATGACAAACTCTAAATATGTATAAAGAGTTGTGCTGGAAATTAGTACATGATGAACAAAAGATATGAATATAACATAAAATAATATACATAAGATGTCATCAGCACATGTAATGATATGTGATGATGCATATGTGATGTTGGACATATGTCAATCAATATGAGATATTAGATATTTTGTAATTGATAATGTTGTGAGAACAAGCTAAACAAAATTAATGAAATTATATTAAAAATATTTGCAACACTTTAATAAGATTGATTATATTATTATACTTCTTAGTTTCATGTTTTGAAAATTTAAAGATAAAATCAAAGTTTTGAGTATAATCAAGTGCAATGGACATCAAAATCAAGCAATAATACCAATTGATTGATATTATTTTAATAAGATGAATGAGATATTTGTGGCAATCAAGTAAAGCAAAACTCTTTAATTTGTGCATTGATATTTGTGACAATCAGGTCAGACAAAATCTTTTGATTGGGCACTATTAATAATTTGTGACAACATGATAATGCAAAACCATTTAGTTAAGCACCATGTATTAATATTATTGGTAACAATTGAGTAGGGAAAACACTTCATACTAGTTATCATTCTAGGTGTATCTTAGTTGCATATATTGATTTTCACATGTAAGCTTAAAAGACATGATAAAATAAGAGTTTTCATTATATTCAAGTTTACAATTAAATGGATAGTTAGGAAGTAATAAGCCCATTAAAAAAGATTACAAAAACCTAGAATAAATTATATGGGACATTTTAATAACAAGACATTTTTATTGTGATACTTGATATAATAATGTAATACTTGATAACATTCTTATAGTTTATATGAAGCAAGATGTCACCAAAATTGGATGGTTTTCTCTCATTCTTAATTGTTATTATTAAGTCTCAAGCACTTGGTTTGCTTACATTCTCATAACATGATTTTTTTTTGTACTAATTGTTATGATTATATGAATATTTTTTAGTGATTTATATGAAGTGTCTTTTGATAATATCTTGCACATTCTTAGCTTCTTTGAATGTTACATTAACATGAATCGTTGAAGTTATATCAATTAAAAGATTAATTATAATATGTTTAGATAACATGGATTTTTGGCTTGAAGTTATTATTTTTAACATAATAAGTCTATGGTAGACTTGCCACTTATTATTCAATATTTTCTAAAAGGGATAATTTAATATTTTTATATGTATATATTGAGGACACCATTGGTCCCAAAGAGTATGGATGAAAAGTGGTGAGAAAAAGAGTTTTAAAGAAATTTGAGTGCTTATGTATCTTTAAATTGTATACTCATCATTTGATCAACAAAATAATTTTTAGTCATATATATGTATAATTATCTTTGGTAGAATTAAATAATTAATAATAAGAATTAAGCCCTAGTGAACAAAGAAGAGGAAAAAATGTTTAAGAAACTAAGGCCATCACACCATCCTTTTCAAGTTAAAGATATGATTAAGTTGATCCATTCAAGAGAGTGTGATTGATGTGCCTCTAGCTATAAACTTGCCATGAAGATTATGTATCAAGGATTTTTTTGACCAATAATGATAAAAATATTACTTTATTTACCAAAAGGTGCAAAGGGTGTCAAGTTCATGCTCCCCTTTCATACTAATTATTCACAAAGATGGAAAGAAATAATTATTTATTGGTTCTTGTTAGACTATGGTATGAATTTCCATTTTTTATTTCCAATTGCTACAAATTAAAGGAGGACCCTTCTCATTGTGGTTAACAACCTTTAAAAATGGATAAAAGTGAAGCCTCGTATTGGCAAGACTATTAATAAGATTTAAAGTTTTCTTTACACAAACATTTATATAGGTTTAATATTTCCATAGCAATTGTTACAAATGACAAAATAATGTTCCAATCTAAAGAATTTCCAGATTTATGCAAAATGTATGGCTCTTTTTTAGGTATTCCTCAACTTATCATACTCACATAGATGGACAAGCCAAAGCAACGAACAAAGGCATCTTAAAAATTCTAAAGCCTCGTCTTGATGATAAAAAAGGTGGGTGGGTAGGTGATCTCCTCGACATATTGTGAGCATATTGAACTACACATTCTGCAACACGTCAAGTTTTTCTAAGGATTCAAAGCTATAATCACTATGGAGGTCAATCACTTAACAAGTTCAAAAGCTTGAACTTGAAACTGGCATATCAAAAGTTGGACCTAATCAAGGAAAACTATTTGAGAGACCATGCAAAGAATCTAAATATAAAGTAAAGTATGAAAAAATATTACATATTAAGAATTGTCCTTTCAAGGTCAAAGATTTAATTCTTAGAAAATATAAGTCTTATACAAAATAAGAGCTCTCAATGCTAATAAAGCCTCCATAAGCTTGCGACAAACTTGAAAGGATTGTACTTGATCAAGCATGTTCTAGGACCAAATGCCTATCAACATCATAAAGAGGAAGATGTTGAGCTCCAACAATCAAAGAGTAAGGAACACTTAAAAAGGTTAAATATATGCTAAAAGTTACATACTTTTCTTCTTATGCTTACTATCAAAGCTATTATTTGACTTTCCCTAAAGTTATCAATAAAATTTCATACTTAGCATCATGATTTTACATTCTCAAGATTTTGTTTACTTAAACAAAGTCAACTCTCTTTGTTTAATTATAATATTTAGATATCTTAAGAACTAATAAAATTGTACTTTAAAAGTATAGACTTATTTGAGGGCAAACAAAAAAAATTTTATCTTAAATAAAGTCATCTGTTGAGCTAATTCATCAATCAAAAGTTATTTGATGTGCTCTATAAAATTCCAAATTACTTGGGTTTTAATTTCTTTTGGCAAAAAATCAACATAACTACTGTCACTTGACATTAACAAATCAACTATTTAAGTTAATTACATCTAGTTTGTAGTTGGATATATTTAATCCTTAAAAGTCAATGTCAGTGATGGTCATTCAATAACAGATATTCTCTTAAGACATGAAAACCTAACGGCAAATCCATTTATTGTTAAGTTTCTTAACCTAACCTTATCGAGTATGGATCATCATTCGAGATATGAAATTCTATCAAGAAAATATATGTCAAATCTATGTGAGTGTACCTAAAACTTAGCCCTTGAACTTTTTTAGCCAGACCATATATCATCCAAAAACCTAGTCTTGCACTGATATTAAGCCCAAACCTACTCCAACAAATAGTCCAGTGGGTCACAATAAGTCGAAACATGAAATGTTTAAGGGGAGATCCATATTTATATATTATAGAGCTAGATAACAAGTTCTTTTGATGTTTATTTACATTGTTATATTTCATATGTTAATGGCCCATGAGAATAGGCTCAATAAAAGTTATTAGCATAATCAGTCCTAATCATTTCTTTATATTAAATGGTTTTTGAGTAATGCTCCAGTAATAAAAATGCAAGTGCCTTTTCACTACTTGAAATAACCATTTCAACTTGCTTTCGTTTACATCATTTGAATCAAATTTTGATTGAGTTTGACATCTATGTGAACTTTTTGTTACATGGATCTTCTTCACTATTCCATAGTAAGCATGCTTTGACAAGCATAAATCTTACTTTCTCTTTTTATTTCCTTCATTATTATTCCATTATGTGAAGGCTACAAATGGCAAAAACAATTCTTCCTTTCCTTCCTAATTTCATCACTAACTCATTACGTGGAGGTTGAGAGTTTTTGCCTTTTCATCTCATGTTTTTGCAAAGTTAAAATCTTATTTATAACTTCTAAGTACCTAAGTATTTCCCCTTTGATCATACCATTCACTTGGGAAAAAAGTTTGTTTCATCTTCTTAAGTTTTGACTTGTCATTTGCTCTCTCTCCTTTAAACATCAAACTCACACTTGGAGATTGGATTCTTCTATTTAATTCTTTTACCTTATGCTTAAGCTTTTAACTAAAACACCAAAACTTAGAATCTTTTCAAGTAAGATAGCTCATTACCATGACCCTGTGTTCGGCAAAAAGAAGCAATAAAAAAGGCATAATAAGATAACTAATGGGACTTAACCAATTGTAGAGATAAGGAAAATACCAACCTTCAAGAACTGTGAAAGCATGCATTGCAAATAGCATTAGCAGTTCGATCATAAAACCATACTTTTCGTTGATGAAGATCACACGGTACAACAAGTGACCTCCTCGCCCTTAGTTCTTCCTCTCCCTTCAAACAAGAAATCATACATCAGTTATTATAATCAACAAAACTAAGAAAAATCAGTAAAAATAGAGTATATTTCAAATCACACACCTGTAGTAATGAGAAAAAAATATTTTGCAGCTTCCTATTTTTAGCTTCATTTCTATGCTTTTTGTTCATGTGCTGAATATAGTGCACAACATAAAAAAATGCAAATTGTTTTAGGTTTCGATCACCAATGATCTGAAGGTCCATAGATAATTCAGGAGGCACATCCAACTAAACAAATATGACTATACAAATAAGTAAAACGTAATTAAAAACATAAACTTTCAAAACAAACAAGAAAAATCAATAACATGCTAGAGAACTTTAATTTCTATATAATCATTGGAACAACATAACTCATGCAATACAAAATAATACTATGAAAAAAATTCCATTTTGGTTGTTTTAAGATCATTTGGTTTAAGCCCATAAACTTTCATAGCTTTCATCTAGGCATTTGAAGTTGGCAAAATATTTCAGATATGCCATTTCTCTTAGCTTATAGTATATACTTAAAAACCCCACTTATCCATCTCTCCTTCCCCATTCTTTCAGTTGACCTCTAGGCAACTCTATGGTGTATCTTTCCATTTATCCCAGATGCCTCCCAACCATCTATTTCTATGCCTTGTCCTCTCCATTGTCCTCAAGGTAGCCAACCCGTGGCAATGTATGTCCAAAATTGTGTTAAATCTAATGCTTAGGACTTCCAAGAAGCAATGTCTTATATTGTCTAAATATACTAATAGATTAACAAAGATAGGTATATCAACAATAAGTTAATTTAAAAAAGGTAAGGATTCCTACAACATCATGCATGGAAATGTATAATGAAATAATTTAAAGAAGTTAGAATTAAATAATAAATTTGACTAAGTTAATTAACATCACGATTCATAAAAAGATAAACATTACTATTGTTCAACAAACTAGGCACATTGTCAAAAAACCAAGGTATTACCAATTTTAGGATTCAAACATCAATACTCAAGTAAGAATTGAAATAGAAATGGGTTAGTACAACTTTGGATAAGTCTATGAAAGATAATATAATGAATGTTTATTACAAGATTAAAGAGCTTAATGAAGAACATAAAATGATTGTAAAAATTTCTTATTATTACTTCAAGGAACAAAAAACATTTTCTTAATTATACAAAAGAATCATCATGAACTCAAATTAATTATTTATTACAATATTTCCCTCACATGCTTGAAAAGGCATTAGAAAAGAAAAAAGGAAGCTAGCGTTGGACATATTGAAATTATAAAAAACGTGTATAACAAAACAATAATGAGTGTATAAGGAGGCTTTATATTGATAAGGTATTAGAAAAGAATAAAAAGAAATTAAAATTGCATATATTAAAAATAATTTTGCACGCCTAAGGAGAACATATTAAAGATTTTTTAATTACAATCGAATTTCATTATAGCTATGCTTTAAGTCCTTGGATGTGTTCGTAAACTTAATTTCAAAGCATCAAAAACATTTTGTAAATTTCCCACAACTCCCATTTTTGCTCAAAAAGATAATGCTTCATAAGTACTTTTGCACTTCTTCTTTCATCAAACTTTTAGACAACGTAAGCAATGAAAGACAGCTTCAATTTTACACTAATTATTGATGCAATTATAAAATTCAAGATAAACCATTAATATGCATTTTGCTAATAATTTAATACCAATTGATAAGACTAAGCAAAGAGATAAAGAAAAACTGAGACTAAGCAAATAGATAAAACAAAACTGAGTCTATGAACATTCACTCTAAAGTTTAAATGGTATCGCATTTTTAGTTCTTATAATAAATATATGGAATTAATATTTAGAAAAGTAATTCAAAAAATATATTGATTGTAATAGCTATCATTAACAAAAGAAACAATACAAAATTTACTTATTTTGAACATATACCTCAAAATGATAAAGAAATTAACGAAAATATCACTAATATGATCCAGGCATTGAACAAATAAGATGAAAATAAAACATACTTTTGAGTGTTGTGTAATCAAAATATCACACTCAAGAACAAAGGCAAATTTATAAGATTAAATGGTATCAAATGTCCATGTGTGAGTACAAACACACAAATAGAATAATTGCTATAGAGATAAAGGTTCAAATAACTTACTATAAAGAAGAAAGTTGGCATTCTAGCAATTGAAGACAATTCTAAAGAAAATCAATTAATGAAATCTTTGCTATTAAAAATTAAAAAATATAGAACAAAAAAATGACTATTGACTATTAGAAATGACTTTAACAACTTTGGATCCAGAAGAAAAGTAATTAATGAATAGAAACAATAGCATCTTACAATCAATGTATCTGACCTCACTTGATGTGTTAAAGGACTATTCTTGTAATTATAATAACGAAATATGAATTTAGTGTTGGTAGCCTAAACCTTTTTAATATAAGAATCTAGCAAAAGAAATATACAACCTCACAAGAAATAGTTAAGATTCTATATTTAAGAAATCATAGGAAAAATGCCTGTTTTGTTCTTTGGAGAGGGAAATCAAACTTTTACCTTGATGAACAATAGAAAGGCCTAATCAAGTCTAACAACTTATCAACAATTATAATCATCTCTTAAAGCTTAATGAATTGGAAGTTTACTGTTTTCTCTAATGCCCAGTTCAAAATATAACTTTAACCAGAACAAAAAAAAGATATTTCCACCCATTAAAATGCTGAACAAAAATATGCTGAATAATGGCAGCCCTCCAAATTGAAGAGCACCGAACACTATAACAGATTTGTCCAAAAAAATAAAAAAAAATAACGAACCTTCTTATTGCCAAGGAGGATGATGGCTTGTTTTATATGGGAACAAAGGGAAGCTGGGAGGGTTCAAACTTCTGATTAAAGGAGATGAGAGACTAATGAGGAAATTCAACGAGGCATCAGGGATAGTATGGGGTCATGTGCGCCAGGAACATCGTGAGGTCACCGAGATGCTTCGAGACCACCAGGTCCGACGACGAACTGAGCGCGGATTACTGAAGGAAGAGATGTAGGGACGATTTGAAGTGGCCGCATATAAGGAGAAGCTCCGCCTCATATCCTTCTAGGTCCAGCTTCATCCTTCATTAAAGCAGAGAAAGGCTCAGCCTATCAGCTGCCTTTCCAGATGTAGAGAAGGAATCTGGTAAGAGGAGGTTCACCACCATCGTCAGTTCTATAGATCAATTAACAAAACCCTAGTCGAACGGAAGCTCAAAAGAACCAAGCTAAGGAGCTTATGCAGTTTTGGGATGGCAAACTTTTAAATAGAAAAGATAATTACAAAATATTAATAATTTATTAAACAAAAGAAGGGAGTATTATTTTGAATTAGCTTGGCAACACTAGGATTGCTCTACACGTTAGTACAAGATTAAAATTTTTAAAATATTTTAATAAAAATAAATTTAATAATATATTTAATAAAAAAGATTTGGGTATTATTACTAAATTTTAATAACAATAAAATTTTTTATTATATTATTATTAAATAATAATCTATCAATAAACACATCTTTATGGATAAAATTTATAAAATTTTAAAATGCGTAAATGTGCACCACAATTTTTTATCATCAGTCTACAATATTGTTATGTGATAAATAATAGCGATGTAAAGTTTAAGAATCTTATGATAAAAGTCAAACTCTTGATATTCTTTTGCTTAATGTTCGATTCTTAAAATCCAACAGCTTGAGGTTGGACAACTAAGAGTTAGTTGTCATCGCAAGCAATGCGATCGCCTAAGGAGATAATGCACATGATTCATCCAGCTCGTACCCATGTCTTGTGCATTAATCATAAACCACCATTGCCCGCAAGACAATACTTCTGGCAATGTTGGCACCTAAGGAGGTAAGTGTAAAGTTTAACTATCCTTTTCAAAATGTCTTGTGTCACCACATGCAACACAACCACCAAAGAAATAAAAAAAGAAAGATAATATTTGGTCATTCATTGTAGATGCACAAACTCAAATAGGAAGTGACACTTAGGGTTTAATTGAAGGCAATAAATTTTCCTACTTGAAGAACAAACACTTTTCTAAAGAGAAATAGAATTTTAGTTTATTCCCCTGGTTTTTGTTGTCCTCTTTTGTGGTCCTCAACCTAAGAGACCCCAAGTTATTACTTAATGTTTTTTAATATTGCACTCAATAAGAATTTTTACTATGCCACCATTGTTCATATCCAACTTGTTGACCAAGAATATTATACCCAATCTCCATTGTATCATAGAATATAACTTTCACATATAGTTTATATTATTTCATCAAATGTTTAATTTTGATTTTTTTATAGTAACTCTAAATCTCATGTTATATTACATTGACATCACATTGATTTGGTTACATTACATTTCTTCAATATTTCACATTTCTCCTTTAATATATATTTCCTTTACATTAAAATTATAGTTTATTATGATTTATCTTTATTTACTTTGGTAATGTAAAGTTTTTCTAAACTAGGTTTGATCAAGAAACAACACACATCTTTGGATTCGTCCTCATGAGCTCTATCAAGTGAATTATTCATTTTGATATTTTTAAATATTTTTTTCTTGTCCTCTTTACGAGGTATTTTATTTTCTACCTAATTTGATGATTGATAATGTTACACCAACCGCCAAATCAGCACGAAATTAACTGTTCCTATACAATTTATCTTAATTCTTTAAATTGCTTGTTTTGATTTTCTTATATTTCTATGAAGCTCTAAATCTTCTCTCTTGTAACATTACATCACTATAGTCTTGTTGGATTACATTATTTTAATTTATCTGACTTTAGTTTTAACATAAATTTACATAATATTAAAATAACGATCAATTATTACTTTTATTTAATTTCTTTTGTAATTTAAAAAAATTATAACCCAGTTTCAATGGAGATGAAACGAATACCATTATTGTCATATTATAGAGTTCCACTCAATTAAAATTTTATTTCTCATAACTTAAAAAAAAATTATTTTCAAAAGTGATTATATGCTTTGCAAGTCATTTCAATCCAAACCTCATGTGATAGTCAATGATACTACATTAGATCTTCTTAGAATCTTGGATCACAATTTTTCTATAATATTTATCACTTTTCCACAAATTTTTTTATTTGATTTGGTTATATTACTTATTAACTTTACATCTCCTCCAATGTGAGCTTTTAATCACTTTTATTAGTTGAAAAACATTATTTTAATTGAACTCATTTCAATTATAATATATTTTTGCTTATTATTAAGATGATACTATATTATTACTTATGCTTATTTGTTTTTGTAATTCATATTTTCTATAAAATGTGTTTTGAACGAGTTGAAAAAAAAGTTCGTTTTATTTGTCCCAGTAAACTCTATCTAATTAAATATTTATTTTCAAATTTTTAATTATTTTTTATTATATTTTTTTCTTAATTTATAGGATATTTTTTCTCATACTTGATTCCATCATTGAGGATGTTATACTTGATCTCCTTAGTACCTTGGAGGATAACTTTACCATACAAGTTTTTTTAAATAGTTTAGCTCATTTGATCAAAGATTTTTCTTTAGTTTGGATATATTGTTATGAAACTCTAACTCTTCTATGGTGTGATAGTTACATAGTTTTTATATAAATATTATAAATTCCTTTAGTTTATCTTATTTTAGCTTTATTATATATTTATCAAATATTGAAATACTAATTTATTATTATTTACACTTATTTAAATTGATATTTTATAATAAATCCAAACAAGTTCTAACTGAGACATCAAACTTCATCACCTTTCTAGTTTAATAAGTTGTATAAATGTAAATCTTTTATTATCCATGGTTTTTGCACTCTTATAAGATATTTTGGTTCTTACAAGGTTGTCGCACACATCCTCCATAATATTTCTGAATGCAACTTTTTCGAAATAATTTATCTCATTTCATAAAACATAATTTTATTATATTATGGTGAAACTGAAATTCTCTACACATGTAAATATAATATCTCTTAGATTTTATTTTATTATATTTTTTAAAAATTTATTCTATCAGTATTTTGGAATACAACTTTTCTCACATAATTTATCTCATTTCTTGAAATGTTTTACTTTTATTTAGTTATATTTTTATGAAACTCAAATTATCCACTAATGTAAACTTAACATCACTTTGATTTGGCCATATTTTATTGTTGCTATTTATAAACGTTTTAATGTTAATACATATTTACTCTTATTTGTCATTACAATTTATAGTAATTCGAAGCTAAGTCTAACCAAGAAAAATAAAATATATTGAACTCGTCTACAAGATATCTATTTTATAAAAAATACATTTTTGAATTTTAAAATATTTTATTTTCGAAGATTTTTGTTCTATTTTTATGATATTTGGATTTGTATAATATTTGGATTTCTTGAAATGTTTCACTTTTATTTGGTTATATTTCTATGAAACTCAAATTATCCACTCATGTAAACTTAACATTACTTTGATTTGATCATATTTTATTATTTCTATTTATAAACTTTTCCTCATTAATACATAGTTTCCCTCATTTGTCTTTACAATTTACAATAATTCCAAGCTAAGTCTGATCAAGATAAAATAAATATTATTGAACTCATCTACACGAGATCTATTTTATTAAATATACATTTTTGAATTTTACAATATTTTATTTCTTCATTTTTGTTTGCCTTTTAAGATATTTGGATTTGGATAATTGAACACAACTTTTTCGTAAATTTATCTCATTTCCACAAATGTTTCACATTGATTTGGCTATATTGCTATGCAACTCGAAGTTTCCTTTCATGTGACATATATATCATTTAGATTTGGTTTGGTTACATAACTTTTATTTATATCAGTTTTGCTTTAATATATCTTCATTGAATATTTAAATAATAAAATATTATTATTTGTGATTATTTATGTTGTTGATTTGTAGTAATACTAAATAAGGCTTGATTAAGATTAAAAAAACCTTGTTAGTCTCATCTCACTGAGCTCTCTTTAATTAAATATTTTGTTTTTATATTTTTAAATATTTTTTCTAAGATTTTTTTCTTTTTTTAAAATATTTTTTGATTTATACATGACTTGATAATCGAGGATACCATACCTTATCACCTTGGTATCTTAAAATATAATTTTCCTATGCAATTATCTTATTTTCTTCAAATTGTTTGTTTTGAATTAGTTATATTACTATGTAACCTTAAGTCACCTCTCTTATGAGGATTACTTCACTTTGATTTGGTTAGATTATGTTGATTTGACTTATCTCTTTTCTACTTTAATATATGTTTTCTTAATACTGAAAAGTTTTATTGTTATTATTATTTATTATTTTCTTCTTTTATAACAAAAGTCATCGGAGTAATTTAAACAAGCTTTACCTAATTAAAATTTCATTTGTGTTTTTGAATCATTTATTTTTAATATTTTGGCATGCTTTATGAAACATTTTTATTCACATCTTATTCTATGATCACAAATGTTACACTATCTCCTTAGGTTTTTTGAATGCAACTTTCTTATACATTTTCATTTTTTTATTTAAATTTTGTTTCTTTATTTTGTTATGTTAGTATCAAACTATTATCTTTTTGTGTGAGGTCTAAGTTGCATTGATTCGGTTATATTACATTGTTTCATTTTATCTCATCTTAGCTTTAATATATATTTATTTAAAATTGAAATAATATTTTTTAAATATATATGCTTATTTTTCTTGATAATTCACAATAATCCTATACAATGCTTGATCAAAATATAACAAATATTATTAGACTCATCTCAAAGAGCTATTTTCATTTTAATATTTATTTTTATATTTTCAAATGTTTCATTTCTTGTCTTTTTGAATTGCTTACGAGACATTTTGATTTATATCTTGTTTGATGAACCATGATGTTACACAAAATTTCATTTGATTTGGTTATATTTTTATTTTTAATTTATCATATTTTAGATTTTTTAAATGTTGAAATATTTATTTATTATTTTCTATATTTATGTAAATTAATATTTTTGAAGTAATTTAAAATAGGGAAAGATTGAGAGAGAACAAACTTGGTTACACTTGTCTCGATAAGTTTTGTCTAATTAAATATTTATTTTTTAACTGGTTCTATATATTTTTATTTTTAAAAGTTTTTTTAACTGATTTTATTTGATTTTGTTGTATTATATTTTTAATTTATCTTATTTTTGATTTACTACATATTTATTAAATTTTAAAATAATAATTTACTTAAAGAATTAAAGATGTAGGGATTTTTGTAAAAAAAGATTGTAAAGTATTAAATTTTTTTGAGTAACCTGAATTTCTCTTATTTTGGTTTCATTAAAGCACTGATATTGTTTGATTTATCTCTACTAGCTTCAGCAAAAAGAAAATGGCTAGTGGAAGCCTGATCAGGGATTGAGGTTGGATGTAGGTACAGGTTTTGGTTGAAGCACCTAAAAATCTTGTGTGTATTTTGTTTATTATTGAGAAACTTTATTTCATCAATTAAAAAAAAATTCAAGATCGAAAAGCTTTTTGCTAATTTTTGGAAATGAAAATTTTCATAAATCAACAATTCACTCATCCCCTCTTATTCGTTATGCCTCAAATGTTTTACAATAAGTTAGACATCTACTTGGTTTTATTGGACATGTTAATTGCCTATTGTAAGATGATCATTATGTTGTTTCATATATTTGGCTTCACATAAAATTGATTTCGAAGTTTAGGCATATTTTTTCATTTTTTTTGGATATGTGAGCATACCAAATGTTTTGAAACATAAAGTATTTATTTAATTTTTAAGAAAAAGTACATTTCAAAATTAAAGTACTAAGAAAAAATAAAAAAAATAGAGGATGTGACACCCGATCCCAAGAAAGGCAAGCTTGGTCACCACAAGTATGCTCCAATCTTTTGGAAATCAAGCAACATGATTACATTATTGTACATGTGTTGCAAAGAGATAAAGATGATTGATAATTGGATTCAATTATTAGACAAGTTAACAAAGCTATTTAATGAATTAATCTAAAGCAACCAGCATCCTCAAGAAGTTGGTTATTAAGGGTCATATATTTGACACTTACAAGGATAACGTAATTGATTGTCAAGACAACCATATCTAGTTTGGATAAAGGATGATAATAATCTTTTCCATAATCTTTACTATAAAAAAATAGTTTTATTTTCCCAAACAAAATACTTATAATATTATCCGAATTATCCATTTATGTACAAGGTCTTAAACTAATGCCTAAGCCACAAAACACAAAGTATTAATGAAACTAAATAATGTGATGAGCCAATATCCAATAAGTATCTTGAACACCCTACACATTCTAATGGATCTATATATTCATATATCATGAGGATAATGTTTCAAGAAAACTCAATATTATTTTTTATTTAATATTAGTTAATCTAAACTTATTTTAAATATGATGCCATAACTTAAAATAAAATCTATATATTATATTTCTAATATAAACTTTTTCTCATGCTATCTGTATGATTTAATGTATGTACCTTATCATAAATAAACATATAAAAGATCCACATAAATTTGAAAACTATGAGCCAATGTAATACAAATACTTCTTACCAAGATAACTATGTCATACATAAAAATACACAATATAAAATGGCTTATAAGGTATCTTAATTTAAGAATAAATTATATATTAATTTAATATTATATTTATTTTACATTATCAAACTTTTCTATCTAAATTTAAGGTGAAGATTCTTATCCACTTTCCTTTTCTTTTAGTTTATCTACAAAGTCATAGATGCATGCACCTGAGTTACTATATAATCCTTAATAATAAAAATATCTAAAATTCCTTAAAGATTATATAACCCAAAGCATTCTCTGTACTTTCTCTTCTACTACAAACACATCAACTATATGATTCCCCAATCATGCTGTTCAATTTGCATCTCACTAAATAATTTTTATTAATTCTTCACTTATTGTATTATATGGCCTCTCCATTAAACATTGTGATTCCTTCAACTCCCTATATATGGTTATCAGAATCCCATCTTACTCTTTGACCTTTATCTAATCATATTGTATGAGAAGCTCAACGTACAGTATGATCGCTCCAACTATGATATGATGAGATTGTTGGACCACACAATAACCTTTCTTCTTGAACTAACTTAGTCCAATTGTATTATATATTTTATTGATTGTATGATATGTTTATTAACTCCTTAAAATAATTATTGATAATCATATTGTATATTGAGTATAATCATATAGTAGACTCACCTCCAAAAAAAATCATAAGGCCTAAATTCAATTATATTTTACTATAAGATAACTCCAAGCCCCATAATTAATTATCATAGCATTCCTAACTTGTACAATAAAATAAAACCAATAATTCCTTTATAAAAATGAATAAATTGAACAAAAAATAATAATTTCAACCTTTTTTATTTTCACTCATTGTAGTAGCTTTCTACTAGGTTCTTCCCCTTCTTGATTCTCATAGTAATAGTAAGTCTCCTTTTTGTCTTCCTTACTACTCTCCTTATGACCAACACAATTTTTTCTTCTCTTTCTTGTTGTTCTCTTTAATTGAGACTTTCTTCTTCCCTCTTCTCTTTATTTTATCTTTTTCTCCTTCTCTTCCTCCACTTTTCTTTCAATAGTTATATCTCTAAACTACCTAAAACTTTTAATAATAAATTATTTAACACTAATTTTATTAAATATAATTGGCTTAAATTAAAAAGTATTATTTGCAATTTCTTTTTACAAAATTTTGTGCTAAACCATTAACATGAAAATTTACCTCATCCTCTAAATTTGTGGAAGAGGTAGAAGGGGAATCTGAATCACATTTGGTGGCTTTGAAGGACATGGGTTCTTCCTTCTTCCTTTCATGCTTTAACATGCTTTTAGAAGCCTCTTCCGTAAGTCTCCTAGTCATCTCTATTTCGACAGTAAGAGGTTCCCCAAGGAGTTCATCCAATGAAACATTATTAACTTCTTTAGCCACTTTAATAGCTATTGCAAGGTGATCATATCCCTTTGGAAGGATTCTCAAAATTTTCCTTACTAGGTCACCATTTGAGAATGCCCTTCCAAGATTTATCAAGCCATTTGTTACGTCATTAAATCTTAAAAACATACTTTTAATACTCTCACCAGGATTCATTCTAAAAAGCTCATAGTCATGGGTGAGGATGTTGATCTTCTTCTCTTTCGCTTCTGAGGTGCACTCATAAGTTACTTCGAGTTTTTTCCATGCCTCAAATGTCGTATGCAAATTTATAATTGTGTAAATTCACTAGGAGATATTCCACAATGAAGATAGTTCAAGGCCCTAGCATTCAATTGAGCCAACATTTTATGCTCAACATTAAGCTTACTAAAGGGGTTGACTTCATTAGTAAAAGAATTTCTAAGAAGTTCACAAGGCTTAGTCATAACTTCCCGTAATTCTAAATTGATAAATTGAATAAAAATTCTAAAATGGTTTTTCCAATATAAGTAAAATTCTCCTTTAAACAAGGGAGGCAGAATTGAAGAAAAACCTTCACACAAGGTTGCACCCATATCAACCAAAGAGGAAGCCATAAAACCAAAAATCACAAAACCACAAAGAATGTGAGAAAGCCTTCACTTAGCACAAATGGATCTCCCACGTGATGTTCCTGATGTAATTTGGGATTCCTCTCTTTGATACCAATTGAAGTTCTTTGTGCCTAAGACAATCCCACAAGAGTCGGGTGAATTGCAGTAAATAAACTTTTCTTTCGATTTTTGGTTTCAATTAAAACTTAAAACTTTTAAGCAAGAATAAGAAACAATAGTACACAAAAAGATTTTTAATGTGGCACGACTCAAAATGGAGCCTACATCCTCCCTTAACCAGTGTTGGGAAAAGAACACTAAAATCACCAAATTGCAAGTGAGGTTTTTCGTACAATTCACCTCAAACCTACTTGGGATATTACCTAAGGCTAATCCTGAACCTACTTGAGTTTTTCCAGGCTCAACTTAAACCCCAAGCTTTTGCATAATTGTTGGGATGCCCTTACCCCAAAGAAATAAATACAAAAATTGGCAAAAACTTAAGGGAATTTTAAGAGAAATATGAGGCACACACAATACCAAAAGAGAGAGGTATAGAGATTGAAAAGTAGTTGAAGCAAAAACCTCTAATTTTGGGTTTCTTCTTGTAGCTTTCACTTTGTGACTTTAGAAGCACCTTACGCAGTTAGAATTACTCGATATTGTGATTTGAAAGCTTTAAAATCTTAACAATGGTAACTTCTAGGAGTTCATCATTCCCTATTTGTAGAGCTTAATTTGAGCTCTAAATCCAATCCCAATGATTCTAAATTGAACTAGCCGTTTCGGTAACAGACACAAAGTAGTCACCTTTCGATTTGGAGCCTAAAATGGATGCTTCTGTTTGAATCTCTAATTCATCGTTTGAGGTCAATCCTGGCCGTTGGAACTATGCAGCCTTGATCTGGGCCATTATATGGCATGTTGGTTGTTCTAGATGTATTTAAATAATTTCTCCAGAAATCAACTAATTTAGAAACTTACAGTAGTGGTTCTGTAACCTCTTACATATCTATCTCTGTTTTGAATGCCCTGCTTGGTGTTTTCCTCAATAATCATGCAGCAATTTGTATTGATTAATCTAAGTCGTCTGATCTGGTCTGCCCTTCCGCCTTCTTCGACAATCGAGTGGAAGTTTTGTCCCAAATCGTCCAAATGTCTTTGTCATTGCTCTCTTTAACACTTTCAGTTCATTAGTCTCTCAAGCCGTTTGGGGTTGGCTCCCCCTTCCTCGACCACGATTTCATCATTTTGTCCTGGTTGGCTTGATTTTGTGCTTACTCTGGTCAGCTTTCATTGCGGGCTGACTTTTCACTTGTTCAGTTCAGTAGCTACAGGCTAATTTCTCACTTGTTCCATTCAACAGCTCTGCTTGCAGCCTTTGGGCTTCACTCACCCTATTTGGGTCTGTCAAATAATTTTTACTTTATTTTACTTTTTAAAACCTTAAAGCTGGGATGGATCAGCCGTCGAGTCTTGTCGACCCGCCCAATGCAACAGTGAAAATTCTAGATACTAAAGTTGTTTTACAGTATTTTGTGAGAATTTTTTTGTCAAAGTTTTGAATATTTTGAGTTTTGGTTGAGTTAGTTCGGATACAGGTTGAAAGACAGGATATGATTCACTTTCAAGATGCCTTGATGGTGAAATTCCATAGTAAAGATAATAAACTACTATAAAAAATGATGAGATTTTGATAATTAAAATCAATCTAACATTAGAAACCCTCAACTTTGACTAAAAAATTTGTTAGCATTGGAATTGTTATGTCACAATGTAGCAGTGGTGGAGGATTCAATTCTTGTTGCCCAACAGGTGTTCGGAACCTCCTAATTTTTCAATCAATTGATTTGAGAAGCATCCTTTTTTCTAATATGGCCAAAAAAGGAAGTTGGTGTATTCATTAGTTCTAATTTGTGGAGCACAATCGTATCGTGGAAGGAGAGTTAGCAGATGTTGGGCCCAAGGCAACCTTATATAGAATGATAAAGCCTCCTCTCCTTGGACCGAAAAGGTTATCCCTACCAGATGGGTCTACATTCATCCCTTTAAGAACCCCATTCTCCAGAAGCTGAATCCTATGTATATGTTCTTCATCTCTTTCCATCAATGATTTTGTAACCTAAAGATTGGAGCTTTTTAAGCTACTTCATCTAGTGAGCCACATTCAAAAAGCCGATGCTTATTTAACAAAAGTGAAAGAAAAGGGGGTGTTCCATTCCCAAAAGAAGTAATACGAAAACTTCAAGGGGCCCCCATTTCAAAGTCAAAAGTGCCACACAGGTGGCCCCTCTTTCTAGTAACTCATGGTGTTGAGAAATCCACTTCAAAGGGAGGTGGAGGAGGGGAAGGGGGATGACTGTAATGAACTACTTTGACTAAATCCTTAAGAACTTCATTCTAGAAGTCAGGATAAAAAGAAGGAAAAAGAAAAGAAATACTAAAAAGAACTAATTCTAATTGGTAACAAATACATTTTAACATCCCAGCAGCATGGATGATCGATGGACAAAGTGAAATGAAATTAGGAACATTTTTTCTTGTGTAGATCCTATTTTAATAGAAACTTGAAGAGTCGATCCACTTACATGTCTTCCTTTTACTACTATATCGGGAGTTATTCTACGTATGGCATTGACTAGCTTTGCGATATGAATGAAAGACTGGGCCTTAGGGTGCTAGAGGCATCTATTTATGTCCTTGCCAAAGGTAGCAGTTGAGTGCTATTACTAAAAAAAAGTATGGAACGTTGGTATTCAACCGAAAACCTCTATCAGCTTAGAGAATGACATGGAGCACATCCTTACCGGGGCCCTCTCTGGGGATTTCTAATTAGACAAGGCTGATACTGAGAATAGTCTCCACTACCAACATTATGGACCTGAGAAAGGATAGGACATTAAGGGAACTTCTTTTCGGTATAACTGACACATCCAACACGACCTACGACTTATGTTGTGTGTACTAATTTTTTTTGGAAGGGTCAGAGTCCCGTTCATGGGAACTTAGACGAGTTGTGTTTTTGGTAAACAATCGTCCAGACTACATCAAATAGATTTTCGGACATCCACAGAAAGATTATTGCTAACTTTCGAAAGTGCAAACAAAAAATATTTTGGTAAAGAGATCTATGACGATCAGGCGCCTTCTGTAACAGCTCAAACTATCGGTCATTAATGCAACACCAACATTATCTGGGAATTAGAGACTTTCATGAAACTTCCTTCTCGAACCTTCAACAACAATAACATCGCCATTTTTCCAATGTGCAATGCAAAAACAAGGATCTCAAGATCCAGAAAAGGCCGCTGAACAGAGTGTCGAACTTGAACTTTTTATCCTATACAAATACTATACAAATGAAGTCACACCAAAAGCTAGTGCTTGCTAGGTTCATGGATCTCCTAGGAAATGTTTCATGCTTCTTGGAGCTTCTTTGGTGAACATGAACTCACCGGATGAATTGTTGAGTAGATAGATTAGAACCGAGAGCTGCAGTTGCTCCACAGTAATACTGACTCGACGTGGTTCTACCGGGTCAAAAGGCATGTCAGGAATCAAGGGGGGACATACTGGACGTAACAACTACCAATGGTTAGGGGCTGTACCGTCTTGCCTTTCAATTAATACACAGTTGAGGAGGCTGATCACGAACGCTACAGGTGTGGGAGCGATCCTTGTCAGGGAACGCTAAAATGGTGCCTTCCATATAGGTAGTAAGAGGGTTCTTATGTTCCAACGGTGGGGCCTTATGGGGAAGGGCCCAGCCAAATATGGATAGGACAACCCCTGCTTGAAGCGTACCTCTGTGTCGACTTTTTCATAGGGTGATATCAATGGAATCGATGAAACACGTGAGCTAGCTAGCTGCGTGGGGCAGAGGGCTCATAGTACTGCTCTTTTTTTTCTTGATCTGGCCTTTTCTATGCTTCGGTAGTGAATAAAAGGCGCTGGCCCGCACAACATACCTATACCCACACAGTGTATGACAGGTAGGTAGTTTACTCTTTCTTTATTGAGGGAAGGGAGAAGAGGCCTAAGCATGACAGATGTCATACACTTGAGTGGCAAAGGTTACAGGGTTTGAGGCCCCCTCTTCGGTGACTTTATACCTCTTGTCTGAGGCCTCCCTTTAGGGATCTTGATTCCATGCCCATTCAAAGATACGTTCCCGTGAAAGATCAAGTTGGTGAGCTGTGTGAGGGGAAATCTTCCCACATGGGTCGTTTTACTCTGTTTCAATCAGTAAACTTTTCCACCATCTTTGCTCGTGTATTTGCCCCCATAAATTCATGGATTTCTCACAATATGAGATTGAATGCCATAACTCTAATTTTTATTTTTCTTCCTATTGGTGATGTTAGGAAATCTGCACAGACAAGATCGCAAATTTGGTCAAGTGATGCAATGGAGAGTCCCACTCCAGTATCTACTTCGATTCATGCAGCTACTGTGGTCACAGCTAGCATTTTCATGATAGTAAGGTGCTCCCCTTTATTCTAATACCCACTTACAGCTTTGATTGTCATTACTTCTGCAAGGGCTATGACGTCATTCATTGTGGCAACCACAGGAATCTTATAGAATGTCTCAAGAAGGTCACAGCATATTCAACTTGTAGTCAATTACCTTATATGATCTTTGCTTGTGGCATTTCTCACTATTTGGTGAGCATCTTTCACTTAATGAGTCACTTGTTTCTCAAAGCATTACTCTTCCTGAGTGCAGGTTCAATGATTCATGCCATGTCGAATGAGCAAGATATGTGAAAGACGGGGGGACTTGCCTCCTCGTTCCCTCTGACCTATGCCATGATTCTCATGGGAAAAATATCTCTAATTGGATTTCCTTTTCCAATTGGATTTTATTGCAAAGATGTGATCTTAGAGCTTTCTTACACTAGGTATACCAAAAGAGCTAACTTTGCTTCCTGGTTGGGAAGTGTCTCTATCCTTTTCACTTCTTATTACTCTTTTCATTTCATATGTCTCACATTTCTAGTACCAACTAATTCATTCGAGCAAGACAGATTATGATATCATGATGCACTCATTCGTAGTGCCATTCCTTTAATACTTCTCTTGGGAGTCTCTTTGAAAGATACTTGGCGAAAGTGTAACACATTCGCCACTTAGTCGGTATTGAGACGAAGCTGCTATTGCTCACCCAACGTAATTATACAAGGTCACAATTCACCAACCATGATCATCTTGGGTGAACAAGAATTAGGCATTGGATGCAAGCAAAATTCCCACCAATGGTTGAGATGTTCAATTCACTTCCTCCCCCTTAGTGAGGGTCTGGACCACTACTAGTGAGTAGAAAAGGGAGGAGGAAAGAGGCCCTAGTGAACCTTCATCTTCAGTGAACAAGTGTAAGCTTCGCTGCCTTACAGTAGTATAGAGTACTTACCACATCGAAGAACAGATCTTGAATCTAATAAGAGAGGTTAGTCAATGCTGGGAAAGCCAAAAATGGAATGTTTGTTTTGTAACAATAAGAGGCCCCCCTTCTTAGGCTATAAAGCAACCTTCCTATATCAATATATAATATAACTTCTCAAATCCATAGATCCATAGATATAGCACTAGTTAGCTACTCAAGAGGAATCCATCAATCACAGAAGATATAGTAAAATAGAGTACAAGAGTTGCTCACACTCAGTTGTCCAAAGCTATTGAATCAATTTCCAATCTCTTCTCTTTCCATTCACTTTGTGAAGGTTGGGATTTTATCTGTCTACCAACTCCATTCCTCAGCAAAGCAAGACAATCGACATGGGCAAGACATAAAGGAGAGGGTATTATACTCCAGTCATTTCAATTAGTTACTATCTTTCTTGCCTTTTGTCTAAGTACCTCATAGTAGAGAAAAAATAAAATAGTAAATTGCTCACTTCAAGATGTGAACAATAGGATCAACCCAAGCCCCCCCTTGAGAACTTCATTAGGTTCTACAGTCACAAGGAAATATCTTTTCTATGAAATAAAAGTCACATTAAGGGTTTAGGTACTTACTAATAGAGGAGGAGGAGAATAAGGAAACAATGTTTTCAGCAATGATCATGCCAAGTTTTGTTTGAGAAATACATTAGTTGGTTGCCTACCCAGAAAGGATCAAATGGTACAACAGAATTCTGGTTAAGCATTGCTGGCACTGTGGGACCTTTTTTTATAGTCCCAGGTATTATTCACCCCTTTTTTCTCTTCTAGAGTGAGATGGGAGATGGTAGCCTTTTGTCTTTGCGAAGTTCCTCAGACGGAGCCTACCTCCCTTTTGCTTGTTCATGTTGTGATCACAACTTCTTCATCTTGTGATTGCAACTTGTTTTTCTTGCTATCGTATTAACATTGCATGGCTCTATCTTCTATTTGATCCCCTCGAGTTGAAAACATAAGATCTCTTCAGGATTGGACTACTGAATCTTGATTTTTGGAACATGGAATTTCCTCTTCTTAGGTAGTAAAAAGAAGAGAAAGATTGATCTTTGAATTTTGCTTGAAAACTAGTCCCATCCTTGCTTTTCAAGGAAGTTACTCTCCCCTTGGGTAAGCATAAGATCAGATTTGCATGAAAGAGATTTTGTTTCATCCTACCCCTACACCTATTTCTTTCAAATTTTTTTTCTAGAAGTTCCCCAGATTGTGCCCCAGCTCTAACCCTTTTCTTTTATTTTGCCTTTGATTTACCAAGGATTCTTTTCTTTAGCTTGTTATTGCCTCCAGTTCAAAAAGATGCTTTACCTTGTTTGGGGTTGGCTCCTCAATGCAGACTGCAATCTATGGCTCTTCTATTTGCTGGAGATGAATGAATCAATGACTGCTCTTGAACTACCAATGGTTAGTGGTGCTTTGACTTGCTAAAAAAAAGTGAAGATATATATATATATATATATATATATATATATATATATATAACATGATTATGCAGCACATGTATTGGGTTCAAAGTCTTGGGTGCAACTCCTTATGTTGTATTCTTAGGGCAGGGTTTCTGCCAAGTTGTGAGATATGGAGTAGGAAAAGAAAATTCCCCTCCCCTTTTAGGTGAAACAATAAGATAAAGAACTATTGAAAAATAATCCACACTCCTTCGACACTATCCTAAAGTTCACAAACAACCAATATGAGCTTAGTTGCCAAGTAAAATGCAATAAGCATCCTCGTCAGCTTCAAATTTCTCTCCGATGAGGCCAATTTACAAGAGGTCAGACCGATAATTTAACATCAAAGATCAGGCCGATCGCTACTTCAATTCAATTTCAATTTAACTGTAATTCAATTAAAAAAAGATATTAATTATTTCTATTCCATTGCGTTGCTTTAGCCTACTAGACTGAATAGATATCTTTTTTTTTGAAAAGAGAATAACATAACATATACTTCAAATTGATGAACTTCTAGCGTATCTATGCCTGCTATCTACTTAGTGTGTGTGCTAGGGCAAGAAAGCAAGCGGAGTAGTTCTCACTTTGTCTGGTGTCCAAGAAAGCTTGTGGACTACTATTCCACTGTTGGGGCTATTCACTGAATGATTGACACACTATGTTATTTGAGCTGTAGGCTTTACTAATTGCATCTTCTCTTTGATATCCCTCGATCTCGCTACTGGCTTTCGAAACTACCATCCAACAAAAGTGAAAGGTGGAAAGTAGAAAGCGACTTCTTCATTCCAGTCTGAAAGGAAAGTCTTGTAAGCACAAATTTAGTTATGTTGTATGAATGAATAATATACCTAGAATCCGAACCCCAGCTCTTGACAAAAATCCTTTGTCTTGCTTTTTCATTTCCTTTTTCGAGAATGTGAAATTCATTCTTTATTTTCTTCCTTTCACTTCAGTCAATGCTTTTCCAATGTTCCTAGGAAGGAAGGACATAAACGTAAAGCTAACTACTACTACTTGCCTTGCTCTATCCTCTTTTCTATAGATTCTTTCTAAGAGTGTTCCATGGGAGGAGGGGGCCCCTGTAGGGGAACTTTTGAACTTAGTTCTTCTATGGAGTCAACTCTATAAAGGAGTAGCTCTCCTTGCTATCTTTGTCACGAACGTAGTGATGAGTCATACGTTGTAACTGAAACTCAAAAAAAAAGATCGTATTCAATAACAATAGCAGCCATGCATCTCTTTCAACTATGACTATTTTGAAAGCCCTTGTCAACACAACACTAGAAGGTAGATGGAGTCGAAGGCAAAGAACTTTCGACAAGCATGGAGTTCTTAATTTCCAGGCTCTCAGAAGGAAATCAGCACTAGCCAATCCGAGTGACCCTCGACCACTCTTCAAGAAGGTTGATTTGAACCAGGACAAGGGAGGATCTTCCACCGCATAAGGTCTAAGCACTAATATAATACAAGAATGCTTCATCATACTACTCTTCTAAGGTTCACCTTGAATACTAAAAGAATGTCTTTACACCTCAGGTTGCCTCTGAGGGGAAAAGCAGAATAGAAAATCGACAATCCAAATGTTCTATTACTATCTTCTTCAAGCTTGACTATTGACGGAAAGCAGGGGTAACCAAGCTACTCTTTAGTAGAAGAAAAGTTGAAAAAGGGCTATCAAGTTCCCTATGCCAAAGGATTTTGTAACGACAAACTATCTGAGACATAGAGCACAAAGCAAGGTTCCGATACCACAAATCACCAGACTTAAATCATTTAGAAACATCATAAAGTTTCCATATCACACCAAATAGTTTTTTAGTTTTAAATGGTTTGGCAATCCATCAACACTGGTATGATTTAAGGTCCAAGTAATAAATGAAATAATTGAATGAACTAAATAGCAATGAATAATCTCTTAAATATTAAAGATAAGACTTAAGCTAATTGGTTATAATAATTGCTTCTTCAAATATAAAAGAATCATCCTCATCAAGATATGAAGGTCCTATTAGATCTTTCAATCTAACAGCCTTTATGACCATATTGAAGATGACCCCTTCTAAGTATTGGGCTAGAAGGTTTTCCTCTAGCCACCATCTTAAAAGGAAACCATCATTAGTACTAGGGAAGACCCCAGGACCTTGAGTCGAATCCATTTATGACTTATTGGATAATGAAGTCTCCCTAAGCTTCTATAGCCACCACCCAAGAGCCTCATCACTATCCTTTAATTTTTTATTATATTTTAAGGATATTGACTTAAGCAGAGTGTATGAGTTTAGGCAATTGAACATTGCTTTGAAAGATACAGGTGATAAATCCTGACTTTCCTCTTTAACTATATATAACTTAGCAAACTAAAGAGAACCATTCTAAGATATCAAACACTTTGATTTCGAAATAAAAACCGCCAAATCTTCAATAACAGTCTGATGCTCTTTAGCTACCCTTTCATTCTCAATGACAACATCATCATCGAGAATTACACTTGCACTAAATCTCCTTCCAAGATAGACGATCTCAGAAGCCATCCACACCAACATGTGTTGTGAAATAGACAATAAAGCCCATGCAGCATAAAAGTCGAGAGGTGTAACATCTTTAAAGTATACCACACGTTGCTTACCAAATGGAACCTTACCAACCACCTCGTAAGAGGTTGTTAATGATAAACCATCTAATACCAGGTCCAAAGATGTGATTTATAAGGACCATAGCAAAGTGAGTTGGAAATTTATCAGTAGCAGAAGAAAGGTCAAAAGACCACATCTTCTTCCAAAACTTTAGTCTTTCCAAAGGTTTCTTTGGATTGTAAGAATCTCTAAGTGAGGTAATTTCCAGCTGTAACTACATAATGCTTAGCATCACCCTCCACAATTAAAGCTAGTCTACCATAAACACCAGACACATTGAATAATGGATCTTTTATCCACATGTCAAATATGATAGTCATATGATGATGGATAGAATAAGGAAATTTAGAATGAGATAAGAAATCAGATGGATAATACGACTGTTGAGTCAAACCTAATTCTAAAATCCCTTTATCTGGAAGTTTCCATGCTTCCTCTAACACACTTTCTACATATATGTAGTAGTTATGTTTAGTGTAACTCACAGAGAGCAGTTCTTATATATGATTTCTGAAGATCTAATCTCTTTCTTTAATAGAATTAAAATCGTACTCTTTGAAACTACTAAACTTTGAATTATTGGGAATTTCTTTCATTTAGGTTTCCATTAGATACCAAAATGGATTGGCATCTCCCAGGTCCAAGGACAATTGCTAGTTAAGAAGAGTGGAATTGTTTCTTTAAACCACTCATTCCAAACATACAGACTCTCATGCTTACTTAGAGACTCAATCGACTTCAGATGCCTCTCATCAAATGCATGGCAGTGTGGAATCACCTTCTTCAAAGAGAAGAATGAAATATAAAGCTTCACTAAATGAGTCTACTTAATCACCACCATCTTTTATTATCCTTCTATGAAAAGAAGGGATGATACAAGGTATACTTAATCTAGTAATAAAGACCATTGTACCACTGACGAATTCAACCTTTCCTCCTCTAAAATTCTTCAAAAGAGTAATGCACTGCTTCGAATACATGGAGTAGAGCAACGATCCTGAATTTCAGTATAGATGTATGACAAATCTCGAGAAGAGATAGTTGGCAATACAAAATTCCTTTGAAAAATCGAGAACCTCCAAAGGCCCTTCACAATTGATGAAAACCTAAGTAGTCAGATTTTTGGATTAATAATTTGTTCATAATAATCTCTTCTATGTTAGATTGGCTAAACAAACTCTCCATAATGGTCTTGTAACTTTGAAACAAAGAGGGGCATCTGGTTGGCACAAGGAATGGACTCGATCTAGAGATGAGATGCCAACCTTTATCTCCAGATAGAGGACCACATAGGTAAAATCAGAGATATAGTTTCCTACCCTCTGACTCATTATTTGGACCAAATCCAAAACGAGACTTTCATCTCGCTCAGGTTGTACAGAGAGCTTGCCAAAGCTCTCTCACCTCACTGATTATTCAGTGTAGGTGCCTTAGAATTCTCATTCATTGAATATGTGGTCTAATGTAATTCACAAATTTTTGAAAAAGTGGTTTGAGAAGATGATGTTGTCGGATAATCTGAAGGAATTGAAATCTAGCTATTCTATATAGAAAGATGTAGTTTGAAGGTTATTGTAGGTGCAACAGGTAGATTTTTCCTTCCCGAAGGACTTGTTATTAGAATTACAAACTCAGATTGAGGATCTGACAATGAAATTTAATGAAAAATTGATATCTCAAAACTTGATCAAAATGTTCATTGAAAAAGATAAGCCCTTTGCTAAGGATTATGGAAGGAGTTGTCCTCTTTCCCTCGATGAGATCAATTTGATCAACGTATTCAATAAGTATGCTTTGGAGGCTGTCATACTTTATGTACTCCGACTAACTCCACTCTTATGTTAGGGTTCAAGCTTTCTTTTTTCATTTAAATTACTCTCAGAATCATAAGAAGAAGCCTTTTACTTTTCATGAGGAATTGAAGTCCTCTAATATAAAGAAGACAAAGAAAAGGAGGGAATTGGTTGATATGCATGGTATTGGAACCCACTTTTCTCTAGTTTTAGAGGAGGGGTTGATCTCTCTATCTAATGAGGTGAACTTTCAAGATTGACCCTTGAAAAAAGGGAAAGGGAAAGTTGGTTATTTCTTCCCACGTAATCTCTATGCAATCTGCAACTTTGATCTTTCACTACTTCTGATCGAGCTATAAACCTATCTATTATATGCAAACCACTTGACTAGACATTCGTAGTGGAAAATCCTTCTACCATATCAAATATTATATGTGGTTACTTAAGTGGCTCATTTGTTATATATATAATGACTATCGTGAAAACCTCTTCAGTTCTCATTCCTGACACTATTTCTATTCGATGTTTCACAAGGAATGTTGTGAGTCTCTGTGCAAGATAATAAACATTCTCCAGTTTCAGTCATTTGAGATCAACAATGAATTGTGGTCCTTCATAAATCAAAATAGGGATCTCTTGGTGGAATTGGGTCTTATCATGCCTAGCTTCCTTTCTTCCTTTAATACAAAGAAAGCATTGGACATATTGAGGTAGTCTGATGTAGAGGATGAAGCTATTAAGCATTACTCTAGCTTTCCCTCCTTATTTCAATCCTGAATCAAGCATATACAGTGTGCTCATTAAGAGTTCTTTATCCTCCACTAGCCTCTGCCTATGAAGTCAATCAATTCTATCTCATGATCTTCCATGATTTTTGTGGTAGGATCTACCTCTCAGGAGTCTGACACTTCCATGACCGTGATCTTGCTAGAAGTCTGATCGTCTTTTTAGGTCACTCGAAAGGAAAAAGAGGAATTTGGATGATAAGAATCATTTGGTCTAGACCTCCTTAGCTCCTTTCCATTACAAGTCCTTTGTTTCTAATGATGACTCCTATGCTTGGTATTCTCAAAATAGAAGCATGCTAAAGACTTCGAATGATAACATCATCTAGTTTTCTAAGGGAGCACAAAACCCATTTCAATTCATAGCAAATGTGCTCTCTATTGAAGGTAATACAGATCCTATGACAATCCTTGTCACCTAGGATGCTTTCTCGAGTGCGTATGAGATACTGAGTTACTTATTAAAAGTAGCTGTGTACTATTTTCTCTTAAAGGTGTACAAAAGAGGCGTTGCCTTTTCCCTATCACTTATGTCATGAAATGCTTTTTCAAACTATTGTTTTGTTTCATTCCCAAATGCACTATTGATTCATTCCTACTAATCAACAAGGGAGTCAGAATACTGTCAATATCGAACCTTGAAAGGTGTCACAATAAAGGGATCTCATGACCAGCTCATTACTCTGAGGAAAGCATAGCTAGGAGGGGTGCACAATAGGGGAGGTTCATCTTAGCGGATGGATGAAGTATGCACCAAGCATGTCAAAAAGAGATTTATGTGCAACACATTCATTGGAAGAGCCTTCCATTCTTGATTGAAAGAGAACAGAAGAAAAAAAGGAAAGTACACCCTTCCTTTTTCACATAAAGAATGTAAACCCTTCTTTTTTATTAGAGGGAAAGGCCAATAGGAGATAATATGTTTAAGACTTCTTTAGTGAGCGGGTGCCATCACTGATAATAGACTGCACTTCTTGCTTTGTTTGTGATTCAAAATCTTTGGTAGCTGAATCTATCTAACATGAAAAGAAGCTTTATCTAATTTCTTAGTACGGGTAGAAGGAGCCCTTCTATTAGCTATTACGGGGATGGGGAGGCTATACATAAGATTCGTATCGAAAGATAAGTGACTCTAGCTATTAGAATAGAGTCAATAAAAGAGGACAATCCACCATAGAAGATTGATCGGGAAAACAACTCAGGTTGGAATGGAACTAATATGAAAGAAAGAAAAAGCAAAGAAGGAAGATGTGAAAGTGAACTAGATTCTTTCGAAAATAGATTAGGGGAAGAATCTATCTCAAAATGCTATGTTAACTCTTCAATAGCTCAAATAACCTGAATCAATGCTTCGACAACTGACTCTTTAGAACATGGCCCCCCTGATGAACTTTGATTCGAATATGAAGAAGAATTTCAGCTATAAGAGCTTTTGGCCCCAGGTTCACATCACATCATAATCAGTGTGAATTCTGAGATGAAGTCTGGGGCCTCTGACCGTCCTTAGGCTTCATCTTTCCTGAATCTTGAACTTCGATTTTTAAGATTAGAGAATTTGCTCGACCTTTCTCCTCAGGAAGAATTCCATGAGTTTGAAAGTGGAGCTTTTTATAAGTCAAAAAAGGGCGGTAGCTATTGAACGAAATCTTGAATACAGGAAAGGGATGACCGGCTTGCTTGACCGCTGAGTTATTGGGGAACATGAAGTCAGGGTCATGGTGGTAATGTCCTACCGAGAGAGGGGACTCTGATGGAAATGAAAGTGTATGGAGAAATTCTAAAAGGGTAGCAAAAAGCTTAAGCATGGGAAGAAAGAAGCTATGAATTTTTCATTCATAAATGCATTGATTACAACGCGACAACTACATCAATTTATAGGAGAGCAAAAGAACTAATTTCCCAAAAATTTGCTCCTAATTGAAAAGTCTTTTCATAATTTAAAATTTAAAATTATTTAAACATTTAAATTCCTAAAAATGCTAACAAACTTAAAAACACTTAAAATATGCTAACCACCCTTAAAAAGTGCAAACCAAATGCTCTAAGTTTGCTAACAGACTCGACTCCCCGGCTCCGTAGCAAAACATGGTTGGCTGGTTCCACTAAGGTTGGAACGGCCCTGTCCTTTTTTTGTCAAAATAGTACTATGGGAAGGGCTAATTTTAGGATAAGGAATTCGCGGATCCACTCACTTTCTTCCTTTTGGTTCCTTTCTTTTCTTTTTGTTCTGAGATTCATACAATGAAATTTTTGTTTTTTTTATTGGTTCTTGACTTACAAACTTCATTCAAACTGAATTTCTAATTTTCAACTTATTTGAAAATAGAAAACAAAAATCCACTTTGCTAATAATTTATTCTAATTTAAAAAGTCCCTTAATATTCTTATTTATATAAGTTCTTAGTTTTGATATCTTTGAATACGAATACAAAAAAGTGGATAGGCTCATTCCATTCAAAGATATGGGGGCAGAAATACCCATTAGAGCCAAAATAGAGCGTGAGAGCCAAATGAATCTTTCGATTCATGTTTGGTTTAGGAATAGATATGACAGTTTTTAAATGAATGGAAAGGGAATCAACTTTCATGAAATGATTTCTTAGATAAACGAAATAGAGGATCTTGAGTACTATTCAAAATTCAGAAGAATTTTGTACGGTGGCCATTGAACAACTCGAAAGAGCCCAACGTCCATTACATGAAGTGGAAATAGAAGCAGATGAGTATCGAATCAATGGATATTCTAATATATAACGAAAAAAAGTCAATTTGATTCATGCGGCTTGCGATAGTTTGGAACGATTAAAAATTGAACAAAATGAAACTCTTTTTTTGAAACAAAAAGAGCAATGAATCAGGTTCAACAGCAAGTTTTTCAACAAGCCTTACAAAGAGCTCTAAGAACTCTAAATAATTGTTTAAATAGCCAATGACATTTTCGTACCATTAGTGCTCGTACCAATAGTGCTTGGGGGGTCTGTCGAAGAAATAACTGATTAGCCTTTTGACTCTCATTTAGACTTTAGGTTTCATTTTTCCCCTTCCTTCTAAGAAAGAAAAAAGAGAAGAGATACTAATGGGTACCCTTCGAGCTGACGAAATTGGTAACCTTATTCGCAAATGTATTAAATAGTATAATAGAGAAGTCAAGATTTTGAATATGGGTACCGTACTTCAAGTAGGCGATGGTATTAATTGTATTTATGGTCTTGACGAATAATGGCAGGAGAACGAATAGAATTGGAAGAGGGTACAATTGGTATTGCTCTGAATTTAGAATCAGATAATGCATTGTATTAATGAGCGATTGTTTCATGATCAAAGAGGGAAGTTCTATAAAAGCAATAAGAAGAATCACTCAGATCCCTGTGAGCAAGCCTGATTTTGGTTGTGTTATAAATGCTTTAACTAAACCTATTGATGGATGATAGTGATGAAATTTCATCTTCTAAACCTCCATTAATTGAATCTCTTGCCCCAGGTATTATTTCGAGGTGTTTCGTATACAAGCCCCTTTAAACGGGACTTCTTGCCATTGATTCAATGATCCCTATAGGACGTGGGATATGATAATGAATTATTGGAGATAGATAAACAGGTAAAACAGTAATACCATAGATACCATTCTCAATAAAAAGGGCAAAATGTGACATGATATGTGTTTATGTAGCTATTGGGCAAAAAGCCACTTCTATTTCTTAGGTAGTCACTACCTTCCAGGAAGGAAGGGAAATGGAATACACTATTATGATAGCTGAAACAACGGATTCGCTTGCTGCATTACAATATCTTGCTCGTTTCCTTATATTATATGGGGGTGGCTCTAGCTGAATATTTTATGTACCGTGAGTGACATACTTTCATAATTTATGATGATCTATCCAAACAGGCACAATCTTATTGTCAAATGTCTCTTCTATTAAGAAGACCCCCGGCAATGAAGCTCATCCAGGAGATCTTTTTTGTATTGACATTCATGCATTTTGGAAAGAGCTACTAAATAAAGTTCTCGTTTAGGTGAAGGAAATGCGACTACCTTACCAATATTGGAGTCTCAATCTGGAGAAGTTTTGGCAAATATTCCTCCTAATGTAATTTTTATTATAAATAGATAGATATTCTGATTCGTGTATTTATTTCATGCTAGAATCAGACCTACTATTCATGTAGGTATTTCAGTTTCCAAAATAGGATCTGTAGCTCAAATTCAAGCAAAGCCATGAGCCAACAAATCTAGATTAGAACTAGCTCAATTTGCTGAGTGAGAAGCCTTTTTATGATTTTCTTTTAATGTAGATAAAACAACTTAGAATCGATTGGCAAGAGGCCAATGATGATGTGAGCTTCTTGAACAATCCAAATCAGAACCTCTTGTGATGAAATACTAGCGACTATTTACATCGGAACAAAAGGATATCTTGATGCGTTAGAAATTGGACAAGTAAAGGAATTTGTGTTTTACTGTAAAGATTACTTAACAAAGAACCAACCTTAATTCCAAGAAATTGTATCCACTATTACTACTAAGATATTCACAAAAGAAGTTGAAACCCTTTTGAAAGAAGCTACTCAGGAATAGATCAAACTATTTTTATTTCAAGAAAAAAATCAATATAATAATTCTAGTATAATCTAAATATTGAATCAAAGTAATATATAAAGAGAATATATAATGTAAGAAAGTAAAAAATAAGAAAGTAAAAAAAACATAAATCCTTGAGAAAAATTTGATAATTCAAAACATACAGGGTCTCTTTTCTTTATCCTTTAAAAAAGAGTTCTTCTTTTTTCTTTTTTCTATTCTGATAGAGGGAAATCATTCTATTAGATGGAAATCCATCGCTTGCAATAATATTTGATCATATACCATAGGGTTAGAAGACCTCTATCTTATCCATTAGGCAATGAACACCTTCCATTCCTATTTTTTATTCAAAAAAATTAAATTAGGGAATACAATAAGGGTAAAATAAAGCATATAAAAATAGATAATGTACTGCATATCCTATGTAGTGAAATGAAAAAATATAGTGGGTAGTTGGAATTGAACCCGCATCATTAGCTTGGAATGCTAGAGATGAAAGTCGAAATTGGTTGATCATGTTGAAAATATCTAAATATCTCTAATTCAAAACCAAACATGAGATTTTTTTTTTCATTCGGCTCCTTAATGAAAGATTAAAGGACTCTCACCAGAGAATCCATTAGATCCATAACATCTATGTTAGCTTTTTTTTAACACATAAAACTTCTTGCTTTCTAGATGATCTCTCTAGAAGATATCAATTAAAGATTTCTAGTCTAGTTACTTCGTTCCCTATTTCTACTCATGGGATCCTAAGGAAAAGAATTTCTATCAAGCTGAAAAAAGGAAAGAAGCCAAGGGTTTTAGTAAACCAAAACCCTTGTTTTATAGCTACTTGGATTTGGCTTCCATCTCTCTTTTACATTGCAAAAATGGAAGATTTAGTTACAATTGAAATGCAAGCTTTGTGCTATCATCCATAGATCCTTTATTCATACTCATTCAATTGGAAATATTGATACAATCAAAAAATTATGCTTCTCGATTTCATAATCCAATTTTGTTTGTAAAGAAATTGATTTTAGATAGAATTCTAGATAGATTTCGTGATAATGTATATTTTTTTCTAATCTTCTATTGAGGGGCAAAGGATGAAATCTCTTTCAGAAAGAAATTTTTGGATCAAAATTGAGATCTAAATATTGAATAGGAGGTATATATATTACAAAATGGAAAGAACCCTTCACTATTATGAAGTTTGTAATAGAACGAATCACACTTTAACCACTAAACAATACCCACTATATATCCATTATTGTATATGAGAGGACCTTTTGTCCAACAAAGCGATGAGATACAACCAAGATAGCATTACAGAAAATTCTGCATTGTCACATATTTTGCTTATTTTGTGTTTTTGTTACACCTTTTTCTTTTTTTATATTTTTTTCTATTCATTCTCATTCCTATATGCTTCTATATTCTTTTTAGTGACTCAGTTTTTCTATCTTGATCTGTTGTTCAAATTGGAAATGGGGGAGAGATGGCTGAGTGGACTAAAGTGTCAAATTGCAAATCTATTGTATAAATAATTCATGCCGAGGGATCGAATCCCCCTCTCTCTAACCCTCTACTTGCTTGAAATTTTTTAATTGGAATAGATCTTCATTATTTTCTTCTTTCTTTCTATTTATTCATTATTTGTGATACATTAACTTCATATTAATTGATGAAAAATCAATGAAAAATGAAAAAAAAATTCCCATCTCTTTTTTTCTTCCTCACGCTTAAGATTACACTCAAGATCATTAGATAAGAATCCGAATATGAAAAGAGAAACAAAGAATATTACTACTATGTAAATGAAGAGTTGAAAAGTCAGCATTGTGCAATCTCCAAGATCAAATGTTTTTTTTGAAGGAAATAGATCACCTATTTTAATTTACGACAAACAATTATACACTGTGACGAATGGCGTATTGTGTATTGTATTAGATAAATCTAGATAAAAATGAAAAAAAGAGGAGAAAGCAACTATAGTTACCCTTGGTAGATTCCCAGAAGGGGCCCTTCTTTCCATTTTTTGCCTTGTCCCTCCGCAAATGGTGCCGAGTGCAATTGTAACCATCTATTATCGAGTGTTTTGTGAAAGTGCTCTTGGAAATGGGTCTGCGGTGGTTACTGAGGTGGCGTCCCCTTCTTTCCATAGATTACTTATCTATAGGAAGGATGATCGTGCTGATATAAATTAGCCAACATTGACTTTTCATTGAGAACTCTGAGAACTAAGTCAAGCGATTTGACTATGTAAGGTTAGAAAATTGATCAAACACTTTTTCAAAGCATTAAACGATTGTTTATTTATGTAAGGTTATTGGTATGGTAAAAGAGATGAAAAGTAGTTTAAAAGATCTTCCACTCTATAATATACCTTATTCTAGCATTCTTCTTCATCAAGGAATTTTTTGGGAACCAACTTGGAAGGCTTTGCTTCTGCACAAAAAAGTACCCCTTACTTTTTATAAATAGCCTGAAGGTAATGAAATCTAATTAATATCGGAAAAGGTCTAGTTTTCTAACTTTTTCCATTGAATAACTTTGATGATACTTGCCAAAGAATAGTCTTCTGGTGTGCTTTGGCCTCATAGAGTTCGGTAAGCATTTGATTGTGTAGGAATCAATACTACTATTACACCCTTGTGTTTGATGAGTCAAGCATAAATGTTTAAATCTCATAAGGGCTTGCTTTAAGTGAAATTACTAATATTCAATTAAGTCAAGCCATGAACTTTAAATGTCTAAAATAGTGACCTTCAAGACTCTTAGAGTGATGACAAGCTTCATTGAAATTGAATGCATACACTAAAATTTTTATACTTTAATATCTTTTTATTTTTCTTTAATTTAATATGTACAAATTTTGAGATGATGTCGCACACTAGTAGTATTAATATTTGAAAATGTTATAAGTTTAATAGTTATTGAATTTTGATTTTTGGGCCAAGCATTATTGATGAAAAGTATATATATTAGTATTTGATTTTCTAAAATTATTTAAGAATTATTTTTCATGAATTTCTTTTCATAGCTATTTTAGGATACTTGTAATACTAACATAACATAAAATTATTTGGTACACTTATATTAAAAATTTTGGCACAAAAATTCTCACAAAACAGCATAAAACCACTTTAGTCTTGGGATTTTCACTGTAGCGTTGGGCGGGTCGACCCGACCCGACGGCTAGTATATCCAGGCTTTAGGGATTTAAAAAAGTAAAAAAAAATAATTGAAAGCCCCAAAAGGAGCGAGTGAAGCCCGAAGGTGAAGGAAGAATGTTGTAGGGAAAGCTGCTAAACAGAACAAGTGCAAAATAAGCCCACAGCAGCTGGAAGAAATAAGTGCAAAATAAGCTCGCAGGGAAAGATGAATGGAACAAGCATCGAAAACAAGTCAACCAGGTCGAAGTGAGGAAATCTTGGTCGAGGAAGGGGGAGCCAACGCCAATAGCTTAAGAAATTGCAAAGAAATTTAGGCGATGTGGGACAAAACTCCCATTTGATTGTTAAAGAAGGTGGAAGGGCAGGAATGATTCAATGGCTTAGGTTAATCAAGGTAAAATGCTCTAAATAAAAAGTAAAATGACAATGAGGAGCATCGAACCTGAGCAGATTTCCTAGAAAAAGCGAAACAACTGTAGTAAATGTTTTAAATCAAATGATTCCTGCACAAATAATACTAATACATGCAAGGCAATAAATGTGCGATCCAATGGCCCAGATCAAGGCCACCTTGATCGAATGACCAGGATTAATCTCAAACGGTAAATATGCGACTCAATCAGAAACATGAATTTCAGGATCAAAATCAAATAGTGACTGCTATGTGTCTGTTACCCAAACTGTTGGTTCATTTTAGAGCCATTAGGAGTGGATTTAGAGCTCAAATTTGAGCTCTAGGAAATGGGAATGATGAAGAACTACAAGAGGTTACCATTGCTACGATCTTAAATATTTCAAATCATAATATCAAGGAATTTCAAGTGTATACGGTGCTTCCAAGTCACAAAGTGAAAGCTGCAAGAAGGAATCAAAAATTGGAGATTTGGCTTCAACTATTTTTCAATTTCTATACCTCTCACTTTTTGGTATTGAGTGTGCCTCATACTTCTTTTAAAATTGTCATATGTTTTGTCAATTTTTGTATTTATTTCCTTTGGGTAAGGGTAACACGGCCATTGTGCAAAAGCCCAGGGTTTGAGTTGAGCCCGAAAAAACACAAGTAGGTTTGGGATTAGTCGTGGGTAAAATCCTAAGTTGGTTTGAGATGAGCCATACGAAAAACCTCGCTTGTAAGTTAGCGATTTTAGTGGCTTTTCCTTAACACCGATTAGGAGTTGATGTAGGCTCGATTTTGAGTCGAAGCACCCTAAAAATCTTTTGTGTACTATTTTATTTCTCATTCTTATTCTTGGTTAGAAGATTTAATTTTTTATTTAAAACAAAAATTGAAAAAAAATCTTAAAATTTTATTCACCACAATTTACCCCCTTCTTGTGGTTTTACTTTAAGCACAAAGAGCTTCAATTGGTATCAGAGCAAGGAATTCCAAATTGCATGAGTAACATCATGTAGGAGATCTGCTCGTACTAAGAGATGGATTTCTCACATTTTTTGTCATTTTTTGTTTTTATGGCTTCCTCTTTAGCTGATATAAGTGCAACATTATGTAAAGGAATTTCTTCAAATTGGATTCCTTTGTTTAAAGGAGACTTTTAGTTGTATTGGAAAACCTGTTTTGGAATTTTTATTCAACCTATCAATTCAGAGTCATGGGAAGTAATGACTAAGCATTGTAAACTTAGAAATTTTTCTACTAATGAAGTCAAGCCCTTTAGAGAGATTAATGTTGAGCAGAAAAATTTGGCTCAATTGAATGTTAGAGCCTTAAACTATCTTCATTATGGAATTTCTCCTAATGAATTCACACAAACTATAAATTTGCATATGACATTTGAGGTGTGGAAAAAACTCGAAATAACATATGAGGGCACCTCACAAGTGAAAGAGACAAAGATCAATATCCTCACCCATGACTATGAGCTTTTAAGAATGAATCCTGATGAGAGTATTAAAGGTATGTTTTGAAGATTTAATGACATTACAAATGACTTGGTAAATCTTGGGTGGATATTCTTAAATGGTGACCTACTAAGGAAAATTTTTGAATCCTTCCAAAGAAATATGATCCCCTTGAATTAGTTATTAAAGAGACTATGGATATCAACAAACTTTCATTGGATGAATTCCTTGGGGAACTTCTCACTACTGAAAAAAAGATGACAAGGAGACTTGCGGAAGAGACTTCTACAAGAAAGCTAAAGCATGAAAGGAAGAAGGAACACAATGCCTTCAAGGCCACCAAATGTGATTTGGATTCCACTTCCACATATTCAACAAATTTGGAGGATTAGGTAAGTTTTCATGTTAATAGCTTAGCAAAATAGTTTTCTTAATAGGAAATGAAAGAATAAGAGCAACAAGGAGAGGAAGAGGTCACCAACTTTCTTTGAGTGTGGCCAAACTGGTCATCTTAGATCGAAATGTCCAAAACTCAAGGACAAGCTTATGAAGGATGAAAAGAAGAAGAAGAAGAACTTGAAAAAAAAGAAATCTTTCCAAGCTACATGGAGTGCTTCTGAAGATTTGAATGTTTCAATCTCAAGTAGAGGAGAAGAATGGATGATTTGTTTTATGACAAATGAGGCATCTTCAATATCTTGAAGTGAAGAAGAAGAAGAAAATGAGGTAAGCTCTTGAACAAGAGATACTCTTGAAAGTAATTATATTAAAGTTGTGAATGGATTGACTTCTTTAATGAGTGCTCATAAAAAATTAAAAAAGCTTACAAAGAAAAGTTGAATTACTTGATTTTGTTATGAAAGAAGATGAAAAGAAAAGGATAGAAAATCAACATATAAGTGATGAAAAGGCTTTCCTTATCATTGAGAATACATCTTTAAAGCATGATATTTTTATTTTGAAAGAAAAAATACGATGTTTTGAGCATTCTATAGTAACAAAAACTTCACATACTTCTTATGCTTCACATGCTTATAGTTCTTCACATGTCTTCAATTTTGAAAAACATAAATACATAAGCATGCCTAGGCCATCAAATATTGTTTGCTTTTGTTATTGTAAATCTAGACATACAATAAAAGATTGCTTTTTTAGAAGAAATATGTATGTACAAAAAAAAATTTTAGATGGATTGTTAAGATTGAGAAAATGAAAGCTCCATTTAGTGCTGAAGCCAAGCATTCTTGGGTTCCTAAGAGTAGAACTTAGAAGACTAGAAAAAAATATCCCCAATTAGAGACATTTTAGGATAGCTCTAAGATATTAAAAAACTTAAATTGATGATCAAATTTAGTGGTATGCTTCTAATTTAGGTTTTACACCTTATACAATCAAAACCAAGAAGAAAATAAGAATTCACATCTTGGGTATTGGATAGTGGATGTTTAAGACACATGACCGACGAAAAAAGTAAGTTCAAATCATTGAGATCGAGTGCAAATCGGAAGGTGACTCTAAGAGACAACACAAAGAAAAGAATCATCGCAATTGGAGATATAGGTATGCAATACTTTACACTTTCAAATGTATTTTTAGTAGATGGCTAAGAATTTAATTTAATTAGTGTTAGTCAACTTTGTGACAATGTCTTTGAAGTTATTTTTGATATAAAAGTTTGCAAAATCATGAAAGATAATCTTGAATTACATGTAAGAAAAAGAAAATGTGATACTTATGTAAATAGTTTTGAACAATTAGAAGATAGTGGTTTGGAATGCCTAGTGACCAAATCTAATGAGGATACACCATGCATAGAAGATTAAGCCATGTAGGATTCTCCACTTGCAAGAAGATTACAAAGTTAGATATAGTTAGAGGCCTTCCCAAACGAAGTAAATCAAGTTGGGAGTTATGTGAATCATGTTATAAAGGGAAACAAGTCAAATCCTATTTCAAATCTCAAAATGGACTAATAACTAGTAGACCTTTCGAAAAACTTTATTTAGATCTTTTTGATCCAATACAACCTTTGAGTGTAGGAGAAAAACAATATGGATTTGTTATAGATGATGACTTTTGTAGGTATACTTGGGTGATTTTTCTTAGACATAAACACAAAGTATTTAAGAATTTTTTAAAACTTGATTAGAGAGTTAGAAAGACAATATTGTCTAAAATTCATTGGTATACAAAGTGAAATTGGAAATGAGTTTAAGAATGAATATTTTAGTGATTTTTGTTAAGAAAAAGGAATCAAACACCAATTCACATGCCCATACATACCACAACAAAATGGTATTGTAGAAAGGAACAATAGCTGATTAGTTGAGATTGGTAGAACCATGTTAGTCGAACATAGTTTACCCAAATATTTTTGGTCTAAAGCTATTAGCATAGGATGTTACATTATAAATAAGGTTAACTTGAGACCAAAGTTGAAGAAAACCCCTTATGAATTGCTCGGGAAGAAAAAGTCAGACCTTAGTTATTTTCATGTTTTTGGTTGTAAGTGTATTATTCTTCAGAAAGAAAATTTAGGAAAGTTTGATAAGAAAGAAAGTTTAGAAATCTTTTTAGGATATTCATCTATTTGAAAAACATAGAGTATTTAATCTATAATCTCGTAAGGTAGAGGAAACAATATATATTATTTTTGATGAGTCTGTCCAACTAGTTAGTGAGAAGTATTTAGAAGATGAAATAAAATCGGTGAAGAACCTAGATTTGAATAAGAATGAAGAAAAATTAAAAAATCTAGAAGTGGAAAAAGAAAAAGAAAGCAATTTACCTAGAGGATGGAAATTTGCAATCTCACATCCAAAGGATTTGATCATAGGAGATGTGAACCATAGAGTGAGGACTAGAGCCTATATTAGTGATATAGATCACAATGTCTTTGTGTCATTTTTTGAACCCGATTCTATAGAAGAAGCCCTTAGGGCCATGAATGAAGTGTTATACCAATTTGAAAGAAATCATGTTTGGGAGTTAGTACCAAGACCTAGCGATCAAAAAGTCATTGGTACTAGATGGGGGTCTATAAAAATAAATTAGATAAAAATGATGTAATAATTAGGAATAACGCTAGAGTTGTTGCTAATGGATATAGTCAAATAGAAGGTATTCATTTTGAGGACTCATTTGCACCTGTAACTAGGTTAGAAGCAATTGGATTACTTCTAGCATATTCGTCTTATAAGCACTTCAGATTGTTTCAAATGGATGTAAAAAGTGCTTTCTTAAATGGAATAATAGAAGAGGATGTGTTTTTTGAACAACTCCTAGGTTTTGAGGATCATGCACAAGATAATTATGTCTACAAGCTTAAGAAAGCTCTTTATGGCCTTAAGCAAGCTCCACTTGCATGGTAACATAGGTTAAGTAATTATCTTATAGAAAGTGACTTCAAAAAGGGTAAATTGGATACTACACTATTTCTAAAGTAATTAGGAGATGATTTATTAATTGTTTAGATTTATGTTCATGATATTTTTTTTTGTATTACAAAAGAAGAAATGTGTAGAGAATTTAGAGATCTTATGACTAAGGAATTTGAAATGAGCATTGATGGGTGAGCTAACTTTTTTCTTAGGATTGCAAATTAGACAACTAAAAGATGATAATTTTATTTCTTAAAAAAGTATTTGAAAGAAATGTTTAAAAAATATGGCTATGAAAATATGAAACTTAGGAAAGTTCCCACAAACCAATCTATTCACTTAGATCTAGATGAAGAAGGGAAAACCAAAGACCAAAAATTTTATAGAGGACTTATAGGATCTTTATTATACCATACAGCCAGTAGGCTTCACATTCTATATTGTGTTGGATTATGTGCTAGTTTCTAGGAAAAACCAAAAGAAAGTCACTTGAAAGTTGTTAATGCAATCTTTAAATATTTGAAGGGAACCATGACTCTAGGATTATAGTATCCTAAAAATGACCTTTCTTTTAAACTCATTAGCTATACTGATTTATATTTTGGAGGATTTAGAGTGGATAAGAAGAGCACATCAGGGACATGTCAATTCTTAGGACATTGTATTTTTTCATGGTCATGCAAGAAACAAAATTGTATAGCATTGTCAACAGCCAAAGCCGAATGTGTTGCAGCTGGAAGTTGTGTTGCTCAAGTACTATGGTTAAGACAACAACTTCAAGACTATGGTTTAGAAATTACACATATACCTATTAGAATTGATAACACTAGTGCATTAGCATTAGCCAAGAATCATCTTCATCATTCTAGGACTAAACACATAGATGCTAGATATCACTTTACTGGAGACCAAGTGGCGAAAGGATTAGTAGAATTAGAGTATGTTCCAACTAAGCTTGAATTGGCTGACATTGTTTTCCAAGCCCTAACATAGGAGCTTAGAAATAGTGGAGCATGTTAATTCATAACTTCCTCTAAAATATATTTCTATTTTCTTTATCGTTTTTTTGTATTTTCAAAAAAACATTCATGTCTTTCCATCATCGAAATAGGGAGATTGTTATACCCTTGTGTTTGATGAGTCAAGTATAAATGTTTATATATCATATGGGCCTGCTTTAAGTGAAATTCTTAATATTCAATTAAGTCAAGCCACGAACTTTAAATATCTAAAATAGTGGTCTTTAAGACTCTTAGAGTGATGACAAGCTTCAAGTAAATTAAAGGCATGCACTAAAATTTTATACTTGAATATCTCTTTAGTTTTCTCGAATTTGATATGTCCAAATTTTGAGATGATGTAGCACACTAGTAGTATTTATATTTAAAAACATTTTTAATTTAATAATTGTTGAATTTTGATTTTTGGGCTAAACATTATTGGTGAAAGGTATAGACATTAGCATTTGATCTTTTTAATATTATTTAAGAATTATTTTTCATAAATTTCTTTTCATAGTCATGTAGGACACTTGTAATACTATCATAACATAAAATTATTTTGATACACTTATATTCAAAATTTTGGCACAAAATTTCTCACAACACACTATAAAACAACTTTAATCTCGAGATTTTTCATGGTAGCGCTTTGTAGGTTGACTTGACCTGACGGATGGTCTGCCCAGGTTTTAAGTATTTAAAAAAATAAAATAAAAATTATTTGATAGACCTGATAGGGGCCAGGAAGAAAGCCGCAAGCAAACTGCTCCACAGAACAAGTGCGAAATCAGCCCGTAGGGAAAGATGAATGGAACAAGCACGAAATCAAGTAAACCAGGACCAAGTGATGAAATTTTTATCGAGGAAGGGAGGAAGGTAGAGTCAACCACAAATGACTCGATAGACTTACGAACCGAAATTTTTAAACAGAGCAATGACAAAGAAATTTAGGCAATATGGGGCTAAACTCCCATTCGATTGTCAAAGTTGATGGAAGGGTAGGCGAGATTCGACTAGTTAAGTTAATTGAGGTAAAATGTTGCAAGTTGCAAATAAACAGTCTAATGACAAGCAGAAGAATCAAACTTGAGCAGATTTGCTAGAAGATGCAGAACCACTATGATAAATGTTTTAATTCAAATGATTCCTAAACAAATCATACTAATACATGCAGCTCAATTAATGTACGATCCAATGGCCCAGATCATAGCTGCCTAGATCCAACGGCAAGGTTTGATCTCCATCGATAAATTCAGGATTTAATCAGAAGCGTTAATTTTTAGGATCCAAATCGAATAGAGAGAAGCTCTCATTCAAGCATGCATAGGGGGATAGAGAAAAGTACAAGGCTAAAACTATCGTGAAAAAAAAAGGTATGTCATAGTTACATTTGCCATTTTTTAATTGCAAGAACATCATGTTTTTTTTTCGTTACATGATTTTGTTACTTGAAAGCTTATTTTTATCTGGGATGGCTTGATATAAGTTGCTATTACTATTTAACCAGACTGGAAGGCTAAGCAAGAGGTAGAAGCAGCACTTGAAGGCAAAGCTGCTGGCTGCCAAAAGAGCAAGTGCAGCTCATTCTTGTTAAGAAAGACAGCAGCAAACACAAGGTGGTAAGCAGTGCAGGAGAAGGAAAGCATGGAAGTGAAGCTCAGGAACTCCAATCTATTTCAGCAATCTGAGATCACATTTTTTGTTAGGACTTATATCTTTACTGAGCCTCCCTTTTATCATTTTGATTAGTTTCTAAATCATTAAAGATATATATGCTATGTATGAGGCCATTAATTATTGATTGAGATTTTGAATTAGTTAATATTTTCCTTTTAAAGAAGTGTAAAGGATGTGTAAACCAATGCTGCCTTAAAACAATGTTTTGAATTTCATTTAACTTTTATATTCAACTTCTAGTGTTACAATGATGTGGAAATTTTTAAGTCTTAAAGTCTAGAAATTTTTATGTGAATATGAATAAAGACTTAAGTTAATAGAATAGATGTCAAAGCTCTTTTTTTAATCATAACGAAGGATAAATGAAAAAAAAAATTGGTTCATGATATTTGTTTAGTATTTGAATTTTTAGCTTGCAGTTTCTTAAGTATTAGATAAGTAATATAACTACATTATTTTGTATATTTGAGGATGAATTGTGTCAATGAGGTCTTTTTAATAAAATAATTTCATATTAAAAGTAATGTATTTGAAGTAGAGGTTAAGAGTAAATGTTAGTTGTGATATTATTAGAATGATTATTTGAATTTTATTAAATTTAAGTTATAAAGTAAAAAATATTGAATGATATATTTTTTTATTTTTAATGTTGATTATATTTGTGAAATTTATAAGTTTGATTAGCAATAGTAATCATCATTCTTAAGCTTTAGAGAGTTATGTAGTCCCTTGAGTTAGTTAATGTTGATATTTGTAATTAATTAATATTTTATTTAAAATTAAAAATAGATATTCTTTATTATTTAGTGATGACCATATTCATATGAGTTGGATATCTTTTGTAGTTCATAAATCATAGGTATTTTAAAAGTATAAGGATTTTGAAGGTCTTATAAAAATAAAAAATTGGCTTAATATAAAAATTATTTGAACTAACAAAGAAGAAAAAATTTTATCTAAAGAATTTAATTTTTGCACAAAAACATGAAATTCATAAGCAATTGTTTATTAGAAAAAACCAAAATAAAGTAAAATTGTTAAAAAAGAAGAATAGAATAGTTGTTGAACTGCCTCCACGATATTTGTAAGAGTTTTTGAGCAAGTGTAGTGATGAACTCTAGAAGATGTTGAGTTGCCTTTGATGCTTTGTGAATAGAAAGTGTAGAATGAAAATCCACTGGTCCAGCTTTGGAACAATGTCGTTGCCTCCTGAAATGATCTATTGGGTTGTCTATGCTTGGATTCTATTCTGCATGCCCGTTTGTTTATCCTCTTGTTCTTCGGATTGTCTTGTGATGCATGTTCCTTTGGCTATGTTGCTACAAGCCTGGAGCAGTTGGTGATCAAATTGAGTTGCAGCATCTCTAAAGGCCTCCATCTTCTTTCACGCCACAATCTTCTCCTTATTCTGAGAATGAGCTGGGCAAGAAGCAAAATCCACTTGCCCAGTTTCTTAAATTTGATAAGGAAGATCACCAACCAGTCAGAAAGTAGGAACATGAGAGAAGCCATGGTATCAAGACATATGAAAGCTCCGAGCAGGACATAAGTCATCGTGACGTCAGTAGTCTCAATGCCATGCTTTGGGGGGAAAACAAAGAGCAAGAAAGCGAGAAGGATACAGGAGGAGCAGAACACCCTGAGGATGATGTCGACACGTGAGCAATTAACGACGTCCTTCGTGTACATCTCATCATAGGCATAGCTGAATTCCTTGCTTGCCAGGCCCAAAACTTCATTGACAATCATCTCCTTCAACATGTCTTTAATTACCTTGTATACTTCCACAAGTGGAATAATGACCATGAAGAAAGGCTTGCAAACCGAGTACATATCGAAAGCTCCTTTTAAAGCATTCAATTCGTCTTTTTCATTTTCTTCCTGCACACATGCTACCATTATCTTACGGTTGGCAGAAATATGGTTTAATTGACTTTTCTTGCTTGAAATGACCACGGAGCTGTGGAAACCGTTAGCGCAGGCTTTGTAGTGTGGGTAAGACCGCTATGCATACTTAACGATGGCGACAAAGAATATGAGCAGGGTGGAGTGAGCAAGAGGTTACTTGGAAGACATTAGAAAAGAACATAGACGACAATGATGAGCTTCTAGGCGAGGGCAAGTAGGTGTCCAGCACACAGCTCATTTTCTTCCATGGAATAGGCGGTGATGGTGTCTGGGCCACCATGGTGAAGTAGAAGGAAAGGCACCCAGAATGTGAGGATGGCGTTGTTGCTGTTGTCGTCCATGCTGCTGCTTAGCTGGCCAAGAACAAAGTCAGCAACCCAGTTGGCCAAAAGATAGTTGCTCCAAACAGCCATTCTTATCCAAGCTGTCGACACTGAGGTAATTCTCAAACGTCCAAAGAAGATGAGCACAATTTGTATCATGAGGCTTACCATTATCAAAATACGAACATGCCACTTGCTCCAAAGTATCTTATATTTTTGAGGAATATCCATTAATTTTGTGTCTTCTATGAGATCAACTGATTGCAGAAAGTAAAAATACTTTCACTTTCTACATTCCTTTCGATCTCTCTACTCCATTTTCCAGCTTACGTCATTTCTTAGTCGTTCTAAAAAACTTACATCATTGATGACTCGACCTTTGCAACTCTCTTCCAAGGGCACAACTTTGCTTCACAGTTTTCTTATATGAAAAAGTTCATAGGAGCACTTAAGTTCACTTGAACTTAGCTTCTATTCGGCACACTAGACCTCTTTATAAATCTAGACAACAAGGTCGTGATGACCTGAGCTCCTCAAATCTCACTATTGAATTAGCTTGGGAAGTGAGGGCATTTAAAATCAATTTTTATCCTATCTGTACCATGATTGTTGAAAATTTGGAAATCTTATTCCCTTGGGTTTGAACATGACATCTTTATAAAGCATCTAAATATTCAACTATTTAAAAGTATATCATCTTATTTAATATCGTCTTATAATGATATCTAGAAATTACATATATACCCCATCAAAATCTAATATTTATATATTTATAAATCTATTATTCACTAATTAGTTATAACTTAAGCCAAAAGTTTTAAAATTATAAATTTAAGATGATGCATTTTATATTTGAATATTTATAAATCTATCAACTACTAATTAGATTTGACATAAATCAAAATTTCTAAAATTTCAAAACTATCTTACATGTTATTTTTATAATTACATTTATACATGCAACTTTAATAATTTATAAGGAATTTTTTAGATCTTTAAAAATTACAAACTCAATGTCATTGAGTTCCTCTCCCAGGAGTTCCATTTATCGATATACTCAAATAATATTATTTTTTACTAAGTTTGAACTTATGATATATTCTGCTTACTTTATTGTTATTTTAATAATTTTATATAAAAATTATATATTTTAATATTTTTAAATAAAAAAAAATATTTTAATTTTTTTATATTAGAAACATATTTTAAGAAATTAATTTTGATTAAGTTTAATGCTACTTCATCCTAATCATTTTGACTTGAATATAAAATTTTTCTATTCGTTATAGTTTAAGATTTGAGAGTTATTGCATTTAAGATTACATTAATGGCAAAAAAAGTTAACTAGAGGAGAGGGGGTAGGCTTTGATTCATAAATCATTATTGTGGTGTCAATAAGATGATGTTGTGAAGGAGTATAAGATATAAGAACTATGAGAAAAGAAGCATAGTGATTATGTAAATGAGTAATACCAAGAGCCTCAAGTGGCTCTCAATTAGAAGAGAGGTGTTTGGTGTTGTTTACCTTGCTAGAGTTATTAAATTACCTTATATGCCCCTTTAAACTAGAAGAAGCAAGAATTTCGTATAATATTTTATTTGTTATTAAAATTAATGGAAATGATTGTTGGTCGATGAAAGAGAAAGATTACAAATTAATGAGGTGGAAATGTAAGGATCTTTGCTTGATTCTTGACCATAATTTTTGAGAGACTCTCTTTCAAACAATAATATCATATATTCTTAATCTCCATTTTTTGCTTACTTATTTAGTTTCTTACAAATGATGTTAAAAGATGTTAATATAAAATTTAGATTCATTGGAACCAACAAAAACTTAGTAAAGATTCTTATTGAATGCAATTATAAAAAAAATTAAGTAATAACTTGGCAAGAATCACAAAGGAGGATGAGAAAAACTAGGGGAATAAACTTAAATTCTATTTCTCTTTAAAAAAATGTTTGTTCTTCAAGTAGGCAAATTTATTGGCTTTAATTTATCCCTAAGTGTCACTTCCTATTTTAGTTTGTGCATCGATAAAGAACGACCAAATATTATCTTTCTTCTTTTGTTTCCTTGGAGGTTGTGTTGCATGTGGCGAGACAAGATATTGTCAAAAGGATTGTTAAACTTTACACTTACCTCCTTCAGTGACAACATTACCAGAAGCATTGTCTTGAGGGTAATAACATTATACGTAATGGTGGTTAATGATTAATGCACAAGACATGGGTACGAGATGCATGAATCATGTGCATTATCTCCTTAGATGATAACATTGTAAGCGATGGCAACTAAGACTTGATTATTCAACCTCAAGCTTTTGGTATGATCAATAAAGGTTCTCAAATTTTACATTTCTATTATTTATCAAATAATTATATTATAAACTGATAAGAATAATTTATGATGCACATTTATGCTTCTTAAAATTCTATAAATATTATCAATAAAGGTGTGTTTATTGATAGATTATAACTTAATAATAATAAAAAAAAATATTATTATTTTCGAAATTTAGTAATAATATCTTAATCTTTTTGATTAAATATATTATTAAAATTGTTTACTAAAATATTTTTAAAGTTTTAGTCCCGTACTAACGCGTAGAGCAATCCTAGTGTCACCAATCAAATTCAATACAATACTCCCTTCTTTGGTTTAATAAATTATTAATATATAATAATTATCTTTTGTATTTAAAAATTTGCCATCCCAAAACCACATAAGCCCTTAGCACTGTTCTTCTTAGCTCCCCTTCAAATAGGGTTTTGTTAATTGATCTGTATAAATGGCGACGACAGCAAACGTCGTCTTACCGGATTCCTTCTCTACATTTGCAAAGGTAGCCGATAGGATGAGCCTTCCTATGCTTCAATCGAAGATGAAGCTGGACCCAGAAGGATACGAGGCAGAGCTTCTCCTTATGTACTGCCACTTTGAAATGTCCCTACTTCTCTTCCTTTAGCAATCCGCGCTTAGTTCGTTGTCTGACCCGGTGGTCTCGAAGGATCTGGATGACCTCACGATGTTCCTGGCACACATGACCTCAAACTATCCCCGACGCCTTGTCAAATTTCCTCATTAGTCTCTCATCTGTATCAATCCAAAGTTCGGACCCTCCCGTCTTCCCTTTGTTCCAATCCAGCGCAAGCCATCGTCCTCCTAGTCAATAAGAAGGTTTGTTATTTTATTTTATTTTTGGACGAATCAGTTATAGTGATCGGTACACTTCAATTTGAAGGGCCACCATTATTCAACATATTTCTATTCAGCATTTTAATGGGTGGAAATATATTTTGTTTGTACTGATTAAAGTTATATTTTTAACTGGGCATTGGATAAAATGGGAAACTTCCACTTTATTAAGCTTTAAGAGAAGATTATAATTGTTGATAAGTTGTTAGACTTCGTTAGGCCTTTCTAATTGTTGATCAAGGTAAAAGTTTGATTTCCCTGTGCAAAGAACAAAATAAGTACTTCTTTCTCATGATTTCTTAAATAAAAAAATCTTAACTATTTCTTGTAAGGCTGTATATTTTTTTTGCTAGATTCTTATATTAAAAAGGTTTAGGCTACCAGCACTAAATTCATATTCCGTTATTATAATTACAAGAATAGTCTTTTAACACATCAAGTGAGGTCAGATATATTTATTCTATGATGCTATTATTTCTTTTCATTAACTACTTTTCTTCTAGATCCAAAGTTGTTAAAGTCATTTCCAATAGTCAACAGTCATTTTTTTGTTCTATATTTTTTCCTTTTTTATTGGAAAGATTTCAATAATCTATCTCTTATAGAATCACAAATTGATCTTCTTAATATAACCAAACCATCTAGATTGATTTTCTTTAGAATTGTCTTCAATTAGTAGAATGTCAACTTTCTCCTTTATAGTAAGTTACTTTTCAAACTTAAAAGCTTTATCTCTATAGCAATTATTCTATTTGTGTGTTTGTACTCACACAATGACATTTGATACCATGTAACCTTATAAATTTGCTTTTTTTATTGAGTGTGGTATTTTGACTACACAACACACTAAAGAATTTTAATATTCATCTTATTTGTTCAATGCTTGGATCATATTAATGACATTTTTTGTTAATTTCTCTATCATTTTGAAGTATAGGCTCAAAATAAGTAAATTTTGTATTGTTCCTTATGTTTATGAACTATGACAATCAATATGTTTTTGGAAATACTTGTCTAAATATTAATTCCATATATTTATTATAAGAATTAAAAATGCGATACCATTTAAAGTTTAGAGTCATTGTTTATAGACTCAGTTTTGTTTTATCAATTTGCTTAGTCTCAGTTTTGTTTTATCTCTTTGCTTAGTCTTATCAATTGGTATTAAATTATTAGCAAAATGCATATTAATGGTTTATCATGAATTTTATAATTGCATCAATAGTTAGTGTAAAATTGAAGCTATCTTTTATTGCCTATGTTGTCAGAAAGCATGATGAAAGAAGAATAATAAGAAACTATTACAATCATTTTATGTTCTTCATTAAGCTAAAGTCATAATAAACATTCATTCTATTATCTTTCATAGACTTATCCAAAATTGTACTAACCCACTTCTATTTCAATTCTTACTTGAGTATTGAAGTTTGAATCGTAAAATTGGTAATACCTTTGTTTTCTAACAATGTGCCTAATTTGTTGAACAATAGTAACATTTATCTTCTTATGAATCATGATGTCAATTAACTTAGTCAAATTTCTGATTTAATTCTAGCTTCTTGAAATTATTTCATTATACGTATCCATCCATGATGTTGTAGGAATCCTTACTTTTTTTCAATTAACTCATTGTTAATATAACCATCTTTGTCAATCTGTTAGTATATTTTGACAACATAACACAATGCTTCTAGGAAGTCCTAAGCATTAGATTTAACACAATTTTGAACATACATTGCCATGGTTTGGTTACCTTGAGGACAATGGAGAGGGACAAGTCATAGAAATAGATGGTTGGGAGACGTCCAGCATAAATGGAAAGATACACCATAGAGTTGCCTAGAGGTCAACTAATTGAATTGGGAAGGAGAGATGGATATGTGAGGTTTTTAGTGTATACTATAAGCTAATAGAAATGGCCTATGTGAAATATTTTTCCAACTTTAAATGCCTAGATGAATGGAATTTCTTATAATAGGTATTTTGTTTCATTGTTCCTATAGAAATTGAAGTTCTCTGGCATTTTATTGATTTTTTTTGTTTGTTTTGAAAGTTAATGCTTTTAATTATTTTTTGCTTATTTGTATAGGAAGATTGTTGAGTTGGATGTGCCTCTTGAATTATTTATGGACCTTCAGATCGTTGGTGATCAAAACCTTAGAAAACTTGCATTTTTTTAGGTGTGCACAACATTCGGTGCATGAACAAAAACAAAGAAATGAAGTAAAAAATAGGAAGCTTCAAAATATTTTTATCTCTGTGCTACAGGTGTGTGATATCATACATACTCTATTTTTTCTAATTTTTCTTAATTTTGTTGATTATAATAACTAATGTATGATTTCTTGTTTGAAGGGAGAGGATGAACTAAGGGGAGGAGGTCACTTGTTCTACTATGTGATGTTCATCGATGAAAAGTATGGTTTGATGATCGAACTGCTAATGCTATTTCCAATGCATGCTTTCATAGTTTTTGAAGGTTGATATTTTCCTTATCTCTACTATTAGTTAAGTCCCATTAGTTATCTTATTATGCCTTTTTATTGCTTCTTTTTGCCAAACACAAGGTCATGGTATCGGCTCTATCTATCCTTCTTGGTTATGAACATGTTGATGATGATGATGATAGTGAAGCCTCAAGTGATGAGGATGATGAATGTATCCAAAATCCACAAATCGTTCTTAGTAAGGAAGCTATTTATAGGCATTTAGTTGGTATCTACAATTTATTTTTTCTCTTTCTTGTGTGGAATGATGAAGATGCAATAAGCATGATGTGATTTCATTATTATTCCATTATATAATCTAGGTATAGTGTTAGAGTCCATGATAGGTTGTGGTGTTAATGGTTAGATAATAATGATTGACATATATTGCACTTTAACTTTAAGATGATGATGGGACTTTCAAAATATTTGCATGAGGTCTTGGATTTTGGATTGAATAGTTGTGCATGTATTGATTCAATAAAGTAAAAGCCTTTATGTTCTAGTTGTAGAAGTTTCAACTGAGCATTAAATTTTTAAGTTTTACGTCCATTTCCATGTACAAGAACTGTCATTCAAGGAGGTTATTTTTTCGTTTGATTAATAAATTGTCTTTATTAATGTTCCAAAAATCCTAAATAATTAAAAACTAGAGTGTTATTCTTATCAGGTCTCTATAGTTAGGAAAATTGGTTAAACTTCTTCAATATTGTTCAATTTGACTTGAGGACATTCAATTAGTTTTTTGTGCCTAGTTAATGACTCAAAGTTTGTGCATTGGTTAAGGCAAACTTAAGTTAATATAAGTGCTTCAGTCTATTTTTCATATGTTTGAATGGAATGCTATATTGGAAAAATATTTTCTTACTTGCTTATTTGATATATTATTATGATATTTTTTCCCTTGTGTATTCAGAAGAGTAGTTTTTTGAGGCAATGCTCATTCTTCGTAAAGAATAACCTAGTTCCTTGGAGGTGGAGAAGTTGATATGCATAAATTCGAGAATTTTTAAATGTCATCATTATACCTAAGTAAAAAAAATATTCACAGATGACCTTTATAATTTCGTTGGGTGATATAAGCTTGCCAAAAATATTTCAAAGAAATTTGTCATCAGAACTTCGATATTTATCTTCTCAATTTTAGCTCTTTTGCATCAATCCCATCTGTAGATTTTCATGTTGCTCACTCTGTTCTAATAAACTTTGAGCATAAGTTTACATTTTTTAACTGAAGGTTATGCCGTTAAATTGAAAAAGACGTGCTATTTCCACTAAAAGGTAAGTTCTCGATAGTCTCTCAAGTTTTTCTTGAATTTTGTTTTCTTTTACCTATAGTCTATGTGATTACAAAAATGCTGGTGATGGTAATTGTATTGTAAGGAAAAGGTTGACTTATGGAACACTTTGATTGATTAACGCATGTTCCATTTTATCATTGCTGTAGAATTGGGTTAGGTACTAGAATTCCTAAATATTTTTCTAATAGTGATATCTTTGTACATATTTAAGCACAACACAAGCACACTACGTCGTGCAAGAAAAAGAAAATGGCAAAATTGTAACGTGTTGTTCGCACTATGAAAAGGTAGCAACGTCAATCATGAAAAAATGAAGTAGCACACTCCTACTTTCCTCTTATTCATCTTAAAGATGTGCAGGTTAATAAACCTTGAATTGAAGTCCTGCTTTTTTTTTGGAAAATATTTCTTCTAAGCCGTAATTCATACTTCGTCTAACTCCACAGGGCTTTGCTTAGCTCTTCTTTCCTCTTCATGATGCAATGAACGATTTGAGGTGGTTAGCTTTTTTGTCGCTCTCCATGTAGATATTTTATGTCTTTTGTATGCAGGCACCTATCAGATAATCAGATTTATACTGCTTTGCCATGATTGCTTCCATGATGGTGTTTTCTCCCTATTGTTAATGATGTTAGCTTCCCCCTAGTTGAATTGTGAGTTTGATGGCAGTTTTTTTGGTTCTCTTTGATTTTCCCTTTTTCATTCTTGCCTTATCATTTTTTTTTCTTATTTTTAAACGTCTTTTTGAGGCTCCAGATTGTTTGCATGGGTGTGTTGGGGGTGATTATTGTACATATAACTAAAGATTAAATGAGGAACATTCAATTGGATTTATTTTTCATCTGTATTGTTAAGAACTCCTTAGTTTGAAAATTTGTAATTGTACAATGTTATCTAGCATATTTAAATATCATTAGAGTTTTTGGCATTTGTAAAAATGCTAACCAATGTATGAAAAGCTTTAAAATGGGTCCATTTTTTGGTCAAGCGAGGTTAATGCCACATAAAGCATAATATATTAGCCTTTCAAGTAAAATACGTTAAATATTTCTGTTGTTGAATTCATATTTTTTTGAACAAAATGGTCTAATTTCAAGGTCATGCTCTATTGAGTGAAGCTAGTGCTTCCTTTTATGGTCCTTTTAATTTTAAAAATGTTTTTTGAAAATTGTTAAATTTTGTTTGAAGCCTTTGGTCACTAAAGGCAATTGTCAAATTAACTGCTTTCTAAGACTAGAATCATACTTCTTCACATATTCATTTTGATTCTACTTTTGGCTTCGCAGAGATTGAATTGTAAAGTGGATAACGTCTTAGGGTTGGTATAGAATATCATTATCAAATATGTTGGATTGAGTTGTGCATTTTTCCCACTACACCAATTTTTAAGAGCTCTAATTGAAGGAAAATTCTAATCTCAATTTCATGCCAATTCTAATTCCTTGAGTACATGGCTGCCTATTACAGTTCATTTCCCTTCCTGAAGTGACTTATCTCTTGATATGAATGCAGTGAGTTATTTATAGTAGATAATAATACTAAGAATGATAGGTTTGGTTTTGGATTCCATTAACTTTATTTGTTGGTGGAGCTATGTTTAGTTATGGACGGACTAAATTTAACTTCCTGACCATTTGTGATTCAGGTAAAACTCTCCATTTAACAGTTTGGTATTTCCCTGATAAATTTGCACATGTACTGGTGATGGAATTTGCTATAATTTAAAGGGCTGTTGTGTTTGTGTGGATATTTAATAACATGAATAGCATGATGAGGGCTTTAAGATTTTGTGTTTTTAAAAATTGATACTGATTTCTATCAATTAGTAAACAAATTCTTGTTTTCTTATTGAAGTATCTACCCAATTTTTGCTTGTAAGCTGTAGAGAATAACCTATTGAATGTGTGGTGAAATATCTATTTTTTTCGATATATATATGAGCTAATTTTAAAAAAAGAATTTCATTTGTATCCATATCATTATTATTCATCACCCTACTTGGTAAATCATTTTAAAATTGTTTATGAAGCTCTTGTTTCATGGTATCTTACTATTTCAATCGCACATAAAATAATTCTATATTTTGTTTTCTATGTTTGTCATATTTACAAGTTTCTTTTTATGATGAACATCTGCATAAACCATTTCATAAGTTCAGCAACACTTGGCTCTTTCAAGTTAGGATGATGATGTTGAAAGTAATTGCTAGAACTATTCGATTGCACTGTCTTGTCTTGTTAAGCTTCTATCCATTTCTTCAAAGATACGTTCAAGTATTTTGTTACATTTATGATGACTATTTGTCCTTGATGATTATTTATAATATGAACTGTAAAACATCAATGAATGAATGAATGTAATTATCTTGATAGCCCCATCAGTGTGAAGTGACCAATTTGCTTGCTACAGAGGAGGGGGGGGGTTCTAGGCCTACCATGATAAGGTTTTGACCTTTTCTTTAATTTTTCATTGTATTGTCCTTTTTTTAATTTTTTATTAGTTTAGTTTATTTCTCTTAACTTGATTGATAAAATTTGCACTTTGTAATTCATTGTTGAAATTTAGATGTTAAACTTCAGTTTTCAAGCATGCTGTCATTTCTACTTCTATCCTATTGGGTGTAATGCTATTGTTCATCATAGCATTTTTCTTCTATGAGCATACTTATATTTTTTGGTTGATATTTTTCATTGTGGAATATAGTTTAGTTTCAATGTGGAACTTAATTTTAAGATGGATTACATTTTTGCTCGTAATGCACCCTAATAATCTTATTTAATCCTCATCTCTTTTTTGTATTGGATTATATTATTGCAGCCCTCCAGACCCAAGCACAAGCTATTATCCTTTTCTTTACTCCCAAGGTCTTCTTTTTTTCTCAGACCTCCTCATGCGTAGAGCATAGCTAAAATGCATTGGGGAGGGCAAGCTTATTCTTTTTATAATAATAAAGAGGATTAAATAAAATATTGTTTTAATTTTCTTTTTGAAAATTTATAAAAAAATATTAAATACTTCAAAAAATCACAAATAATGTACTGGTAAATACCTTATTCCAAGATTTTGTCAATAGTTTGCCCAAGTTTCAAATCTAGCTATTAGCCACATGATATTTTTTTTTGAGATGCATCAAATTATATTGATTCGTAGTGTTGGATCTGTATAGTTTACATTCAACATTAAATACAGAAATAAAAATGTATTTTATAATTAAATAATTTAGACTATCATACTAATGTTCTTGCATTTGATCCAATTACCTTCCAATTATACCTAAATATGACAACATATTTAATTAATGGCTTGGATGCTGCCAATTGCACTTTTCAAGAAGCAACAGCATATGTAAAAGACTAGCTAGTGCAAATGACAATATAATAATAAATACTACAATTTTTCATGAATTACACCTTTGAAAAGATGGAAATATATGTAAGCATTGAATTCTTGATAGAATATTCCAATAGTTATGTCGTCAATATGATTTAAGTGTCTGCATATCTTAAACAAGCATTCAAAGGAAAGAAATCGTAATATGGTTCAAATACATGATAGATAGATAGTTGGAACTAATGCATTATGGAACCTACGCCTTATATATTTACTCAAGCACTTCTGCCAGATCATGAATCATTGTCTCTTTACACAATGATTTCCATTCATATTTGCATATCAGTGGTAATTTATGAACTTTTTTCTGTTTGCAATTCTGATATAGAATTTCTAATCGGCACTGAAAAAATTCTTCTAGGTGATCAAAACCTAAGAAGCAAGATTTATTTGTATTTACATACAGCCTAAACTGAGCTATTGCTCTTTCATTCTTGCTCTTCATAGCAAAATAAGAATATTTGGATTCCATTATTTTCTTATTACAGCATGAAAGGAGCAGTTACCATCATCTTTCTTAAATTCTTGCATTTCATAGGTAAATAATAACTTTTTGTTTTTTTTTTCATTGTGACTTAGTTGATGAATGAAGACCTTCTTCAATACTTGGTCTTGTACAAAAAGTCACATGAGAAAGCTATTTCAATTGTTGCATGCTCCTTGATGACATTATTAAGAGAGGTATGTTTTTACCATTGCTATTTTTAATGGCATCCTTATTGGTGCAATGAAAAAAGAATGACAAATTTGCTATATTTGGAAAAAAAATTCCATTTTCTTTTTCGTTTCTATATATATGCCCTTTATTTTTGGTCAAGAAAGACTGAGGTCATCCCATTGATTCAAAAGCTAGACCAAAAGCATTTGGAGAAGTGAGTGTTGCCAATGACGTGCCCAGTGTTAAGTTACTTAAACAAGATGATGATGAGCCTTTATATAGTAGTTCTGAGGATGAAATGGCTGCTTATGGTTCTAAAGCTGAAAATGATTCCTCGTCAGTTGACAGTGATATTTGTGCTAGAGTTGCATATGAAGAAGATGATGATTCTGCAGAAAATAATGGAGAGTGTGACAATGAACTTTTCCCTAGAAGTGGACAATCTACTGGTATTGATGGTTTAGAAGATGTTGCTTGTAGGAATGACAGTGATGAAGAATGTTCAGATGGTAGGGAATTTGATAATGTTTGTGACACTGAAGAATTGAATGAAGAAATAGAAGTGCATGCCATACCTATTAATGGGCAAGATGAAGATGCTGACGATGGGAAAGATCCGTCAAATGGAAAGAAGAGGAAGCTAGGCAATTTTGTTGAATGTCTGAATGCTGTTGATGCACGTCCATGTTCTCTTAAAAGACTTGTAATAAAGGCTGCTAAAGTTTCAACTAATGAAGCTGATGGTATTCTCTTTAATGAAGACTTCCTTTGTATCAAAGAACTGAAGGTAGACTTTATTGTTTATCTTTTATATTCAATTTTCTTAGCAGCTCATCGATTATCATGCATTTATTGATAGCATGGCTTCTACAAAGATTACGTTGTTCATGCAGATGTTATTGACCAAGCTTTTAAATTGAAGGCAGACTCCGTTGTTATCAAATAAATGAGCATAAGTTATATGTAGGATCTCCATGTCTTGACTAGAAGTTTAACTTGAGAAATCATAGTCAAATGTTTATTAGGCAAATAAAGAGGAAAAGAAGGCCTTGTCTCAACATGGTCTATTAAGAAAGGATGAAGGCTATACAAAAGCAACTTCTAAAATTCCATCTTCTGAATAGCTAAGTGCAAAATGTTTGAACCCCGTTAAACTTGAGGTAATTCTCTAACATGGTTGCTTTCAATTGGTTTGATGGCCCTTTTGATTTCACTTCTCAACGTGTATTATTCATGCATATTTAATGGCTATTAATGGCCTGATGATGTTAATGTTGATCTTGTCTGGACAAGTGAAGCTAGATAGCTAGTCCTAAAGGTCTATGAAGAAAAAAAAGAAAATGAAATATCTTGTTAAGAATAGATCATTTGATCATTCATTCATCTTGGGTTATATCATTAGTTTAACAAAATTTAGTTGGTTATTTATTTTAATTTTGATATTTTAAGTTCACAATATTTGTATTCTTACCTCAGCTAAGATTGTACTTTATAATTGAATTTAGAAACTATAGTCAAACTTTGGCCAACATCCTTGACAAGAATAAAGCTGATTAGATTAGTTCAAGATGTATAAATCCTGAAAATAAAATGTCATATAGGACCTTAATTCATGAGCGACTTTCCTTGCTTCATTGGTTAGCAAATAATAATCATGTGTCGTGTTTAAGCGCATGTCAGGAGCAAGCTCAACTAGAAGGAGAGAGTAGCTCTCATTCGAGCAGGCAGAGGGAATAGAGAAAAGTACAAGGCTAAAACTACTATAAAACAAAAAGGTTATGTCATAGTTATATTTGCCATTTTTAATAGCAAGAGCATGATGTTTTTTTGTTTTTTTATGTGTTTTTGCTACTTCAAAGCTTATTTTTACCTGGGTCGGATTGAGATAAGTTGCTATTATTGTTTAACTAAACTGGTGGGCTAAGCAACATGCAGAAGAAGCACTCGAAGGCTATGCCGCTGGTTGCCAAAAGAGCAAGAGCAGTCATTCTCGTAAAGAGAAAAAAAGCGGCAAAGGCATGGTGGTAAGCAGTTTAGGGGAAGGAAAGCATGTATGCTTGCTCGAGTATTCTTCGCCACTTGAATCAAAAGCTCCACCCATGCCGATGTGATCGCCTACCACCTTTGTTCCTCCCTAAGCACAAGAATCAGGTGCACAAGCACTCACCCTATCTGAAACATCGATTGATATGTGATCCATTCTATAGGTTTTGTCAGCATCAGCATGCACGCCATCCCCTCAACCACATCATCGTTGTTCGTCGTCGACATCAAATCTTCTTTATGCCGTCGGATGAGCTTTACCATGTCATAGCAAGCGTGCGAGTAAATTAGCGGGCTCGCTCCTCTCATGGTTGCCATTATCTCCCGTCGCATCAACACCTGATACAACATACAGTTAGACAGGCACTTGCATGCCTGCATCTTCTGCCAAACAAAAGTTAGAATGTTGTCTCCCTTGTCAAGCCGCTTCACATTCATGCTCACTTGAGTATTCTTTTCCCGTTGCATTAAAAGCTCCACCCATGTCGATGTGATCACCTGCCACCTTTGTTCCTCCCCAAGCACAAGAATTAGGTGCACAAACACTCGTGCTATCTGAAATAGAGATGGTTATGTTATCCATTCTATAGGTTTGATCAGCATGAGCCTGCATGCCTTCGCCCCCAACCTCATCATCGCTATTCACAGTAGACGTTAAATCCTCTTCATGCCATCGAATGAACTTTACCATGTCATAGTAAGCATGCCAGTGAATCAGCAGCATTGCTTCTCCCATGCTTTCCATTATCTCTGGCCGAATCAACACCAGATACAACATATAGTCGAACAGGCACTTGCATGCCTACATCCCATGCCAAGTGCCCTTTTGCGCTCTTAACCCCTTAGACTGTGGTTGTGGTTCATCACGATGATGCAACGAGTGCAGCTCTTGGGCTTCCAGGGGTAGCATAGCTGCGTCGCAATGTGCCACCAAAGAACTTGCTGATAGGCTGGCAAGCCTTCTATCAAATTAAGGAATGCAGGGACAACCCATACTGAGGCATCGACTTGCCTAAATGTAGTGAGCCCTACCTTATCGTTGAACTGCCCCCATGATATTTGTAAGTGTTCTAAGAAAGTGCAGTGACGAGCTCTAGAAGATGTTGAGTTGCCTTTATTGACTTCTGTGAATACGAAGTGTAGGATGAAAATGCACTGGTCCAGCTCAGGAACAATATCGTTGCCTCCTGAAATGCTCTAATAGGTCGTTTAAGCTTTGATTCTATTATGCATGCCCAATTGTTTATCCTCTTGTTCTTTGAATTATCTGGTGATGCATGTTCCTTTGGCTATGCTGCTACAATCCTGAAGCAGTTGGTGATCAAGTTGAGTTGCGACATCTCTAAAGGCCACCATCTTCTTTCATGCCACAATCTTCTCCTTATTCTAAGAATGAGCTGGGCAAGAAGCAAACTCCACTTGCCCAGTTTCTTAAATTTGATAAGGAAGATCACCGACCAGTCAGAAAGTAGGAACATGAGAGAAGCCATGGTATCAAGACATATGGAAGCTCCAAGCAAGACACAAGACATCGTGACGTCAGTAGTCTCAAAGCCATGCTTTGGGGGGAAAACGATGAGCAAGAAAGCGAGAAGGATATAGGAGGAGCAGATCACCGTGAGGATGGACGCCGACATGTGAGCAATTAATGACGTCCTTCGCGCACATGTCATCATAGGCATAGCTGAGTTCCTTGCTTGTCAGGTCCAAAACTTCCTTGACAGTCATCTCCTTCAACATGTCTCTGATTACCTTGTATACTTCCACAAGTGGAATAACGTCCACGAATAAAGGCTTGCAAACCAAGTACATATCGAAAGCTCCTTTTAAAGAATTCAATTCGTCTTTTTCATTTTTGTCCTACACAAAAGCTACCATTGTCTTATGATTGGAAGAAATATGATTTAATTGACTTTTCTTGCTTGAAATGACCACAGAGCTGCAGAAACCATCGGTGCTGGCTCTTTATAGTAGGTAAGACCGCTATGCATAATTACGTTGGCGACAAAGAATATGAGCAGTGTGGAGTGAGCAAGAGGTTACTTGGAAGAGATCGGAACAGAACATAGACGACAATGATGAGCTCATAGGCAAGGGCAAGAAGGTGTCCAACCCACTGCTCATTTTCTTCCATGGAATAGGCAGTGATGGTGTCTGGGCCACCAAGGTGAAGCAGAAGGAAAGGCACCCAGATTGCGAGGATGGCATTGTTGCTGTTGTCATCCATGCTGTTGCTTAGCTGGCTAAGAACGAAGTCACCAACCCAGTTGGCCTAAAGAAAGTTGCTGCAAACAGCCATTCATATCCATGCTGTCGACGCTGAGGTCTTTCTCAAAAGTCCAACGAAGATAAGCACAATTTGTATCGCGAGGTTTACCATTATAAAAATATGAACATCCCACTTCCTCCAAAGTTTCTTTTATTTTTTTGGAATATCCATTAATTTTGAATCTCTTGTGAGATCAACTGATTGCAGAAAGTAAAAATACTTTCACTTTCTGCATTCCTTTAGATCTCCCTGCTTCGTTTTCCAGCTTGCGTCATTTCTTAGTCTTTCTAAAAAACTTACATCATTGATGACTCGACCTTTGCAACTCTCCTCTAAGGGCACAGCTCTGCTTCATAGTTTTCTTATATGAAAAAGTTCATTGGAGCACTTTAGTTCACTTGAACTTATTTTCTATTTGGCCCACTAGACCTATTTATAAGTCGAGACAACGAGGTCATGATGACCTGAACTCCTCAAAGCTCACTATTGAATTAAGCTTGGGAAGTGAGGGCATTTAAAATCCATTTTTATCCTATCCATACCATGACTATTGAGAATTGGAAAACCTTATTCCCATGGGTTTCAACATGACATCTTTATAAAACATCTAAATATTTTATTATTTAAAAATATATCATCTTATTTAATATTCGTCTATAATGATATCTAGAAATTACATATATACCCCAACAAAATCTTATATTTATATATTTATAAATCTATTATTCACTAATTAATTTTAACATAAGCCAAAATTTTTAAAATTATAAATTTAAGATGATGCATTTTATATTTTAATATTTATAAATCTATCGACTACTAATTAGATTTGACATACATCAAAATTTCTAAAACTTCAAAACTATCTTACATATTATTTTGATAATTACATTTATACATGCATCTTTAATAATTAATAAGAAATATTTTAGATCTTTAAAAATTACAAACTCAATGTCATTGTGTTCGTCTCCCAAGAGTTCTATTTATTGGTATTATTTTTTACTAAGTTTGAACTTATGATATATTATGATTACTTTATTGTTATTTTAATAATTTCATATAAAAATAATATATTTTAATATTTTTATATAAAAAAAAAATTTTAAGAATTAGTTCGATTAAGTTTAATAGTAATTAGTCACAATCTTTTTTACTTGAATATAACATTTTTCTATTTCTTATAGTTTGAAATTTCAGCATTGTTACATTTAAGATTAAGTTAATGGCAAAAAAAAATTTAACTAGAGGAGAGGTGGTAGGCTTTGATTCATAAATCATTGTTGTGGTGTCAATAAGATGATGTTGCGAAGGAGTATAAGACATAAGATTTGTGAAAAAGAAGCAAAGTGATATGTTAAGGAGTGATACCAAGAGCCTCAAGTGGCTCTCGATTAGAAGAGGGGTTTGGTGTTGTCTACCTTGCTAGAGTTATTACCTTATATACCCCTCTAAAGTATAAGAAGCAAGAATTTGGTATAATATTTTATTTGTTGTTAAAATTAATGGAAATGGTTGTTTCTGGATGAAGGAGAAAGATTGCAAATTAATGTGGAGGAGATATAAGGATCTTTGCTTGATTCTTGACCATAATTTTTGAGAGATTCTCTTTCAAATAATCATATCACATATTCTTAATCTCCATTTTAGCTTTCTTATGTAGTTTCTTACAAATGATGTTAAAAGATGTTAATATAAAATTTAAATTAAAGGGAATCAACAAAAACTTAATAAAGATTCTTATTGAATGGAATTAAAAAAAATTAAGTAATAACATGGCGAGAATCACAAAGATGGACGAGAAAAACTAGGGGAATAAACTGAAATTCTATTTCTCTTTAGAAAAATATTTATTCATCAAGTAGACAAATTTATTGCCTTGAAAACCCTAAGTGTCACTTCCTATTTGAGTTTGTGCATCGACAAAGAACGATCAAATATTATGTTTCTTCTTTTATTTTCTTGGAGGTTGTGTTGCATGTGGCAACACAAGACATTGTCAAAAAGATTGTTAAACTTTACACTTACCTCCTTATTCCAACATTATCAGAAGCATTGTCATGAGGGTAATAACATTATAGGTAATGGTGGTTAATGATTAATGCACAAGACATGGGTACGAGATGCATGAATCATGTGCATTATCTCCTTAGACTATAGCTTTGTAAGCAATGGAAACTAAGACTTGATTATCAAACCTCAAGCTGTTGGTATGATCAATAAAGGTTCTCAAATTTTACATCTCTATTATTTATCATATAATTATATTATAGAATGGTAACAAAAATTTGTGATGCACATTTATGCATCTTAAAATTGTAATAAATATTATCAATAAAGGTGTGTTTATTGACATATTATAACTTAATAATAATATAACAAAAAATTATTATTTTCGAAATTTAGTAATAATATCTTAATCTTTTATTTAAATATATCATTAAATTTATTTTTTTTAAAATATTTTAAACATTTTTAATCTCGTACCAACGCGTACAACAATCTTAATGTCGCTAATCAAATTTAAAAAATTACTCCCTTCTTTTGTGTAATAAATTATTAAATTATAATAATTACCATTTGTATTTAAAATTTGCCATCCCGAAACCACATAAGCTCCTTAGCTTGGTTCTTTTAAGCATCCCTTCGAATTGGGTTTTGTTAATTGATCTGTAGAAATGACGACGACAGCGAACATCCTCTTATCGGATTCCTTCTCTGCATCTGGAAAGGCAGCCGATGGGCTGAGCCTTCCTCTGCTTCAATCCAAGATGAAGCTGAACCTAAAAGGATATGAGGCGGAGCTTCTCCTTATCTACCACCACTTTGAATCGTCAATACATCTCTTCCTTCAGCAATCCACGCTCAGTTCGTCGTTGGACCCGGTGATCTCGACGGATCTCGGTCACCTCTCGACGTTCCTGGCACACATGACCCCAAACTATCCCCGACCCACTCCAAATTTCCTCATTAGTCTCTCACCTCCTTCAATCCAAAGTTCGGACCCTCTCATCTTCCCTTCTTTCAGCACAAGCCATCAACCTCCTTGTCAATAAGAAGGTTTGTTATTTTATTTTATTTTTGGACGAATCTGTTATAGTGTTCGGCACACCTCAATTAGGATGGCCACCACTATTCAACATACTTCTGTTCAGCATTTTAATGGGTGGAAATATCTATTGTTTGTACTGATTAAAGTTATATTTTGAACTAGGCATTGAATAAAATCGGAAACTTTCACTTTATTGAGCTTTAAGAGAAGATTGTAATTGTTGATAAGTTGTTAGACTTGATTAGGCCTTTCTAGTTGTTGATCAAGGTAAAAGTTTGATTTCCCTCAGCAAAAAACAAAACAGGTGCTTTTTTCTCATGATTTCTTAAATTAGAATCTCAACTATTTCTTGTGAGGTTGTATATTTCTTTTGCTAGATTCTCATATTAAAAAGGTTTAGGCTGCCAACACTAACTTCACATTCTGTTATAATAATTATGAGAACAGTCCTTTAACATATCAAGTTAGGTCAGATACATTGATTCTAAGATGCCATTGTTTCTAATCATTAACTGCTTTTCCTCTGAATCCAAAGTTGTTAAAGTCATTTCAGTTAGTCAATAGTCATTTTTTTGTTCTATATTTTTTCCTTTTTTATAAGAAAAATTTCAGTAATCTACTTCTCTTATAGAATCACAAACTGAACTTCTTAACATAACCAAATCATCTAGATTGATTTTCTTTAGAATTATCTTCAATTGGTAGAATGTCAACTTTCTCCTTTATAGTAAATTACTCTTCAAACTTAAAAGCTTTATCTCTATAGCAATTATTCAATTTATGTGTTTGTAGTCACACATTGACATTTGATACCATGTAATCTTATAAATTTGCCTTTATTCTTGAGTGTGATATTTTGATTACACAACACTCAGAAGTATGTTTTATTTTCATCTTATTTATTCAATGCTTGGATCATATTAGTGACATTTTTTGTTTATTTTTCTATCATTTTGAAGTATAGGCTAAAAATAAGTAAATTTTGTGTTGTTCCTTTTGTTTATGATACCTGTTACAATCAATAGGTTTTTGGAATTACTTGTCTAAATATTAATTCCATATATTTATTATAAGAACTAAAAATGTGATACCATTTAAACTTCAGAGTCATTGTTCATAGACTCAGTCTTGTTTTCTCTATTTTCTTAGTCTCAGTTTTGTTTTATCTCTTTTCTTAGTCTTATCAATTGGTATTAAATTATTAGCCAAATGTATATTAGTAGTTTATCTTGAATTTTATAATTACATCAATAATTAGTGTAAAATTGAAGCTGTCTTTCATTTCTTATGTTGTTAGAAAGTTTGATGAAAGGAGAAGTGCAAAAGTACCTATGAAGCATTATCTTTTTTTTGTGCAAAAATGGGAGTTGTGAGAAATTTTCAAACTGTTTTTGATGCTTTTGGTGCACAAGTAGAAAACATTTTTGAAATTAAGTTTACGAACACATCCAATGACTTAAAGCACAGCCATAATGAAATTCGATTGTAATTGTAATTAAGTTTATTCTTTTCTAATACCTTATCAATATAAAGCCTCCTTATACACTCATCATTTCTTTGTTATACAACTTTTTCATAATTTTAATCAATGTCCAATGTTAGCTTCTATTTTCTCCTTTTCTAATGCCTTTTTGAGCATGTGAGGGAAATATTATAATAAATAATTAATTTGAGTTCATGATGATTCCCTTATAGAATGAAGAAAATGTTTTTTTCCCTGAAGTAATAATAAGAAACTATTACAATCATTTTATGTTCTTCATTAAGCTCATTAATCTCATAATAAATATTCATTATATTATCTTTCATAGACTTATCCAAAATTGTACCAACCAAAATCTATTTCAATTCTTACTTCAGTATTAAAGTTTGAATCCTAAAATTGGTAATACCTTGGTTTTCTAACAATGTGCCTAGTTTGTCGAACAATAGTAACGTTTATCTTCTTATGAATCATTATGTCAATTAACTTAGTTAAATTTGTGATTTAATTCTAGGTTCTTAAAATTATTTCGTTATACGTATCCGTCCATGATGTTGTAGGAATCCTTACTTTTTTTCAATTAAGTCATTGTTAATATAACCATCTTTGTTAATCTGTTGGTATATTTCAACAATATAACGCATTGCTTCTAGGAAGTCCTAAGCATTAGATTTAACAAATTTTGGACATACATTGCCATTGTTTGGCTACCTTAAGGACAATGGAGGGGGACAAGTCATAGAAATAGATGGTTGGGTGGCGTCTGGGATAAATGGAAAGATACACGATAGAGTTGCCTAGTGGTCAATTGAAAGAATTAGGAAGGAGAGATGGATAAGTGGCGTTCTTAAGTGTATACTATAAGCTAAGTGAAATGACCTATGTAAAATATTTTACCAATTTCCAATGCCTAGATGAAAGCTATGAATGTTTATGGGCTTAAACCAAATGATCTTAAAACAACCAAAATGGAATTTTTTTATAATTCTATTTAGTATTGCAAGAGTTATGTTTTTGCAATGATTATATAGAAATTAAAATTGTCTAGCATGTTTTTTATTTTTCTTGTTTGTTTTGAAAGATTATGCTTTTAATTATGTTTTGCATTTTTTATGTTGTGCACTGCTTTCGGCACATGAACAAAAAACATAGAAATGAAGCAAAAAATAGGAAGCTTCAAAATATTATTTTCTCATTACTACAGGTGTGTGATGTCATATAAACTTTATTTTTTGCTAATTTTTCTTAATTTTGTTGATTATAATAACTGATGTATAATTCCTAGTTTGAAGGGAAAGGAAGAACTAAGAGCGAGCATGTCACTTGTTGTATTGTGTGATCTTCATCGACGAAAAGTATGGTTTGATGATCGAAAAACTAATGCTATTTGCAATGCATGCTTTTACAATTCTTCAAGGTTGATTTTTTCCTTATCTCTATAATTTGTTAAGTGCCATTAGTTATCTTATTATGCCTTTTTTATTGCTTCTTTTTTACGAACACAGGGTCGTGGTAATGAGCTATCTTATTCATTGTAATGAGCTATCTTACTTGAAAAGGTTCTAAGTTTTGGTGTGTTAGTTATAAGCTTAGCTATAAGGTAAAAGAATTAAATAGAAGAATCCAATCTCCAAGAGTGAGTTTCATGTTTAAAGGAGAGAGAGTAAATGACAAGTCAAAACTTAACTTAACTAGATGAAACAAACTTCTTTTCCCAAGTGAATGGTATGATTAAAGGGGAAATACTTAGATACTTAGAAGTTATAAATAAGATTTTCACTTTGCAACAAGATAAGATGTAAAGGCAAAAACTCTCAACCTCCATACAATGGGTTAGTGATGAAATTAGGAAGGAAAGGAAGATTTGTTTTTTCCATTTGTAGCCTTCACATAATGGAACAATAATGAAGGAAATAAAAAGAGAAAGTAAGATTTATGCTTCTCAAAGCATGCTTACTATGGAATGGTGATGAAGATCCATGTAATAAAAAGTTCACATAGATGTCTAACTCAATCAAAATTTGATTCAAATGATGTGAACCAAAGCAAGTTGAAACGGTTATTTCTAGCAATGAAAAGACACTTGCATTTTTATTACTTGAGCATTACACAAAGACCATTTAATGTAAAGAAATGATTAGGACTGATTATGCTAATAACTATTATTGGGCCTATTCTCATGGGTTATTAACATATGAAATATAATTATCTAAATAAACATCAAAAAAACTTGTCAACTAGCTCTATAATATCGAAATATGGATCTCCTCTTAGACATTTCTTGTTTCGAGTTATTGTGACCCACTCGAGGATTTTTTGAAGTAGGTTTGGGCTTTATATTAGCGCTAGACTAGGTTTTTGGATGATATATGGTCTGACTAAAGAAGTTCAAGGCCTATGTTTTAGGTGCACTCACATAGATTTGACTTATATTTCCTTGATAGAATTTCATATCTCGAATGATCCATACTTGATAAGGTTAGGTTAAGAAACTTAACAGTAAATGGATTTTCCATGAGGTTTTCATGTCTTAAGAGAATATCAATTATTGGATGATTATCACTAACATTGACTTGTAAGGATGAAATATATTCAACTACAAACTAGATTTAATTAACTTAAATAGTTGATTTGTCAAGGTCAAGTGAGAATAGTTATGTTTATTTTGTACCAAAAGAAATAAAAACCCAAGTAATTTGGAATTTGATAGAGGACATCAAATAACTTTTGATTGATGAATTAGCTCAAGAGATGACTTCTTTTAAGATAAAAATTTTTTTAGTTAGCTCTCAAATAAGTCTGTACTTTTAAAGCACAATTTTATTAGTTCTTAAGATATCTAAATATTATAATTAAACAAAGAAAGTTGACTTCGTTTAAGCTAACAAAATCTTGAGAATGTAAAATCATGATGCTAAGTATGAAATTTTATTGATAACTTTAGGAAAAGACAAATAATACCTTTGATGGCTAGCACAAGAAGAACAATATGTTACTTTTAGCATATATAGAGCATTTTTAAGTGAACCCCACTCTTTGATTATTGGAGCTCAACATCTTCCTCTTTATGAAGTCGATAGACATTTGGCCCTAGAATATCCTTGATCAAGTACAATTCTTTCTAGTTTGAAGCAAGCTTATGGAGGCTTTATTAGTGTTTAGAGCTCTTATATTGTCTAAGAACCAAATCTTTGACCTTGAAAGGACAATTCTTAATATGTAATATTTTTTCATACTTTACTTTATATTTAATTTCTTTACATGGTTTTTGAGACACTTTTCCTTGATTAGGTCTAACTTTTGATGTGCCAGTTTCAAGTTCAAGCTTTTGAACTTGTTAAGTGATTGACCTCGACAGTGATTATAGCTTTGAATCCTTAGAAAAACTTGACGTGTTGCAGAATGTGCAGTTCAGTGCTCTCACAATATGTCGATGAGTTCACTACCCACCCACCTTTTTTATTATCAAAACGAGGCTTTAGAGTTTTTATGATGTCTTTGTTCATTTCTTTGGCTTTCCATCTATGTGAGGATGAGAAGTTGAGGCATACTTAAAAAAACAACCATACATTTTGCATAAATCTAGAAATTCTTTAGATTGGAACATTATTGTGTCATGTGTGACAATTGCTTTGGATATATTAAACCTATTATAAATGTTTGTCTAAAGAAAACTTTAAATCTTATTAATAGTCTTTCCAATAAGTGGCTTCACTTTAATCCATTTTTAAAAGTTGTTAAGCACCATGAGAAGGAAATTCCTTCCATTTCTAGCAATTGGAAATAAAAAATGGAAATTCATACCATAGTCTAACAAGAACCAATAAATAATTATTTTTTCCATCTTTGTGAATAATTAGAATGAAAGGGGAGCATGAACTTGACACCCTTTGCACCCTTTAGTAAATAAAGTAATATTTTTTTCATTATTTGTCAAAAAAATCCTTGATACATAATCTTCATGGTAAGTTTATAGCTAGAGGCACTCCAAACACTCTCTTTAATGGATCAACTTGATCATATCTTTAACTTCTAAAGGATGGTGTGATGGCCTTAGTTTCTTAAACATTTTTTTCCACTTCTTTGTTCACTAGGGCTTAATTCTTATTATTATTTATTTATTTCTAGCAAAGATAATTATATATATATGACAAAAAATTATTTTGTTGATAAAATGATGAGTTTATAATTAAAAAGATACATGAGAACTCAAATTTCTTTAAAAACTCCATTTCTCACCACTTTACATCCATACTCTTTGGGACTAATGGTGTCTTCAATATATACTTATGAAAATATTAAATTATTTTTTTTAGAAAATATAGAGTAATAAGAGGCATGTCTACCATAGACTTATTATGTCAAAAATAATAACCTCAAGCCAAAAATCCATGTTATCTAAACATATTATAATTAATCTTTTAATTGATATAACTTTAACGATTCATGTTAATGTAACATTCAAAGAAGCTAAGAATGTGTAAGATATCATCAAAAGACACTTCATATAAATCAATAAAAATATTCATATAATCATAACAATTTGTACAATAAAAAATATCATGTTATGAGAATGTAAGCAAAGCAAGTGCATGAGACTTGATAATAACAATTAAGAATGAGAGAAAACCATCCAATTATGGGGATATCATGTTTCATATAACTTTAATGATTCATGTTAATGTAACATTCAAAGAAGCTAAGAATGTGTAAGATATCATCAAAAGACACTTCATATAAATCAATAAAAATATTCATATAATCATAAGAATTAGTGTAATAAAAAATATCATGTTATGAGAATGTAAGCAAAGCAAGTGCATGAGACGTGATAACAACAATTAAGAATGAGAGAAAACCATAATGAGAGAAAACCATCCAATTATGGGGACATCATGTTTCATATAAACTATAAGAATATTATCAAGTATCACAATAAAAATGTCTTATATGAAAATGTCCCATACAATTTATTCTGGATTTTTGTCATCTTTCTTAATGAGCTTATTGCTTCCCAACTATCCATTTAATTGTAAACTTGATTATAATGAAAACTCTTTCTTTATCATGTCTTTTAAGCTTACATGTGAAAATCAATATATGCAACTAAGATACACTTTCAATGATAACTAGTATGAGGGGTTTTCCCTATCAATTGTTACAAATAATATCAATACATGGTGCTTAACTAAATTGTTTTGCATTACTTGTTGTCACAAATTGTTAATAGTGTCCTATAAAAAGATTTTGTCTCACCTGATTGTCACAAAAATCATTGCACTAATTAAAGAGTCTTGCTTTACTTGATTGTCACAAATATCTGACTCATTCTATTAAAATAATATCAATCAATTGGTATCATTGCTTGATTTTGATGTCTATTACACTTGATTATAATCAAAACTTTGATTTTATCTTTCAATTTTCAATACATGAAATTGAGAAGTATAATAATATAATATATCTTATTAAAGTGTTACAAATATTTTTAATATAATTTCATTAATTTTGGCTAGCTTGTTCTCACAACATTATCGATTACAAAATATCTAATATCTCATATTCATTGACATATGTCCAACATCATATATGCATCAACATATATCATTATCATTTGCTCATGACATCTTATGTATATTATTTTATGTCATATTCATATCTTTTGTTCATCATGTACTTAGTTCCAATGCAACTCTTTATACATATTTAGAGTTTGTTATGATTGGCATTTAGTTTACTCAAATAATATCATCTAATGGCATCATGATTCTTCAACATAAGCTATGTTCCATAAAATTTGTGCATGAAACCAAATTATGGAGCTAAGTATCACAAATATGATTAAATATGAGTGCAAAAAATTTATTAAACTTAATAGTAAACTCTATTAGTCACTTATCTCAAGAGACACAATTTTTATTGATCAATTTGGGTTGGTTGGTCATTTGGGTTAACTTGAGTAGTTGGTTAATTTTATATGCTAATGTAGGCTTTGGGTCACAAGTAAGTCAAAGTAATTTCCAATCAGATTTACTCAAGATGAAACATTGGACCAAAAACAAATTAACATGCAAATTAGAAATAATCAAAACAATTTTAATGATTAAAATGAAACAACAAGATGTCAACCCTAAAGAATTAGAGTAATATGAAATGCATATTATAGAATTATTAAAATTAGGATTAATAAAGGAAAGTGACAATCCCCAAAGAAATTGTAATCATATCGTTTGGAAACAATCTAAAATAGTTCATGTTAAAACTAAAATAGTATTTAATTATATAGGATTAAATGATAACAGTGTATATAATGGGAATATTTTACTTAATAAAGACAATTTGCTGCATTGAATTCAAAATAGTAATATTTATAGTAAATTTGACTTGAAATAAAGATTTTGGTGGGTAGCAATAGACAAGGAAAAGTATACAATAGGCAACATATATGTTCCCAAGGGTATTATAATTTTTTGTTATCCCCTTTGGATTAAATAATACACCATCTATATAAAAAAATTAACATTTTTAAAAAACATAATAGACTCTTGCGTAGTTGGCAGCCTTATCTTTAGATAACTGATTTAGCCCATATAGAAATAATTCTTTAGATATGTTTGCAAGAAGGTATTGTATAATGTGAAAAAAAGCTTAATATTTTGAAATGATAAAAAAAGAAATTTGATTAAATATTAAAAATGGAAGACTAAAATTATAAGATCATATAAGTAAGCATATCTTGGACATGCTTGATAACTTGTAAAGACCAAAAAATATCTAAGTTTTTCACAAAAAACATAACTATGCACACTCTTTTATTGTTAATTTCTCCCAATTTGTGGCACCCCTAAAAGCAAGGACTTGGTCAAAAGGAATGATATGCTTTAATGATTAATATATTTAGTTGATAAGAAGGTTAAATAGATTGTAAAAGAAATAGCTCCTTTACAACTACCTCCTCTTGATATTTAATACTAAAAGTAAATAGATTGTCTAAAAGTTTGTGGAGGTACATTGAAATTAAAAAAATTGCAAGGAAGCATCAAAAAAAGTTGAACTTAGAAGTTGATATTTTTGTAGAATTTACAGAAATAAAGTAACAACAATATATGTTAAACTTTTATGTGGCTAGCAAAGCTTTGAAATATTTATCAAAAATAGAAAAGAATTAACCCTTGGGTTATAATGCAAGGCAATCATAGAATTTTACAATAAAATTAGCATAATAAATTAGCCACAAATAGGTGGGTATTATTTAGTGATTTTGTTGTTAATAATGTATATAATGCAGTCATCAAGGTGGTAGTCCACACTTATTACAAAGTTCTCTCCTCAAATTTTCAATGCTTTTTATTTATTTAAGTATTTGAAAATGTACTAGTCTCGATAAATTTTGGCTTTAGTTTATTTAGAAGGAAACATGTTTCTTTTAAGGAAGAAATTCACATTCCTCTTAGTTTTTAAGGTTGGCATCTAGTTGTTTCATTTTGAAAAAGATGAGATTGCACTTATTTATGTCTTATGTTCCTATTTTTATGGTTTAGTTCCACATTCATTTTTAATCTTTGTTTATCTGTTCTTGGATTTTTATATTTTTTCGAAAAATGACATATTTCCATAATATAACCACAAATAGGAGGCTATAATTTAGTGATTTTCTTATTAATAAAGGATATAGTGTGGTGAACTTTTTTGATAATGCTTTTACTGAAATAAGCATAATTACTTCACCATATTATTTATGTAAATAGCTATTAATTTGATAAGATATCTCTTTGTTCATATAGGGCTTATTATTGTAATAGTTAAGGGATTTCATAGAGAAAGACGACACAAAAACACTAATAGTCTTAAAGGATATTCATAATAATAATTTTAAAAAGAGTTTGTTGGGAAGTTTAGTTGTAGAACTTTGGAATTCTACTTTTGCAAACATGTCTTATCTTTTAAATTTGTTTTTCTTTGATTTTACTATATTACTATGAAGCTCTAATTATCCTCACCTATTACCTTTCATTACTTTAATTAGGTTATATTATATTACTTAATTTAACTCATTTCTAGTTTAATATATATTTACTCTCTTTTAAAATAATAATTTATTATAATTTCTTTTCTTTTTTTGTAATTCATAGTAATACCAAATGAGGCTCGATGAAGAGGAAGCAAATGTCATTATACTCATCTCAACAACCTCTATCCAAGTTATCTTCATTTTTATATTTTTAATGACATTATTTTCAAGGTTTATGCAGTTTGTTATGAAGAATTTTCTTTCATAAAACATTTTTATCTTCTAAATAGTTTTCCAAAATATTTTTATCTTTTTTTCCAAATTTGTTTCCTTTAACTTATTTATGTTACTATCCAAATCTACATCGCCTATCAAGTGAACTTCACATGCTTATAATTCCAATAGATTAGTTAACTTCAATTTATCTTATTTCAACTTTGTTATATTTTTAATAACAAAAAAATAAATTAACATTATTATTGATCATTTAGTTTTATAATTTGCATTATTGAAAAAGGGAGTCAAATCAAGATGAAGCCAATGCAATTAGATTCATCTTAATGAGCTCTTTCAAATTATATATCCATTTTTAAATTTTAAAAAAGTTTAATTCCATATAAGTTTGACATCCTTTACAAGAAATGTTAATTTGTAGAAGATTTATGCTCAAGAATGCTGCTTTTTATTGCCTTAATATTTTCAAATGTAGTTTTTGTACAAAATTGATTTTATTTATTAAAAGTTTTGTTTTGATTTGGTAATATGCAAAAAAAAATTGTAACTTTTCTCTCGTGTGAGCTTCATATTCCTTTCACTTTGTTGTACTACATTACTCAAATTAACACATTTTAGCATTCTTTGTGCTTATTTACTTGGTTAATTTATAGTAATTCAAAGTTTGACTACGATGGAATAGACATTATTGTACTCATCTGAATAATCTCTATCAAATAAATTATTAATTTTTTCATATTTCATTTTCTAGGAATTTTGCCAGCTTTCTAAGTCATTTTTTATTAATACATATTTTTTTTATTGATGATGTTATGATCAATGTCCAAATTATCTAAGAGTGTAACTTTGTCATATAATTTATCTCATTTCAAAAAATTCATAGCTTTGATTTTATTATATTATTATATAACTCTCATTTTTCTCACATGACTTCTACATATCTTTGATTTAGTTATATTGTGTTCTTTTAGTTAATTCATCTTTTTTAACATAAATTTATATAATATTAAAAATAATAATTTTTATTACTTATGCTTATTTTATTTTGCAAAACATAGTACTCCAAAATTTTGTTAGATCAACATAATTTAACCAAATTTTATACATCAAAATAATATTCATTTTTGTTGTTTTAAATATTTTATTTCTATGAATTTAGTATAATTTGTGTGTAATTTCAATTTATATCTGATATGACAATCAAGCATGTTGCACTCAATATCATTCCTATCATCGACATCATTAATATTAGGAAAGCAACTTTCTTAAAAAAGTAACCTCATTTCTTCAAATTTTTTTACTTTAATTTCATTAGATTACAATGCAACACAAATTTGTTATCATGTTGTCTTTACATCCCTTTGATTTTGTTGGCACATTGTCTTATTTCAATTTATCTAATTTTTGTTTTAAAATAATTTTACATAATTTATTATAATTATCTATGCTTATTTCTTTTGGCAATTCATAGTAATTCAAAATGAGATATAATAATGAAAAACAAAGTTTCATTAGACCCATCTTGTTGAGTAATATCTAACTAAAGATTGATTTTTATATTTTTAAATATTTTATTTTCTAAAATCTTCACTCACTTCACTAGAAATTTATATTGTACCTGATTTGATGGAGAATGCCATACTTAATCTTTAAGGTATGTCAAAAATGAAAATTTTACAGATAACTAAACTCATTTTCTTTAAATTTTGTTTATTTGGTTACACTATGATGTTACTCAAATTCTCCTCCCGTGTAAACTTTTATCACTTTGATTTCATTATATTCTATTGCTTTAAGTTTTCTCCTTTCAACTTTAATGCATGTTTACTTAATATTAAAAAAAGAATTTTTTTACTTTAACATATGTTTACTTTGGCAATTTATGGTAATTCAAAAAATATTTGATAGATAGAAAATAATCTTTTTTGGACTCATCTGAATAAGATATATCAATTTAGATATTCATTTTTATAATTAATTTAATATTTTTGTTTATATAATTTAGGCACACTTAACATGACATTTAAATTCATACATTATTTTACAATAGATGATATTAATCGATCTTCTATCTTTATTTGAATACAACTTTCTCATATAATTTATCTCATTTTTTATATTTTTTGTCTTAATTTGGTTATATTAATATGTAATCATAAATCTTTTATTGTGTGATCTTTACATCACTTTTGATTATGTTATGTTACATTACCTTAATTTATCTTATTTTTGTTTGAATAAAAATTTACTTAATATTACAATAATAATTTTTAATTAATTATGCTTATTATATTCTTTTGTGACTTGTAGTAATTTAAAATGAGGTTAGATTGAGCCAAAACAAATGTTGTTGGACTAATCTCGACAATCTTTACAAGTTAAGTATTCATAATTATATTTTTAAATGTTTTATTTTCTATGATTTTGGCATATTTTCTTAGATATTTCGAAACATAGGTAAGGTGATGATCATGGAACTTCACTTTCTGTCAATTAGTAACATGGAATGCAACTATACTATAAAATTTGTCTCATTACCTCAATATTTTTTACTTTGATTTTCTCGTATTGTTATATAACTACAAATCTCACAACATTTGACCTCTACATAAACTTAATTTAGTAATATTATATAGCTACAATTTTTCTAATATTTTGCTTTAATATATATTTAATTTATATTAAAGTAGTATTTTTGGATTATTTATTTATTTTTGTTAGTAATACAAAGTATTTCAAAATGTGGTTCTATTAAAACAAAAAAAAAACTTTGGACACATATCTTTTCTCTCTATCTAATTAAATATTTTTTATACCTATATATATTTTATTTTCTAATTTTTGGACACACTTTACTAGCAACAATTTGATTTACTCAAATTAGATGACCTAAGATATTACACTTGATGCCTTTTGTATCTTTCATTACAACTTTGGAAAATACTTTATCTCTTTTTGTTCAAATTTTTTATTTTTATTTTTTAAATTAGCATGATAAACAAAATGTCTCATCATGTGAGATTTGTATTGCTTTAATTTTTTCTTTTTTATATTACTTTAAATTATCTCAATTAAGCTTCAAAATATTTCAACCAAAAATTAAGATAATATTTTTCCTACTATTTATATTATTTAATTTTTTTATTTGAATAATTCCAATTGAAGTTCTATAGAGATGAAACAAAATCATTGAAATAATCTTGATTCAATGTTTTAGCATTTTTATGGAAAATCTTGATTCATACGTCATTTGATGATCAAGATTATTCCCCTCAATCTTTTTACTATCTTAGAATGCAGCTTTAATAGACACATTATGTCATTTCTTCATATCTTTCTCCTTGAGTTGGATATATGACTATGTAACTCTAAATGTTATCTTGTGTCCTTTACATCACTTTAATTTGGTTATATTATATTGTTTTAATTTATATCATTTTAGTATTAATATATATATATATGAAAATAATTTTAATAAATTTTTTTTTAATTTATGCTTATTTTCTTTGGTAACTCATTGTAATTTCGAGCGAGGTTAGATTGCGCTGAACAAGCATCGGTGAACTCATCTTGATGAGTTGTAACCAATTGACTCTTTTTTATATATTTTTAAATAATTTATTTATTTGTGTCATTACTTTTACAAGAAATTTAAATTCATACCTAGTTTGCTATTAAGTGTTGTAACCGCCGATCTTTTTAATATTTTGAAATGCCATATAATTTGTCAATTTTCAAAAGTTTTGGTTTTGAATTGGTTAGATTATTTTGTAGCACTAAATCTCCTCTCATGTGACATTTACATTGCTTTGATTTGATCATATTACATAGCTTCAATTTATGTCCTTTTAGTTTTAATATAAATTTACTTAATATTTATATAATAATTTTTTATACATTATGCCTATTTTCTAAGTTTATTTATAGTAATTCCAAATAAAGTTAGATCAAGTGAAATAGATGTCATTGTACTCATTTTAAATATCAATTTTTTATATTTTAATTATTTTATTTTCTAAAGTTTCAACACATTTTATGAATCATTTTGATAAGAACCTGAAATAATGATCAAGAATGTAATACAAAACATTTAGTGTCTATTGTTGTCACTTTCTAATGTTTGCTTTTTAATTTGTTATATTATTATAAAACTTTAATTCTCTTTTCAACTAACCTTTGCATCAATATGGATCGCTTATCTTACATTAGTTTGATTTACTCCATTTTTTCTTTAAAAAACATAAACTTAGTACTAAAATAATAAGTTTTTATTATTCGTGTATAATTCAAATCATAATTCACATTAATTTGAAATAAGGATAGATGGAGAGAAAAAAACCATCATAGGACACATTTAGACATGGTTTGTCCACTTAACTTTTTTTGTGTTTTCAAATATTTTATTTTCTCAATTAGATGTTTTTTAGGAGTTATTTCAATTTTTACTTGACTTGACAATTGAGGAAGTCACTTCTTAATGACTTCAAAAGAAACTTTATCATGCAATTTATCTCATATCTTTAATTTTTTATTCTGATTTCCTTATATTAAAATGTAACTATAACTCTTCTATTACATGATCTTTAAATCACCCCTATTTAGTTATATTATACTCCTTAAATTTGGCATATTTTACTTATAATATATTTTTTACCTAACATTAAAATCATGATTCGTTACTATTTAGGCTTATTTTTTTAATAATTTACAATAATTCCAAATGAAGTTTGATCAAGTTTGACAAAATGTCTTCAGACTTGTCTAAATAGATATAACCAACTAAATATTCACTTTTATATTGCTATATAATTATTTTCGAAGGTTTTGGCATGCTTTACTAGAAAGTTTTATTTATTCTATATTTGATGAATTAGGATGTTACACTCGATCTCATTAGTATCTTGTAATTATTGTTTACCATACAATAGACCTCATTTAGTCAACATTTTCACTTTGGTTAAATTACCATGAAACCATCATTATTCTTCCATATGACATTTCAATTCCTTTTATTCTGTAATTTATATATTTACAAATTATTAAAATAATAATTTTAGATTTAATATATATTTACATATATTAAAATAATAATTTATTATTATTTATGTTTAATGAATTTGGATATGAAAAAAATTTAATTAGACTCATCTTGACAAGCTCTTTACAATTAAATATTACATTTTTATTTTAAAAATTTTCATTTTCTAATGTTTTGCATGCCTTCTGAGAAAACCTTTTCATACTTTATTTGATTGTTAACCATGTTTTGCCCAATCTCCCTAGTATCTTGGAATGAAAATTTCTTGTATAATTTATCTCATTTCTTCAAATGTTCTGCTTTAATTTAGTTATATTACTACGTCACTTTGAATTCACACTTGTGTTGCCTTCACATAACAGTGATTTGGTCGTATATTATTTTGTTTAAATTTGTATAGTTTCAAAAAAATATCATTAGGCTCATATCAACTAACTTTATCTGATTAGGTGCTCATTTTTATACTCTAAATCATTTATTTTTTATAATGTTGATATGGTTTATAAGATACTTTTATTTGTACCTTCATTGACAATTGTATATATTATAGTATATCTTCTTGGTATCTTTCAATGGAAATTTACTATATACTTTGTATTATTTCTACAAATTTTTTGTTATAATTTTGTTATATTATTAGCTAAATGTAAATCTTTTTTATGACCATTACATCACCTTCATCATCTTACATAATTTTTTTTAATTTATTTAATTTTAGCTTCTTTATTTATTCACTAAATATAAATAGAACCAATCATCATTAGTTGTGTATATTTTCTTTGGTAATTCACAAGAATTGTAAATGAGGCTTGGTCGATAGGAAACCTACTTTGTTTGAATAGCCTGAAGGAGTTCTAACTATTTACATATTCATTTTAACATTTTTAAAATATTTTAGTTTTCAGTATTTTGGCCTACTTTATGAGACATTTTTAATTTCTATCTTATTTGGTGATTTAAGATATAACTCTTGATCACTTGAGTTTCTTGGAATGTTGCTTTCCTATACAATTGTTTCTTAATTTTTGAAATCTTTCACTTTTATTCTCTTCAAATGTGACTTTTAGGTCACCTTGATTTAGTTATAATAAATTAGTTAAACTTATCTTATTTAAAAGGTAACATATATTAAAAGGATAATTTTTTATTTTTTTATCACTATTTACTATAATAATTAATTATATTTTAAAATGAGCTCCATTGGATGCAAAACAAAAGTTGTTTAACTAATCTCGACAACCTCCATCTAATTAAACTTCTTTATTTTGTATATATTATCTTTTTTAACATTTCTTACAATGTTTTTTAATTTATACTAGATTTGATATGCCAGAATATTACAATCAAACTCTTCAATATTTTGGAAAATAAGAATCTTATATAATTTATGTCATTTTTCCAAATTATTTTCTTTATATATATATATATATATATATATATATATATATATATATATATGTATATCAAAACCTCAATTAGTTTGAATGTTTATCACTTTTCTTCACTTTATCTCATTTCAAGTTTAATATAAATTTTCAAAGTATTAAAATAATATTTTTTATTTATAATTATTTACTTTACTATTTTGTTCTAATTTAAAAGGAGGTTTGATTAAGATATAACAAACATCATTAGACAATACACAATGAGCTTTTTTAATTAGATATTCATTTTAAATTTTTTAAATATTTATGTTTCAATATTTCAACATATTTTATGAGAGTTTTATTTATACCACTTTTTATGACTGTGGATATTTTACATGATCTCTTCAACATATTTGTAGTTATTATGTGCAAATTTTCTTATTTTTTCAAATTTTATGCATTGATTTATTATATTAATTTAAAGCACCAATTCTCATCTCATGTGACCTTTATATTATGTTTATTTCTTTATATTAATGTTCATAAATTTATTATATTTAACGTTAACATATATCTAATTAATATTTACTTTTGAAATTCGTAGTATCTTAAAAGGAGGCATGTCTAAAACAAAGCAAATGATTCTTGACATGCCATGATAAGCTCTATCTAATTTAATAATTTTTAAATTTTTTTAAACATTTTATTTTCAAGGATTTTTAAACATTTTATTTGACATTTGGATTCATACATGACTTAACAATCTAGGATGTTACAATTCAACTCCATAATGTATTGTAATACAAATTTCATATACCATTTAAATCATCTCATTAAATTTCTCATGTTAATTTGGTAAAATTTCTATGAAACTCCAAATCTATGCTTTGGTGACTGTTACATATCTTTGATTTTGTTATCTTACATCATGTTAATTTTTATAACTTCAACTTTATGATAAATTTACTTCATATTAAAATAATAATGTGCTATTATATTAGTTTATATACTTTGATAAGTTACAGTAATTCGAAATGAGGTCCAATGGAGGCAAACAATTATTATTGGACTTCTATTGACGTACTCTATCTAGTTAAATATTTATTTTCAAATATTAAAATATTTTACATCTATCATCTTTGCATAATTTATGAGTCATTTTTATTCATAACAATTTCAACTGTTGAGGATGTCACACTTGATCTCTTAAGCATTTTTAAATGGTATGGTTTGGTATAATTTAACTTCTTCAAATAAGTAGCTCTTATTTGGATGCATTATAATGAAACGCTACTTTTCTTTCACACAACTTATACAAAATTTTGATTTGGTGATATTAATTTGTAACTCTAAAACTCTTATCATGTGATCTTTATATCACTTTGATTTAGTTTTATCACATCATTTCCATTTATTTTATTTTAGCTTTAACATAAAACAACTTAATATTAAAGTAATTATTTATCCTTATTTATGCTAATTTAATTTTGGAATTTTTAGTAATACCATAAGATATCCAATGTAGATAAAAAAATATCATTAGACTTAACTTCTTGATCTTCATGCAATTAATCATTTATTTATATATTTTTATGTAGTTTATTTTTTATTGTTTCAAAACATTTTATAGATATTTTTGATTCATATATGATTTGATGATCGTAGATGTTACCTTCAATTTCCTTAGTATCATGAAATACAAGTTTCTCATAAATTGAATCTCATTTCTTCAAAAATTCTCTTTGAATTCATTTATTATTTTCTATCTCAAAATGTTTATCATGTGACCATTACATTACTTGATTTGGGTGAACGACATTGCATCATTTTATCTCATTTTAGTTTTTAAAAAATTACTTAATACAAATGAAATAGTTCATTTTGACTTTTATTGACCTAATGTCAAATTCATTGTAGTTCCTAACAAGGTTTGATTTTGATTAAACAAATGTTGTTGAACTCAACTAGATGACCTTTATTTAATTAAATATTCATTTTTATATTTTAAAATCGTTTTCATTTTTATTTATTTTTGTATGTTTTAAGAGAAATTTTAATTTGCATATGAATTTATGATTGAGGATGTTACCTTCAATCACTTTAGTATCTTGGAACATAATTTTCCTAGATAATGTATCTCATCTTATCAACTTTTTTTGCCTTCAATTGGTTATATAGAATTGTAACTTCAAATCTTAAATCATGTGACCTTTGCATCACTTTAACTTATATTACATTGCTTGGATTTATAACTTTTCAATTTTTACATATATCCACGTAACACTAAAATAATTTAATGTTGTTAATATTTATTTAATTAGTAATTTGTAGTAATTAGAAAATGGGTGTGAACAAGATGAAATAATTGTTATTAGACATATCTCTATCAACTTTATATAATAAAGTATTCTTTTTATTTTTAAAAATTTTATTTTTTTACCATGCTTTACAAGATATTTTTATTTGTACATTATTTGGTGATAGAGAATGCTAAACTTGATTTGTTGAGTATTTTGTAATGTAACTCTCCTACACAATTTACATTGCTTCAGTTTATGTCATTTTAATTTTAAAATAAATTTTACTAACAATAACATAATAATTTGTTAAAATTTGTCCTTGTTTTTTTTGGAAATTTGACTACATTTAAGGATCAAGCATATTACCATCAATGTTTTTAACATCTTAGAAAGCAACATTCTTATGCAATCTACCACATTAGTTAAAAGGCTTCATGTTGATTTGGTTATGTTACTTTCTAAGTCTTGTTCTTCTCTTTTGTACCCTTTACATCTCTTTGATTTTTTCATATTATGATATTTCAATTTATCTCATTTTAGCTTTATTTTATATTTACTTAATATCAAATAATGACTAATTTTTACTTACATTTAACTATTACATAAATTCATTGTAATTCTAAATGAGATTCAATAAAGATCATAATAATGTTTCTATATTCAACTAAAAAAGCTATATCAAATTAAAAACTAATTATTATGTTCTTAAATATTTTATTTTCTTAAATTTCTAATATGTAAAGAGATATTTTTACGTGTACTTAACAATAGAGGATGTTTTGACTTGTACTTAATTTAACAATAAAGGATGCAACACTCAATCTAATTAGTATCTTGGAATGTAAGTTTTGCTATACCATATATCTTATTTTCTCAAATTTTTCATTTGTATTTTGTTGTACTACTTTTGAACTATAACTCTCCTCAAATGAGTCCTTATCTAGTTTTTATTTTGATAATTTGTGCTATTTTAACAAACAACAATGTTACCATCGATCATTGTAGTCTCTCCTAATGCATCATATCAAAATCATTAATCTTATTTCTTCAAATATTTAGAATTGATTTGTTTATAATACTATGGAGCTCTAATCCTCTTCTCAAGAGACATTTACATCAATTTTATTTTATTGCATTGCAATATTTAAAATTATCATATATCAACTTTAATGTATATCTACATAACTTTAAAAAATTATCCTATGTGATGTTTCTTTATTTCGATAATTCACCATATTTTTAGATGACATATGATGATAAAGAAACATATATTATAAGCTTTGCTTTGATGACTTCTATCCCATTAGATATTTTGTTTTTCATTTGTAAGTGTTTGATTTTCTATGGTCTTGGCATGTTTATAAGAAATTTTTATTTTATCCATTCTTTAAAATCAATAATGTTTTAACTTATCTCCTTGACATCATGGAACACAACTTTCTTGTGCAAATTATCTCATTTCTTCAAATTTTTTACTTTAATTTAGTTATATTAATATGCCACTCTTAATCTTTAATTATTTAACCACTACATTGCTTTGACTTGCATATATTATTTTACTTCACTTTACCTCATTTTATGGTTAATATATAATCATTTAATTTTAAAATAATAAATTTTTATTTTCTGTAGTTATTCATTTTTTTAATATAAAAATAATAATTTTCTTTACAAATAAAAATTTATTTTTATATTTTTAATTATTCTATTTTCTTTAGTTTCGACATTGATCACACGAGGAATCAATTTGGACTAATTTGATAATTATTGATGCTACATTCTATGTCATTTTTATCCAAGAAAGTGGCTTTCTTGTATAATTTATCCCATTTATTCAAATAATTTATTTTTATTTATTTATATTTCTATGAAACTATAATTTTTTGCTCACCTAATAATTACATCACTTTCAATTAATTAAATTACATTTCATAAAAATTTATCATTTAAACTTTAAAAACTTTTTTAGGCTCATTTGGGTGAACTCTATCACATTAAATATTTATTATTAATTTGTTAAATATTTTTTTCACTTCAGCATTCATTTTGAGTAATTTTAATTCGTATCCTATTTGATGATGGAGAATATTATATTTGACCAATCATAGCATGCAATATTCCCTTAAATTTTTGCTTATTTATTTAAATTGTTTGCCATTATTTTTATATATTTCTACAAAACACTAACACTCCTCTCATGTGGTAGTTACATCGCTTTGGTTGTACTATATTTTATTACTTTAATTCATCTAATTTTATCTTTATTATAAATTTATTATATTCTATAATAGAACTTTATTATGATTTTAGCTCATATGTTTTGGTAACTCAGTTTTTTCCAAATGAGTTTTAGTAGGCACTAAGCTCAATCTAATTAAGGATTAAAGAATTACTATAATTATCAAATTAGAAAGCATAATAATAATAAAATATTATTTTAATATAAACATAGTATATATATATATATCTAAGATAAAATAATACAAATTTATGGAATTTAATATAACCTAATCATAGAAATTAGTTAACTTATATTATAATGTTACAATCAAAGAAACCAAGCAGATTGAGTATAACATCTTTGATAGTCAAACATGATAATAATAAAAATATCTTATGAAATATACAAAATACATAAAAAATAAAACATTTAAAAATATATAGCTTAATTTTTCAATTGATATAGTTCATTTAGATGAGTTTAACAATGTTAGTTACATCTCAGTCAGACCTTATTTTACTTTATTATAAATTACTAAAATAGATAACCATAAATAATAATAAATTATTCCTTTTTATATAGTAAATATATGTCAAAGTGTAAAAAAAATATTAGTCATTTTATAGAACTAATTAAAAGAAATTAAAAGGTCACATGGTAGGAAATTTAGGGTTACATTGTAACATAACCAAGTCAAGATAAATAAGTAAAAGAACATGATATAAATTATATAGAAAAAGTAGAACTCCTAGACATTGAGGAATATAACATTACATGGAAGAAATCATTTAAAACTTTAAAAAAGTATATTCAATTAAACAATGGTCTGTAACATGACTCTAACTATAATTATTTCATCACAATTGATCAATTTTAAAATTACTATAAAATGTAAAATAAAATAATAAAAATAATAATAAATGATTAATATGAAAATTTGTGAATATATATTAAATCTTAAATGAAATACACTAAATCAACACAATGTAATCATATGAAAAAATTAAATGAAATGAGATAAATTGGACGAGAAATTTGAGTTACGAATGAAATTCTACAGCAAAAAATTAGTCATGAAAAAAAATGTCTCATAAAATGTGCCAAATAAATATAAAAAAATAAAAATTTAAAAAATGAATGTTTAATTATATTAAGAAAATCTAATAAAGTGCAACGACTTTTGATTCACCTCGAGTAGACCTCATTAAGAATTAAAAAATTTTAACAAAACAAATAAGTAAAAAAAATAGAAATATATTAAATATTAACTAAATATGAAATAAATTTGAAATGAGATAAATTGAAGGAATGTAATAGAGCCAAAGCAAAAGAATGTAAAGCTCACATGAGATGAGGATTTGAGTTTCATTGTGATATAACCAAATCAGAAAAAAAATATTTGAAAAAATGTGATACATTTTGTGGTATATTTCAATTCCAAGGTACTAAGGAGTTATTTTCAATTCCCTTAATCATGAAATGAGGTACAAATGTAAAACTTTTATAAAACATGTTAAAGGCAGATAAATTGTATAGTATAACTACGTCGCTAGATAATACAGATATTGAATGCAATATTATCGAAACTCAAATTATGAATGAATTTAAATTATTGGTAAAGCATGAAAAACTTTAAAAAATATAAAAAAATAACTGTTTAATTTTATAGAGCTAATTAAGAAGAGTCTCATGATAATTTTTCCATCTCTATCTAACTTCAGTTAGAATTTCTATTAAATTAAAAATAAATAAGAACAAAAATTATAAAAAATTTATCTTGATATTAAGTAACTATTTATTAAACTTCAAATGAGATAAATTTATGAGATATAATGTTTCCAAATCAAAGAGATGCAAATGCTACATGTGAAGAAATAGAGTTTCATAGCTAATTCCCAAAAACTTATTAAATTAAAAAATTGAAATATCTAAAAATGAATATTCAATTTGATAAATCTTGTTAAAAGGATTCGAATAATGCTTGTTTCATCATAATCAAACCTCGCATGGAATATCTACGAATTACAATAATAAATAAGCATAAATAATAATGTATTTTTTTATCATTAAAGAAATATATTGAAGCTCAAATGAGATAAAATAAAATAATATAATTTAACAAAATCAAAGTATAGTAATCTAACCATGTTAAAAAAAATTTTAAAATAAGATAAATTATTTGAGATAGCTCCACTTAAGGGATTAATGTGATTGAGTGCAACATCAATATTCATTAAATCAAATCTGAATAAAAATGTCTTTTAAACATGAAAAAATATCATAAAATAAAATGTTTTGAAGGGTAGAAATGATTATTTAATTGGATAGAACTCATCAAGGTGAGTCCATGTTGAATAATTTGTGCTATCATACCTTGTTTTGAATAACTACAAATTATCAAATTAAATAAGCATAAATAAGAATAAATTATTACTTTAAAATTAAGCTAACATATATCAATGTTGAAATAAGATAAAGTTAAGAACTGTAACTTAACCTAATAAAGGTGACATTAAGGTTTCATAAGATGAGAATCAGATCTTCATAGAAATATAACCAAATCAAAGAAAAAACTTTGAATAAATGAGATAAATTGAAGGGAAAAGTTACATTCCATGACACTGACCAGTTAGTGTGTCACGACGTTGATCATCAAATAAGGTGATCAAGAGGAACTAGATATCATTAGTCTTATCTTGTAAACTCTATCTAATTAAATGTCTATTTTTATATTTTTTAACTATTGTTTCTAGTATATTTACATACTTTATAAGCCAATATGATTCACCCATGAAATTATGATGATGGATGTTAGTCCATCTCCCTAGCATCATAGAAAGTAGCTTTGCCATATAATTTATCATTTTTCTTCAAATGTTTTATATTGATATGGTTATAGTACTATAAAACACTATTTCATTACAAGGTTAACCTTTAGAATACTTCCATTTTGTTATATTACATTGCTTCATTTTATATCATTAATGCTTTAATATAAATTTACTTTATATTGAAATAATAAGTTATTATTTTTTAGGCTTATTTATTATTGTAATTCAAAATAATTTTAAATGAGGCATGATGAAGATGAAACAAATATTGTTGGGCTCATAATGATAAGCCTTATCATTTTAAATATTCATTTTTTTATTTCTAATAGTTTTATTTTCTTATTTTTTGCACAATTAATGGGAAATTTTAATTTTTACTTGACATGTCTGGTAAGGATTTTACAATTGATCTTCTTAGTATCATAGAAGGCTAACTTTCCTTAAAATTTATCATATTCTTCAATTGTTTTTATTTTATTTGGTATGTTACTATGAAGCTCTAGTTCTCATTTTGTGTGACCTTTACTTTGCTTTTATTTTGCTATGTGAGATTTGTTCAATTTATTTTATTTTATCTTTAATATATATTTTCCTAGTGTTAAAAACATTTTTATTATTTATATCAATTTACCTTAATAAATTGTAGTTATTTCAAATGCAATCTTATTAAGATGAAACAACAATTTTTAGACATATCTCATTAACTTTAAGCAACTAAACAAATTTTTTAAATTATTTATTTTCATAATTTTGCCTCCCTATATGAGATATTTCAATTCATACTTGACTAGACAAACGAGGTTGTTACAATCAATGTACTTTGTATGTGGAATCAAACATACTACTATAATTTATCTATTTCATATAATTTTCACTATGATCTATTTATATCACTTTCTAACTTTGAATGTTCTCTTGTTTGATCTTTACCTTACAATGATTTGGTTATTTCATTGCTTCAATTTATATCATTTTAGCTTCAATATATATTTATTTATTATTAAAATAATAATTCAAAATTATTAATGTTTTTTTTCTTAGTTAATATTTAGTAATTCTAAATGAGGTTTGACCATGATTAAAAAAAGTTTATTGACTCGTCTCAACGAGCTTTATCAAATTAAATATTTAATTTTATTTTTTAAATTCTATGATTTTGGTATAAGTTAAGAAATTTTTAATGCGATGAAATAAAAGCTATTTTAAAGTCACAAAAAGTGAACTATTATTTTGTAGTAATATAACGAAATCTTGGCAAAATGTTTGAATAAAAGAGACAAATAGTATGAAAAAAATACATTCCAAAAAACTTGGGGATCAAATCCTAAGAAAATAATTTAAATAATGAAAATTTATATTTAATTAGATATAGGTCTGCAAAAGATTTCCATTGATATTTGTTCTTTTGATGAAACCTCATTTGAAATTTTCATGAATTACTAAACTAAATAAATATAAATAACTAAAGATTATTATTTAAGCATTAAATAAATGTATATTATAATTAAAATGAGATAAATTGTGGTCATGCAAAATAACCAAATCAAAATAATATCATAGTTACAAGAGTTGTGATTTATAATTAAATTTTAATATGAAAAAAGTAAAGAAAAAATGAATGAGATAAGTTATATGAGAATGATAACTTCAAAGTACTAAGGGGAATGAGCGTGACACGCTTGATCTACAAATTTGACTTGAATAAAACTGTCTCATAAAGCATTTCAAAATCTTAGAAAATAAAATATTTAAAAGATATTAAAAAGGAACATTTAATTATATTCCACTCCTCGTGATGAGTCAAAGGATGCTTGTTTTATCTCAAACGGATCGCTGTTTGAGTTACTACAAATTAGTTATGTAAATAATTGTAAATAAAAATTAATTATTATTATGAAACTTTGTATATATATATAGTAAAACTAAAATGAGATAAATTGAAAAAACATAATACTAAGGAATCAAAGTCTTATAAAGGTCACATGAGTGGACAAATAGTGTTTTGTAGCAATATAACAAAAAATAAATAAAATTTGAAAAAATTTAATAAAGTATATGGAAAGGTTTTATTCAAAGATATTAAAGTGATTTATTATAATATTATCCATCAAGGAATTGAATATTTAATTGATAAAGTTTGTCATGACAATTCTTATGACTGTTGTTTCCATCTCGATTGGCCCTTGTTTAGAATTATTAAGATTTTTCAATTTAAATATTAATAGATTATTATTTTTATATTAATTCAACATTTATTAAACCCAAAATAACACAAATTGAAGAAATTTAATATAATGAAATAAAAAAATAGCGGTTACACAAGAAGAGAATAAGAGTTTTGCATTAACATAACAAATTCTGATTGAAAAGTATGAAAAAAAGAGATGAATTGTGTAGGAAACTTATATTCAAAGATATTAAAGAGATTGAGTGTAGCAACAACGATTTTTGAATTAGATACATGGTGAAATATTTTGAAAAATAAACCAAACCTCGTAAAAATAAAATATTTAAAAAAATAATATTTAAATAAATATAATCGAACATGGTAAGTTTGACAAAAAATAGTTTCTTCTAATATGGCAAGTTTTTCTAACCAGTATACATTATTACAACATATTTGAATAAATAAATATAAATTATGATTTTAATATTTTGCACTTATATACCAAAGCTAAAATTAGATAAATTAATGTAATATTATATACCAAAATCTAAGTAATGTAAAGGTCCCATAAGAGGAGAATTAAACCTATATAATAATATGACCAAATTAAAACAAACATTTTGAAGAAATAAGATAAATTGTTTGGGAATGTTTCATTCCATAATGCAAAGGTGATAAATTGTAAGCTCTTCAAGATGAGCACAACTACATTTGTTTCCTCTCCAATAAACCTCATATAGAATTAATACAAATTATCTAAGTAAAAAAAAAGTAAATATTCATTAGTTTAAAATTAAGTGAAAATTTACTAAAGTTGAAATGAGATAAATTTAAGCAATATAATATAACAAAAATAAAGAAATGCAAAGCCTAGAAAAGAGGGGAACTAGAATATCACAAAGATATATCCAAAGAAAAGAAAAATATTCAAAAAATTAGATAAATTATATATAGAAGTTGGATTAAAAACTATTAAGAATATCAAAGGTAACAATGTTGAATATTAAGAAAGGAACATATAAAAATATTCCTTAAATAATACCAAAATCATAGAATTAAAAAAATGAGATATTACAATAAAACTCAATCTCGTTAGTTTCTTATACAGGATGTCAAAACTCGAGAAAATATAATATCTATAAGTATGAAAAGAATTATTTAACTAGATAGAGCTCAATGAGACGAGTATAAAGTGGTTTATTTCATCTCAATTAGTCCTTATTTAGAATTTCTAAAAATTACAAAATTAAATCTATAAATATAATAATAAATTATTATTTTAATAAATAAGTATATTAAACCTAAAATAAGATTAATTAAAGCATTGTAATATTGCCAAATCAAAATAGTATAAAGTTTGCTTGAGAAGAGAATCAATGTTATAATGCAAAATAAGAAAATCAAAATTACATTTCAAGAAAATAAGGAGATCAATTGTATTATCTTTATTTGTCAAATCTTGTAAGAATTGAAATATCTCACAAAACTTGGTAAAACTTATAAAATAGAATTTTTAAAATTTATAAGAAAGAATATTTTATTACATAAAGGATGTGGAGACAAATCTAAAGACATTTCTTCCATCTCGATCCGACATCCTTTTTAATTCTTACAAATTGTCAAAGTAAATAAGAATAAAATAAAATAATTTATTATTTAAATATTATATATATACATATATATATATATCATAATTTGCAGCAATATAATTAATTAAATCAAAGACATGTAATAATCAAACTTTAGAAGATTTAAATTTTAGTAATAATATATCCAAATCAAAGTAATAAGTTTGAAGAAAGGAGATAAATATTATGAGAAAGTTGCATTTTACATATAAAGGAAGTCTAATGCAACATTATCGATGATTCGACCATGTGCAAAAAATTATCGTAATACACGCACACTTACACACACACTTACACACACGTGCACACATAGATAAGCACAAGCATGCACACACACACTCATACACACATGCAAACTCATACATTCTGACACACACAAGCACACTCACTCATACTACATGCACAGGCACACATGCACATAGATATACACACAAAAACATACATACACACATGCATATGCATCTGTGCATGTGCATGCATGGATGCACAAACACACACATATGCCCACACGCACACATGTAGATATACACACGCACATATAAACTTGAATGCATAAATACGAACACACACATATGCATCCAAGCACAAAAGTACATGCACATGCATACATACTCACACATAAGAACATGCATGCACATCAATAGCCCACATGTACACATGCAAACACACACAAGCATACACACACCCACATAAGTACACAAACACCTACACATAGCCACTCACGAACACACACACAAGTACACACACACACATACGTACATAAAAAAAACATGCATACACACATGCACATACACAAATAGACATATAGGACCATGTATATACATACATAATACACATACACAAAAATATGCACATGGACATATAAGCATGCCTACTTACATGTACCACATGCACACGATTGCATGCGTGCACACAACCACACACATGCACACACATACAAACATGAACAGAAGCACAAACACATACATGCAAGCAAAAGCACACACATGCATTGTGCACCTATGCAAACACAAACACAATTGCATACACACATGCACTCACACACACACATGCCCAATCACAGGTACACACATGCACATAGACACATACACACACATATACAAACACAAAAACACACATAGATGCACATGCATAAACACATACACACCATACAAACACACACGCATACATGCACACACACACAAATGCATACATCCATACGATTGTGCACATGTACATACACACAAACACATACATGCACTCACACATGTGCACATTCACCAAAACCTACATGCATATACACATACAAACACACCCTTACCCACACATCCACATGCACTTCGACATGCACACTTGCTTGCACCTTCACACTCACACTCACATAAGAACACACATGCATATAGATGCATGCACACACACACACATGCACTGAAAAGCATACATAAATCCAGTCACACATCCAAACATGTACATACGAGCACACACACATGCATGCATAAGTACACACATTCATGCATACGCACTTGCACTACATATAGGCTTATGGATGTGCACATGCATGCACTTGCACATATGTACAAATGTATACACACATGCATACACAATCATGCACATGGACATATGTGTACACACATATGCCCATATACGCACATAACCAGACACACCCACACACTAACATGAACACATAATCATGCACATCTTGACAATCACACACATGCAAACAATGACACACTTGCACATGCACACACATACACACATGGGCACATGCCCACACACCTGCACACACACACACCCTAACACAGATGAACATGAACACATGCACACATATACATACACACATGTAAAAGCACACGCACACACACACACACATGCACATGCATATAATAGATGCACACACAAAGACTTGCACACAATTGTGCACACTTGCACATAAATAGAGAACACATAGATGCATACACTCCAACACACACCCACACAATAGTACACATGCACACACATTGGAAAACATGCACATACACACATACACAAGCACACACAGGAATACAAGAACTTACTCATAAGAACACACATGCACTCGTGCATGCATGCAAACACAATCACATATGCACCCATGTTTACATATGCACATACACAAATATGCAAACACATGCCAACACACAGGTATATAAACACACACAAGCCCATGCACAAGCATACATACACACACACACACCTACTCACATGCATACACTAGAAATGCATGCACACACACACACACACACATGCACAGATACACACAAATGTACATGCACACACATGCCTACACCCAAGTGCATGAATACACATGCACACACAACACACATGCATAGATAAACCTACATGCATGCACACTCACACAGAAACACACTCATATGCATGCATAAGCAAACATACACACATAAACACCTACACACATGCATACTCACACATATGTGCATGTACCACCACACACACAAGCATGCAAACAAATACACAAGCATGCTCATACACGCACACACACAAGCAAGTACACACGAATGCACACACACACACATGCATACATATAGACAAATGCACATGTACACACATGCATCCATATGAGCACACACTCACATGCAATTATACACACTAATGCACACACATTCATGTACACACATTTGTGCAAAAGCTGACATGCATGCACACACACACTCAAACACAAATGCTTGTGCAATTGCTCACACACACATACATGTAGTTACACACATGCACACCAACATCCACCACACAAACATGCCCACACAAATACATAGGAAGGTAGGCATGCTCACACGCACACACACACACGTGCATGATGACGTAAACACATGCATGTGTGTGCATAGACACATACATGCACACTTATTCACACAAACACAGACACAAATGTAAAAGCATATGCACCCACCCACACCTGTGCAACTTCTCACACACACATGAGTACCTATGCACATGCACTCCACATGAAAACACATGCACTTGCACACACTCACATGCACACAAACACACACAAGCACGTACATACACACACACTCGTGTACTCACATACACAGTCGCACATGCACGTTCAAACACACACTCACAAGCACACATATAATCTCACACACAAGTGGACACACACGTACATGCACGCACACCCACAAACACATGCACACACACATGCATGCATGCACATAAACATAGACATATGCAACCATACACACATATGCACAAAAACATAAGCACACACATATACGCACACTCATACATACCCACACACAAGCTTGCATTCACTGACCCACACACACACACATGCAAGTAGACACATGCACACACAAGTGCACACATGCACATAGATTTGCATGTAGACCTATACACACACGCACACATGCACACACACATGCACACACAAACATATGCACACACCAATAGATACACATACCCCCATAGACATGCACACACACACCCATAGACATGCATGCACACAAAAACATCAACACACACAAGCAAATGAACATGCATATATGTGCATAAGTATGCGCACACACACAACAACAACAACAACACATGAGCACACATGCCTGCATACATACACACATGCACATAAGCACAAATGCATTCACAAACACACACACATGTGCAAACACATGCACATACACCCACATTAGCACACACACAAACATACACAAACATGCATAGGCACACAAACACATACACACACACATACATAATTACACACACATCAATGCACTCACATAAGCACACACATGCACACATAAACACACACACACAAATGTACACAAAATCCCACATGTAAATACACATATGTACACACACTATGAAAATGCATAACTACATGCACACACATATGCACTTGCATAGACATATGCACACATGTGAGCTCACACACACATGCATAAACACACACACACTTGCATGAAATAAGGCACACACATGAACACACATGTGGATACACACACACACATAGATGCACACACTCATAGATACACACACTTGCTCACACAAGCATGCACACACACAAATAAATAAAAGCACACTCACATGAACACACGGGCATACACATGCATGTGCACACACAAGCAAGCACACATGCTCAATCATATACATGTACATGCACATAGATGCACACACACCTGCACACATGCATGAACCTATACTAGCACATAAACACAAATGAGCATGAACAAGCACACACTTGCAGACATGGAGAATCACACTCATTTGTATACATGCGCACACATGAATGCACAAGAAAACATATGAAGTCACACACACACACACAATCCTGCACAAGCTCACACACACACACACACGAGTGTATGCACATATTATTGTACAAACATGCACACATGCATGCACGCATACACACACATATACACACACACTTGCACACGTATATAGACATACATACACACATATGCCCACACACACATACATATGCTTACATAGAGAATTACAAATGCATAAATACACATAGACACACATATACCTGTACATGCACCTACATATGCTAATCACATGTGCACACATACACACATGCACATGCACTCACACATGCACACATGAATGTACACACACATGCTCATACCTACACATATGCACACACACACATCCATGCACACACACACATGCACACATATGCACACATACAAATACACAAACATGAACACACCCACACACATGTATGCAATTGCATGCACATAAACACACACACACACTCATATACACACATGCACCCACAGATGCTGACTTGCACATAGTCACACACATGTATGCAAACACACACATACACACACATATGCATGCACATATAGACATGCATAAACATATACACACATGCACACATAGATGCATACCTACACACAAACAAAAGCGTAAATAAACACACACAAGCACATGTATGCATGCACACACACACACATACATGCTTATGAACACAAGCATGCACACATGTGCATACATGCACCCAAACGCACATCCTCAAAGACATATGCCCACTGACAAACATAGAGAAACAAAGATATGCACACACACACACACACAAATCACCATGCACACACATGTACATAGACAAGCACATTCACACATAGGCACACACACACACACTCATATGCATGCACACAAACACACACATTCATGCACACATGTCTATAAGGATAAACATGCAAGCACACATAAACACATGTATTTATGCGCACACATGCACATAAACACACACTTGAGTACTAATGCACATAAGTGCATGCACATTAACAAATCATATTCACTCATATGCATAAACACACATGTACACATGCATGTGCATGCATACCAATGCACATACATGCACAAGTATTTAAACACACACTTAAGCATAAGCACACATGCACAAATAGAAACACCTGCAAGCACGTGCACACACAAGCATAACCATGCACATCCATAATCGCTTACACACATCCACCCACATACATGCACATACACATGCTCAAACACACCCACATAAGAACATTCTTGCTTACAAGCGCAAATGCATAATCACACATGTGAACATACCATCACACATACATGCATATGCACAAAAACATACACACTTGTACAAACACACAAACACACAGTAAGATGCATACACACACTTGTACAAAATAAAAATGCACTCACGCACACACACTTACAAATGCACACACACATACACAAGCACATGCACACATAATAACACATCATGCACACACATGTCTGCACACACACACATGCACACAGACTCGCACGAACAACTACACACATGCACAAACACATGCACACAAAAATACACACTATCACAACCATATGAAAACACACACACCAACTCAAATGCATATGCACACATATATCTACACACATATGCAAGAACACATATATGCACACACTAAAATATGGGTGTGAACTAACACACACATATCGAAGTGCACACACAAATGTACCTACAAATATGTAGATATGCATGCAAATACATACACACACACGTGCACACAGATGTAGTCACACATATATAATCACACACATCCACATTCACACATGCACACAAGTGCACACATACACATGAACAAACACACGCATGCACCTACTTATACATACGTGCTTGCATGCAAACATGCACATGAATACATGTACACACAGTCATGAGCACACATAGGCACACAAACATAAACACCCACACACACACATATACACACAACAAACACACAAACATAAACACACTTGTGGGTGCATTAACATGCACATACACACACACATACACATGCATATACACATGTAAAATCACATGCATATAGACACCCCCACACATATGCACATGCATGGACACGTAAACTTGCACACACAAGCATAAATTTACTCACACACATAGACACACATACAAAGGAATGCAAACACATGCACAAGCACACACAAGCTAATATAAACACAAGAACTCATGCACACAAGTAGACATACACAAATGCACACATGTCCATAGGCACACATGCATGTGTGAGTGCACATGCACACATTTATGCGTGCATTGCATACACAAACACACACACACAAACATGTGCTCGCACATGCACATATAGGCATGCAAAAACACAAAGGAACATGCAAATGTACACACACTGGTATGCACCTACATGCACACATTTGCATGGACACACACAACCATAGACAAGCATATGCACACACACCCACATAACAAATGTGCACACACAAATATACACATGTGCATGAACACACAAACATATATGCACACAAGCACACGTGTGCCTGCACACTCATGCACTCACACACAAACACAAGCACACTAGGACACACACCCATACGCTTCCAATAGCAAACATGCATACATATACACACACTCAAAAGCACACAAAGTTACACATATATACACCACATGCACAAACACACTCAATATACACACGTACAAGCATACACATACACATGCACACAAAGATGTGCGTGTAGTAGCACACTTGCACATACATGTGCATGCGCAAATGCCTACACACACATATGTATGCATACACACACACACAAACACACATGTGCATATAAGAATATATGAAAACGTAAGGACACACACATGCATACACATACACACACATTGTTATGTGCATGTGCACAAGCATACACACACACACTTACTTATGTAAGAACACAACTACAAGCATAAACACATTCATAAACACACCCCCACATACTCACATACATGCACACACACACACACACATAGAAACCCACACACATGCACATATACACTTGCACGAACAACTGCACATGTACATACACACATCGACATGTACATATATTTACATGTATAACATTATAGACACACATTCATGCACAAGCATAAATATATTCAGACAAATACACAAAAAGGAACACAGACACAAACCAGCACACAGATGCAAACACAAACACAAGCATGCATACACACAAGTAGGCACACATGCATGCATAGACATGCATGCATGCAAACTCATGTGTCAGTACATAGACACACATGCACATCACACATAGACATGTACACACATGTACAAATAGACATGCACATACGCACATCCACACACACACCCACACATAGCCACACACTCACACATGCACACATGCACATGAACATATAAACACCTATACACACACACAAGCACCACACATTGGTGCATGCAAACATGTACACACACTTACACGCACGTGCACATCCATACACACACATGCACACTCTCACACAAGTATGCATATGCACACATAGAAATGCACATGAAAACATGCATAGATGCACACACACACACACATAAAGCACATGCACACATACATGACATAGACAAATAAGCACCAATGCTCATGTTCACACATGCCTATACATACACAATCACACATGCACTTGCACACACACATGAACACAAATACACACATGCATGCACAAGAAAATGAACATAGTTGTGCAAATACACTAGAAAATGCAGGTACACGTGCACAAGAAAACAAGCACACATGGATAGACATGCATAAACACTTAGATACACACTTGCTTACACACACACAAGCATGCTTGTATACACAAGCATGCACATGTAGACCCATACACACAATCTTGCACACACACACACACACACATACACATGCACTCACACACACATGCACACACTCCTACACAAAGAACACATGTGTGCACGCATAAGAACACATGTGTGCACACATATACACTCACACACATTTACACACATGCACATGCACAAGCATGCATGCTTATACACACAAAAGAACACACGCTTATATGCAAGCACACATGCAGACACACAACACACATGCACATACATTTGCATGTATAAACATGCATACACGTATATATGAACACACACAAGCACACTCCCACACATGCATGCAAACACATGCACAGATATGCACATACATGCACATTTATAAAAAAAATTCACATGCACACACACATACACATACTAGCATGCACACAAAGAAGTGCTATGACACACATATGCACATGTAGGTACACACACATTCACACACACGCATGCACATAAAAATGCACAAAACAAATGCACACACACAAACACACATGCACATCTATACATACACACACACACATGTGCACATGCATATATGCTTACTCACATGCACACAAACACAAACATAAATGAACACACACACTTGTGCACACATATGTATGCAAACATTGCATACACATGCAACATGCATGCACACACACATATACACAAACAAACACACACACATGTACACACATATATAGACAAATACACACATTCACACACAAATGCATTCACACACAAATATGTACACTCACATGCAAACACAAGCATGCATATGTGCACACACATGTACAAGCACATGCACACAAACCCACACACACCTGCATTAACGTACATACACATGCACACACCAAGACATTTGCAACATAGATGCATGCACATAACCACAAAAATGCACACACATACATAGCCAAGCACACACACATTGATGCGCATAAATGCATGCACACACTCACAACCACATCACCTTCACATACTTACACACACACACTGAGCACATATGCATATAAGCACACACTCAAGAACACTCATAGAAGAACAAATGCATAGATAATCACATGCATGCATGCATGCACACAAAAATGCACATGCATGCACACACAGACACACATTCACACAAGCATGCAAGCACTCACACATGCCATCACACATGGAGACATCACATGCACACAAACTCACATACACACAGATGCACACACAAAACATGTATGCATGCATGCACAAAAATGTGTAAAGACATGCATGTGCACATAGACACTTGCACACATGCACACATGTGCACACACGACCTATACACATGTGTATGCATACACTAGCACACACACTCCTGCACACCTAAACACACACATGGGCCAATGCACTCACTCACACATGTGTGGGCCTACAGTCGCACCACATGTGTACATGAATTCAAACACACACAAACACTAACATTAACCCCCACACACACATTCTGACATGCCTATACACACATAAATCCAGACACACATGCACACACACTTAACTTCTTGAGCATACTACTAATGCACACACATGAACAAAACCACACGCACACACACAAATACTTACACACATGTAAATGCACAACCACACATACACATGAGCACACATATGTATTCCTTAACCCACACATACGTACACACACACACAGAGACAACCACATGCAGAAACATACAAGCACACATACAAACACATATAAGCATGCACACAAATGCACATGCGCACACATGTGGGGTGACACACTCACACAATAACACACCCATTGCCACACATATGTACACATGTATGCAAAGCACAAACACATGTAAACTCATATGCATGCACACATAAACATACAGAAACATGCTCACAAACACACACATGCATACACATACACGCACGCACACACATGCAAATGCACATACAAACACACACATACAGACAAACGTTTATGTGGACAAACACACACAAGTACAAGCACAAGTGCATGCACCCAGAAACACACACAAGTACACACACACACACATACATACACACAAACACCCACACACATGTGTGCATACACACACATGCACTCACATATAGAAATGCACACAAACTTATACAAGTACATGCATGCACACACATACACATTTGGATGTAAAAATTTGCGAAAGCATGTAGACACACTTACACATAAACATGCACAGACACAAACATAGTAACACATGTACATGACCATGTACACATATGCATATGCATGCACAAGGGCACACAAGCACCTGCACACATGCATGTACTCTTGCACACATACACACACAAACCCACGCACACACACATGCATGCACACCCATACTTCTACACTAACAAACATGCATATACACACACACATGTACCCACACATGTACATTTATACAAACACTAAAACATATGCACACATGCACACACATATGTATGCATGCATGCATTCACAAATACCCATACACACATGTACACTGATGAACAACCATGCTTATAAACACATGCACATGCACACATGCATTTGCACAAAACAAATAAGAACTCACACAATGATACACATGCACATGTAAAGGAACACACACAAGTGTTATTGCTTCTGTGTGTTTGCATGTATGCATGTGTATGTGTGAGCATATGTGTGCATGCACGTGTTCTTATTTGTGGATGTGAGTGTGTGTACATGCATGTGTGTGCAAGTGTGTATGTGTGGTTGTGCAATGCATGCATGTACATGTGTTTGATTCTATAGTTTTATGTGCATGTGTATTTGTGTACATGTGAGATTGTGTATATGTGTATGTAAACATGTCCACAAGGGTGTGTGTTAGTGTGTGTGATTACATATGTAAATGCATGTGTACATTTGTACAAACCCACACACACACATATATACACCTACACACACACACATACATATGCACACAACAACACAGACACACACGTACATACATGCATGCAAAAAACAACACACATGCATACACACATAAATGCATAGACATACACACACAAAGAAACACACATGCACACATTGTAACACATAAATGTGTACACACACAAGCACACAAGTACACATGCACAAAAGCAACATATAGACATGTACATGAGCATGCACGCACACCCATGCACACAAATACACATACACCCACACCTACATGAATGTAAGCATAGCATAGATAAACATGCACTCACACTCGCTTGCACAAAGGCACTTGAACACATGCATGCACACTCTCACATACACATACACAAGCACAATCACACGAACATACACAAATATGGACAAGCACATGTACACACACACTCGTCGACACACACACAAGTATATAATGCCATGCACTCTAACATACACCAAACTCACATGAATGCCTACACATGCATGCACACCCACAAATGCAAACACACAACCACTTACAAGCACAAACACACACACACATGCACACACACACACACATAAGACACTCACACACATACATGAAAATGGATAGAAATGCACAAATGCGCATGCACCCAAAAAAAACTCACACCCACAAGCACTCGCATGCACACATAAGAATGTGTATTGGCGCACATAAACACATGCACACACCCACACAAAGACAACACAAACAAGCATGCAACCACTCACACACACATACACACACCTACATGTGTGCACAAACACACACACATGCACACACATACACACACAGTCATGCAAACATGCATATTTGCACACACACACACATAACCATACATCTGCACACTTACACGCACACACACACAGGCATCCATCAACACATGCAAGCACATGTACACACATTTGCACACACACGAACACACAGACATGTAAGCATACACACACATACACATACACACATGCGTACACAAACACAAACACATCAAATAACACAAATAAGCACCCACATGCATACATATGTGCCTGCATGCACACACACAAAAATTCACAAACACACACACACATACACAAACACTTATGCATGCACACACACATAAGCACAAACACATGCATACACAATCACCCCCTCCACACACACATAAGCACATGCACACACATGCAAATGCACACACACAAGTCACACACTCACACACATTCACTTGCATGCATACCTGTACATGCAAGCAATAACATAATCATACGCTACACACATGCATGAAAAAACAACACACATGCACAAACAAACATGTGAAACCACATGCATAAACACCCATACATAAAGGGACACGTATGCACATGCATTAACACATACACACACTAGCACAAACATGCACTAACACATACACGCACTAACACACATAAGAACTCATCCACATAGGCATACACATGCAATCAAACATGCATGTGCACACACACATAAGCACACACCTACACACACCTATATGCATGCATGAACAACACATATTCATTTGTACATAGACATATGCACACATATGTATACACACTCATGCATACATGGACACAAACACAATCACACACACATAAGCACACACACATAAGCACATAAACACATAAGCACATCCACATGCACTTACACACACTTGTTGCCACACACATAGTGTCATGCACTCGCGCATGCACAACACACTCAGATGAATGCATGCATATGTGTGCACATCCACCTACTCACACAAGCATGCACACACACACACACAATCACACATATGCACAAGTGCACACACACAGACACACACACAAAACACTTGCCCACAAACACAAAAATGGATAGACACATAGAAACAAACTCACGCCTAACACACTCACATGCACACACATGTATGCACACAAATAACCATATAGGCATGTACAAACAAACATGTACACAAATTTATCAAAATATGCACATGTATTCATAGGCACACACATGCACTCATGCTTGCACATAAATACAAGCACATATACACCCGTGCTTTCATATGCATATGCACACACATGCTAACACATTGTTACACATATGTCGGTACACATTCATAATCACATACACACACACTTACACATATACACATACACACATGCATATGCACCAAAATTTGCACACATGCCTACACCAACATGCACTCCTACACATGCACACACAACACACATGCATAGATAATCCCACATGCTTGCACACTCACATACAAACACACACATTTGTATGCATAAGCAAGCATACAAACATGAACACCCATACACACATGCACACACACCTACCCGCACACACACATCCATGCTTGTACACTCGCATAGCACACACATATGCATGCACCAACATGTAAACACAAGAAGAAACATACACATAAGTACACACACACACACAAAAGCACATATAGACACATGCACAAACATACTCATACACATGTACATGCATACACACAAGCATGCATACACGAATGCAAACACACATGCACACATATAGACACATGCTCATGCATACACATGCATGCATGAATGTGTACAAACACTTGCATGCACTCTCACACAAACAAATGTGCGCATAAGCTGACAAGCAAGCACACATGCACTCATGCAGTCGCTCACACACACAAACATAGGCACACACAGGCACTTGCCCGGCGAGGGGTGGGTCAAAATCAAAGCACACACACAAACCTGCTCACACCTATACATAAAAAGCTAGACATGCACACACACATGTGCATGATGACACAAATACATGCATATGCATGCATAGACACATGCACATGCACACACACACTTGCCCATAAACACAGACACAAATGCCAATGCATGTGCACATGGACACTCACAAATGCAACAACTCACACAAACATCTTTACCAATGAACACCCACACATGCACTCATACATGAACACATATGCACATGAATGCACTCACATACACACATGTGCACAAACACAAACACAGACATGCTTGCACATGCAGATAAAAACACATACACACCAGTGTATTCACACACACACACATGCACATGAAAGTATAGCAAGCTCACACACTCATACATGCATGCAAACCCATATCCACAAGCACACACATGCTATCATACTCACATATACATGCTCACAAGTGCACACAAATACACACATGTATACATAAGCACACTCACACTCCTCTTGCACACATACACATATTGACACATGCACATACAAGTGCACACACATGCATACACATGAACATAGACTTGCACACGCACCGACACACACACATGCACATACTTAGACACACACATATATGCACATAGCCATAATCACTGATAGATATGCATGCATACAAAAACATACACACACATATTCCCATAAACATATACTCACACACACATAGGTAATCACACACATACATACAACAATAAGTGAGCACAGGCATATACATGTGCACACACATGCACATGATATCATGCTTACACAAATACACACACATGTACATACACACACATATTAATGTAGGCATGCACATACACAAACACATGCATACACATGCCCATAAAAGCACACTAAGCTCAAACACACACACATGCATACTTATAATCACAGAAGCATATATGTGCATACACACACACTCGTATGTATACAAAATGAGACATTCAAATACACACAAATAAATGCACAAACATTCACATGCATAAACATGTGCATGCATACACAAGCATATGCAAAGATATATCTTCACACATATGTTCATATTCACATGTGCATGGACACACACACATGCATTCATGTCTTAGCACACATACGTGCACACACACATAGGCACACACACACACTCATGCACACACACATGCATACTATCCTACACATGCACATACACAAACACACACACATATCTATTGCATAAGCATGTTCAAATGCATGCACACACACATGCACACACACATGTACACACATACACACACTCACACATACATATATGTAGACACACAAGTACACATACTCACACACAGATATGCACACACAAACATAGGCCCACACACACATGTACATGCCCACATAGATAACCACATATGCATAAACATGCATACACATACACACACATGCATTTACCTACCCACACTGATTCATATGCACACACATGCACATACACTCACGCATGCAAATATGCATGCACATGCACATGCTCATGCACAGACATGCTCACATCGATACATATACACACACACATGCACAAACACACACCCACGCATGTGCACACATGTGTGCATACACACACACACACACATACAAATATGCACACCTGCCCACACACACTCATGCCCATGCATTCACATAGATGCAAACATGCACACTCACATACACACATGTATGCACATATTCTAAAATGCACATAGTCACAAACATGTAAGAATGCACACTTATACATACACATGTGCATGCATGCATAGACATGCAAAAACACATACACATACTCAAGTGCACACTTTTACATGCACATGCAGACATGAATACATATAGGCACACACATGCACATATATGTATGCGTGCAAGCACAAACACACATGCTCATGCACACACATGTGCACAGAAGCACACATGTGCACATATGCACACACACACACCCAAATGCACACACACAAACATGCTCACAGACATAAACCTACAGATAAACATGGAGAAACATAGATATGTGGACAGACATTACCATGCATGTATGTGCACATACACATACAGGCACATGCACACACTTGCACAAAGACTCACATATGTAGGTACACACACTCTCATATGCCTGCACGTGCATGCACACTAGCATGTGCACAAATCCATAGGGATAAACGTATAGTCACATGTACACAGATGCACCTATGAACACACTCACATGCACATACACTCTAGTACCAATGCATAAAGGCATATGCACATTACTAAAATCATATGAACACACCTATAAAAACACACATACACACACATGCATACCCATGCAGGCACATGCACACTCATGCATACCCATTCATGCACACACACATTCACATGCATAGGTATTTGAACATACACTTAAACATAAGCAAACAAGCACAAACACACACAAACATATGTATGTCCACACACATGCACAAACGAACACACTCAAACATATCAACATGAGTACATACTTATACACATGCACAAATGCATAAACACACACATGAATGCACAATCACATACATGCACATGCAAAAAAACATACACACATGCACATGCACACACACATGAACACACACAAAGATGCATACATGCACACACACGTACAAAAGAAAATGTACTCGCACACACAGACATAAATACACACACAAATGCACAAATATATATGCACACACACATACACACAAGAACACATGCACACACACATGCCCACACACACATGCACATGCACATAGACTCACACAGACATCCACACACATACACGCATGGACACACAGGCACACACATAAAAACATGCACACAAATAGACACACACACACACATTGGTATGCACACACACCCACCCACACACACAAATATAAATGCACACTTACTCACACACATGTACACACACGTACACAACCAAACATACATGCACACCCTCAAACATATGCATGAACTAGCATACACACATATATAAGTGTATACAAAAATGCACCTACACACATACAGATATGTACTCACGTACACATGTATGAACACACACATATACACGCACATGTGCACATTAGATGCAGACGCACATTTATAATCACACTTGCATGTACACACATGCACACACAAACAAACACACACACATATGCATGTGCTCACATGCAAACACACACGTGAACACACAAACACCCACAGTAACGAACATACACATGCTTGCACACACATACACACACACACACACACTTTTACATGTGTGCACACAAGCACACATAGACACATATGTAAGTAGGCACACGCACACAAACACATGCATACACACATCTACACACACGCACACACACAAATTAGCACACACACACACACTTTCACACATACACATGTAGGCACGCCTACAAAAGAACAAAAAGCAATCATATTGACACAAATATGCACAACAACACACACATATGCACACACAAGCACAAACATACTCACACACAAACACAGACATAGAGGAACACAAACACATGCTTAATAACCCACACATAAGCATAAATATAAGTACACATGCATGCACATATATGCATAAGCACACATGTGCTTAAGCACACATGTGCATGTTATGCACACACAAACAAATGCATGCATTACACATACATGTGCTAAAAAACACACAGACATGCACAAACACAACTATACATACAAACACACACACACACACTTGTATGCACTCACATACACACATTTGCATGGACACACACATTCACACACATCCACATGCACACACACATTCACATAAGCCCACATACACACATGTGTATGCACAAATACACATGTGTGCATACACACACACATGCATGCACACACACAAGTGTGCATTCACACACATGTACACTCATGTACTTACACACAAACACATTCATAGTAAAACACATATGCACCCACACACTCCCACAAGCAAACATGCACACATACACTCAAAAGCACACAAAGTCACACATGTTCACATATGTAGATGCACATGCACATACCCATGCATGCGGGAGCACTCACACACATATACACACAAGCACAAACATACAACATTACACACACACATACAGAAGAACACAGACATGCACCAGCACGCACATGCAAACACAAACACAAGACCACATGTACATAAGCTAACACACATGCATGCATGCAAATGTGTGTATGTGCACACACACACATGCACATATGCATATGCACACACACATCTGCACATAAACATCCACACACACACACCCACACATAACCACGCACACACATAGGCACACGTGCGCATAAAGGTACAAGCCGTGTAGACACAAAAGCACGCACACATAGACAACAAACATGCACACAAACCTACACACACATGTACATACACACTAACACACGTGCACACACATAGATACGTACACAGTCACACACATACAAACACATATACAGTACATGCACATGCATATGACACAAATTGATTAGAACCAATGTGAAAACACACACATGCATGTACATACAGAACGATAAAAATACACTTACACACACATACACACAAATATACACAAGCACGCATATGCAAATAGACATAGTCATGCAACAATACTAGCAAATGAAACTATGCATGTGCAAGCAAACACACACACACGTGCACACATACATAGATACACACTTGCAAACACATGCACATGCACACCCATATGGACATTCATGCACTCACACATACATGCATATACACCCACATAAATGCATATAAGCACACATAACACACTAACAAACTTGCATACATCAACACGTGCACACAAATAGACACACACATGTATATAGACAAACACATGCCTACATAAAGGCACAAACACATGCATACGTGTATGCTCACATAATATTTACAGATGTACTCATCCATACATGCACATGCACACATATATGCATGACACAAATGAACACATACACATAGGCACACACAAGCACACATGCAAACACTCATACAAACACGCACACATATATACAAACACACATACACGCATGCATAAGCACATGGATATACATACTACACAGGCACACTCGTACTTACAGACACATGTATAGTTTCACAGACATGAACACACACAAGAAGACACAAATGCATAAAAACAAACACATACATGCATGCACGAACACACACAAATGCACATAGATGTACAAATGCTAACAAACACAAACACATACAGATGTGTGCATGCACACCTGTACATGCATGCACACACATGCACAAACACATATATGCATGTGCACATTCACAAATCTAGACAAATGCACATGCACACATGCATGCATAGACACAAAAAAATACACTCACAAACAAACAAACACATACTTATATACTGACACATATGTACACATATACCCATGCACACAAGCACACATGCTTGCATGGACACACACACAAACACACAGATGCACATAGCATAGTCACATACACACACACACACATACACATATAGATACACATGTGCACACACACACAAACACATGCACACACACACACATAAATATTTACATGTACACATATTTGTAGAAAAACACACGCACACATACACAAAGGCATATAAGCATAAACATACACACACACATATGCACAAACAAGCACATATGCCACATAGAAACATGCATACGAACATGCATAGATGTAAGCACACACATTCTCGTATACACACAAAAATACCCATGAATAGGCACGCATGTAAACAAACATGCACATGAACACACAAAAATAAACACACACCCACAAATGTAGACACATGCACGCACACAATACACACACGCACATGCAACACACATGCACACAAGGGCAAATGCATATGCACACATACACATGCACAAACACACTAATGCACACACACATAGACAAACACACGCATATGCACACACTTATGTACACTCACATGCAAACAAAAGCACACATAAGCATACACATATATACACACACACCTACACAAGCACACACATACACCCACACACACTTGTTTACACATGCACTGATAGTTGCACATATATTCATGCACATGTATGCATATGTACACACACACATGCAAAACAAGTGCACATACACAAGTTGATGCACATAAATGCATGCACACACACCCCCACAAAATCACCCACAAAAAAAACTTACATGCACACATGCACACAACCACACACTCAAGAACACTCATGCAAGCACAAACACACACACACACACACATGCATAGAGAAAATGCACACAGGCACACACTCAAACATATGCATACACATATGGAGATGCACACACATATGCACTCACTCAAAGGCACATGCTCACAAACTCTCATATGCACACATGCACACACACACACATGTGCATGTGTTCATGCACTCACACACACATGTGCAAAGACATGCACATGCACACATGGACACATGAACACGCACACTACATACACATATGTAAATGCCTACACACATACACAAGCATGCATGCATGACACACACACACCTACACACTTCAACACACACATGCACAAATGCACTCACTTACACACACATGTGAATGCCTACATGTGTAGCACAAACACCAACATAGACACCCCCACATACACATGCACACATACATACATTCATGCATGTTTATATGCACTTAAACCCATACACACATGCACACACACACACACATTCATGAACACACACAAATGACATGTAAATGGACACAAAAACACATGAGCACAAATATGCATGCACACAATCACAAATACACATGCACACATATGCACTTACACACGCTTACACGCACAATAACATGCATACATATGTAAAGGCACACACACACACACAAGTACACAAATAAACACACAAACATATACACACAAATACATATGCACACACACGTAGGTGCACACTCTCACCCATATTCACACCCACACATATGCACACACGCATGTATAGCACAAACACACGCACACACAAAAGCAGAAACATGCACACATCATGCTCAAATATGCACACATACACACAAATATGCAAAGACACATGCATGCATACACAAACACAAACACCTACATATGAACAAACATTCGTGTAGAGAAGCACACATGAACACATGCACACAAGCACATGTGCATGCACCCATGCATACATTCACATGAACACATGCACACAAGCACATGTGCATGCACCCACGCATACATTCATACACATTCACCCCCACACACACATACATATACACATGCAGACAAACTCATGCAAGTACATGCGTGCACACACATACACATTCATATGCAAACATTTGCATTAGCACTCACACACACACACACATGCAAACATGCATAGACACAAACACATTAACACTCATAAATGACCATGCACACACACGTACAGACACACCCATAAAGGCATGCATTTAGGGAGACACGTGCACATGCACATACACATTCAAAAGTGCATATAGGCATCCACAGACACATGTAAATGCATACACACAAACCTACACACACATCCACACACATGTGAATGAAAAAATAAAATAACATGCACATGTACACAGACATAAGTATGCACACATGCATGCACACACACACCCTTATACACACATGCATACAATCACATGCACATGCACATGCATACACATGCGCTCGCACAAACACAAACATGCACTAATAAAAACATAGAAACATAAACTCATAGAAACACAAATAGACAAAAATAGAAGATACACACATGGGCACACACATGCACACACAGATACACACATAACAACAATCACAGTTATGCATGCACAAGCACACACATGTGTACATCCATGTGCACACATGTATACACTTGCATAAGCACACACATGCTTATAGATGAACTTGCACACACACATGTCTACACATGCTGTCACATACATAAACACACACGCACACTTGCACGTAGGCATGCCAACATGTATACATGTCCACACAGATACTATACACACACAAATACAAACACACATGCACATACTCATGTACAAATGCACCTATACGCATGTATGCACATGAATATTCTCACATGCACATATGAACATACACAAACACAAACAAACTCACACATATACAAGCACACACAGATACACACATTCACATGCACCCACAAAAAATCATGCTCAAGCACATACACATGCATGCACACATAAAAACATACACACATGTACACATTCACATGCACCTTCCCACACACACACAAACACACATACACATCTATAAAGGAACACACACACACACACACACACAGATATATATATATATATATATATATATATATATATATATATATATATATGTATATGTAGACATGCACATGCATAGACACTCACACACACACACACAAATAAATGCACATGCACACATTCACAAAGACTCCAAAACACACAGACACACGCATGATCATACACGCACACATGCACACTTGCAGAAAAGTGTACATGCACTTAGTCACAAAAATATACACACACACTTACACATGCATGCACACACACACAGGCATACAGTCACACAACAATATGAACACACACATACACATGCACACACACATGCACAAATGGACACACACAAACACAACCACATAAGTGTGCACACACACACACAAATGCACATAAGGACATACAAAAACATGCACAAACACTCACACACATGCACACAAAATCACATACACAAAAGTACATACATGTGGGAACATGCATGCACACACACAATACACACATGGACAATCACACATGCATATGTAGACATAGTCATACACAAAGACCCACACACACACACACATGTACAAACATGTAAACAAACACATACACACGTGCACACACATACACACATACACATATGCACATACACAGCACACACATACAAAATCATACACATACACATATAAGTACAAATGTAGACCTAGACACATACACTCACTTGCACACAAACTAACTCAGGCACATGCATTGACACACACATATAGACACGTACATGTCCAAATGCACACACAAACATGCACACAGACATATGCACACCTATATACAAGCAAACACACATGTATGCATGCTCACATGCAAACACACATGCACACACATATATACAATCACATACATGTCTACGCACACATGCACCAACACACACATTGTGCTAATGTACATACACAAATGTATAAGCACACAGATGTACTCACACACACACATACACTTATGAACATGCACACACACACCCATATATACACCCACAGATGCACACTTGCATACACATCCACATGCATGCACACTGACACATACACACATAAATGCACACACATGCACATACACATACACGAAGATATACACACACACATGCACAGCCACATACACATGTGCTCATGAACACACACACACATGCACCAATACACACAAACATACACACATGGATGCACAAGCACATAATCACTTGCATGCGTACAAATACATGCTTAAGAAAACATAAAAGGGCAAACATACACAAGCTTGCACACATTTACATAGACACATTCACATGTCTAAACTAATATGTGCATAAATGCACACACACATGTGTGCACTGACATTTGCACACATGTATGTGTGCACAAAGATGTGCACACACACATAGAAAAATGCATGTACACATGCACACATACAAGCATACACACATGCACATGCATACACACATGTGCAAACATGCACATGCACACACCATGCACAAGCACACATGTGGGCAAATAGATACATAGTAGACACAACACAACCAGCACACACACCCCCCCCCCCCCGCATGCGCACACGTACACACAGAAAACACATGCATGTAACACACATGATTCAAATACACAAACTTACACATCATATATGCACATGCACTCACATATATGTAATAAAAATAGATAAAAACAAACACACATACCCCAAAACACACAAATGCACACATGCACATACATGCTTGAACACACGTACAATATGCACATATGTACAAATCCTCAAATACACTCATATAAGGACACACAAGCATGCACGTACTCATGTGGAGATATACACATGCACCCGCACATATAGTTTTGCATAGACACACACACAAACATGCACATGCATGCATGCACACACACACATGCACATGCACACACACAAGACAAAGAACACACACAAAAAAACTCAAGATATGCTCACTTATGTATACACACACACATAGACAAGCACCTAAATATCAATGCATGCAATTACATGCATTAAGACATGCACACACACTTTGAGGCACACACACATACTTATGCACAAGCCAACACACCCATGCACACAAGCACACACACATACACATGCACAGAAACACACACACTTAAAGCACATGTAAACTCACACAAGCACACAAAAAGACATACACACACACACATTCACATGCACACATGCATAAATGAACAAACACAAATGCTTCATGTATACAAACATATAGAAACACATGTGCACACATGCACACATATAAGCTTAAACGAAGATACTTACACAAACACACATGCATACACACATATGATCATGCACATGCATATGCACATACATGCACATATGTATATGAACACACATATTCACACCCACACACAAGAAAACATGCACACACATATGAGCACACAAACATAAGCACACATGAACAAATGTAAACACACATGCATACCCATGCATAAACACATGCACTTGTTGGTGTAGCATATAAATGTGCACAACACAAAATGTATAGACACAAGCACAAAAAGATAAGCACATATGCACACATGTAAACACACAAAAACATTAACACAAATGTGTGCACACACACATGCATGCATACACACACACACAATGCATATGCCCATGTAGTACAAACAAGAATACATGTGCATGCACACACACACACACACATATGAGCACACACACAAACTCACATGAACATGCACACACAAATACACCCACATGCATGCATGCACACTTGCACACGAACACATCCACACATAGATAAGAATGCATACACATGGGCACACATGCATAAACACAGACCTCCATGCATATGCACATACACATACACAAACAAATGGAAACATGCATACACACGCACACACATGCATCTATATGGATGCACACACTCACACACACCTAAACACATGCAAAAACATGCACATACATGCACATGAGCATGCACGAATGCATGTACACATACACACAAGCTTGCACACACTTACACACACAAACATACATAGACACATACACACACACACACACATGTGTATGCACATACATGCATAGAGGCACACAAAAGCATGTAACCACTCACACACATATGAAACTGTGTAGACATGCACATGTACCATGCATGTACATATTCACACCCACTAGTGCATGTACACATACACATACATAAATGCACATAAAAAACACACTTAAAAAGATAGAAATACACACATATATGCACACACACATGCACATTTGCACACACTTACACACACGCCCATCAAACCACCCACAACACACATATGCACACACCTATCCACTCACACATGCATGTACACAAAAGCATACATGCACGCATGCATGTATGAACTCACACATGAATGCATGCACACATTCATGCACCCACACATGAACAAACAAGTACACATGAACACACACAAATGGACTTGCGTATGCTCATATAAGCACTCACATGCATGCACACACAAAAACAAACACCCGCATGCACACAAGCACACACATGCACACATATAGGCACAAACATTCACACACACAAACATATGCATAAACACAGTCACACATAAGAACACACAAATGTTTGCACACATGCATGCTCCTAGATGCACACACATGCTATGACACAAAAAACTCACATTCATACACATGCACACATGCATGCAAATATGCAAAAACAATTGCACAAACTCTCCCTTATATGCATAAAAAAACTAATCAACTCACTCTAACACACATACATGCATACGCATCACCATGTAGACATGTGCAATTATATATAGAAACACATGCACATGCAAACACATGCATGTATTGACATGCACAAGCACACACACACAAATGAACAAGGGCACAAACATACACACACAAATGTATGCACATGCACACAGATGCATACACACATGCATGAACATGCACACATACACATACACCCATGCACACATACAAAACACACACTTGCATGTACACACACACATACACACAAGTATGCACATGCACAAACATACATGTACACACATGTTCAAATGCACATACATATGTACAAGCATGCACACTCACATGAAAGCACATGCATGTAGACATACATGCACGTGCATACATGGACACAAACACATGTATATATATATATGCACATGAACACACACACACACACACGTGTGCTTACTCACATGCATGAATACATGCACAAGCACACAAACGGATACTAACACAGTCACATGCACAAACACAGAAACACACTCATGCATGTACAAATATCTATATATACACACATGCATGCAGACACACACACACAAACACAAACACATGCACAAATACATATACTCACCAACACACACACACCTGTGTTAACGGACACACACATGTGTACATACACACACACACAAATATGAAAATGCACACACGCACATACATGAATGCTTACATGTACAAGCATGCACACACATACCCACACACATAAGCACACACACACATACATCTAAACAAATGCATGCACATCTATACAAAAGCACACACACACACACATACAAGAACACACAAACATGCATGCACACACACACACACACACACATGCACACCAACACACACACATGCACAAACATAGACTTACACATGGATGCACACATACATGCACATGCACTCACATAGGTACATATGCATGCACACACATAGGTTCAGACATATGCACACACACAAACACAAGCATGCACATGCTCACAATCATTCATGGACATGCACACTCATGTACACATGCACATGAACATACACATGCACTCACACACATACATAATCAATAGGATGCACACACAAATACACACACAGACACATACACACATGCACTTGCACTTATGAATGTGCATGCAAGCATGCACAATTCATAAACTCACATTCACACTCACGCATGCATGCACTCATGCACACACATATACACACACACCCATACACACTGAAATATGTACACATGTACATACACAAATGCACAAATTTGCATATACATGTACACAAATGTATAGGCGCACAAACTCATAGACACATGCACATATTGGCACACATGCCTACATGCACACACGCCCCTATATAAACATATACACACATGCACACATACATGCACATGCACATATGCATGCACACACACATATACAGGCACACATATCCAAACATATGTGCACATGAGCATATAGACAACCCACACAAATGTACACATACAAATGCATGCACATCCACATGCACATATAGGCACACACATGCACAAACTCAATTGCACATGCAAGCACACATCCACACACACCCGCTCATGTAAACACATGCACATTAACATGTACAGATATATATAAACACACACACATGCACACAAAAAGTCACATAGATGCATGCCCTTGCACACACACAGCATGCACACATACTCCCACACATACACACACAATCGCAGATGCATGCATAGATATGCACACATAGACATGGACACACACAAGCAAGCAGACATGCACAAACCTACACACACACATATGCATATATGCAAAAATACACAAATGTATATGCTCACCACTAATAACATAAAAAATAAATATTCATACACACACACATGCACAAGCAGATGAACAAACACACACACACAAACATACACATACACACATGAGCACAAGTAGATGCATAAACACACACTCAAACATGTACATGCAAGCATACACATTCAAACACACATGCACAAAAATAAATGCACACTTTCACACAAGCGCACATGCACAAACAAATGTACATGTGCATGCACATGCACATACATACACTCTTAAGTACACACACACACACATGAAAAGGTATTGGGGTATGTGTCTGTGTGGGTGTGTGTGTATCTATGTAATTCTCTACCTATGTATGTGCATACCTATGTGCAAGTGTGTAAGTGTATGTGTGTGTATTCACATTTGCATGTGTGTAGCTATGTCAGTATGCATACATGTGTGTGTGTTTATGTGTGTGTGCATGCATTCTTGTGTGTGTGTGTTTGTGTATGTGAATGTGTGGGTGTGTGTTTTGTGTATGGTTGGCTGTGTGCATGTGTATGTGTATGTGCACATGCATAAATGCATATGTGTGGGTGTGAATGTAAGTTTATGTGTGTGTATGTGTGTGCATGTGTCTATGCATTTGTGAGTCTATATTTCCATGTGCATGGGTGTGTTTCCATGTAAGTGTGTATCTCTATGTGTGGTATTTGTGTGCTTGTGTGTGTATTAATGTGTATGCACATGTGTGTTCATGTGTGTGTGTGTGTGTGTATGAGTGCTTGTGGATTTGTATTTGTATTTGTGTGTGTGTGTGAGCATATGTGCATGTGGGTGTGTCTGTGCATATGGGTGTGTACATGTACGTGGGTGCTTATGTGTTTTGATTGCATATGATAGTTTGCATTTGTGTGTGCATGTGTGTGTGCTTGCATAGATTTGTATGTGTACATTTTTTTGTGCATCTACATATAGGTGCATGTGTGCATATTGGTGTACATATATGTGAACAAGTGTGTATACACTTGCATGTGCTATGCATGTGTATTTGAGTGTGTGCATTTATGTGTGCATGTGAGTTGGTTCATGTGCATGTGAGCATATGAGTTGCATATGCATGGGTGGGCATGTGCATGGGTGTGTGTGTGTGTGTGTGTGTGGACCATGAGTCTTTATGTCTTTGTGTATGTTTGTGCATATGAGTGTGTGAGTGTGCAGGAAAGTGTGCTTGTGTGTATAGGAACGTGTGTGCATATTCTTGTGGGAGTGCATGGGTGTGTACTGTCTGTGAATGCACATATGTGTATATTTTTCGTCTATTCCTATGGGCCCTTGTGCATATGTATGTGTGCTATGTATGCATTTATGCGTGCATGTAGGTGCGTGTGTGTGTGTGCACATGTGTGTATGCTTGTGTATCTTTGCATGTGTGTTATGTGTGCATGAAAATGTGCATGTGTATTGCTATGCGTGTGTGTGTTTGTGTGAGTGTGTGAGAGTTTGCAAATGTGTGTTGGTGCATGTGTGTGCAAGTATGTGTGGTTGTGTGTGTGCATGTTTATACATGTATGTATGTGGCTATGTGTCAACGTGCACGTGTGCATGCTTATGTCTTTGTGTGTTTGTGTATGCATATGCATGTGTATGTGGGTTTGTGTGCCGGTGCATATGCTTGTGTGTATGAGTATGCATCCATATGTGTGTGTGTGGGTGTGTTTGCTAGTGTGCATATGTGTGTGTGTGCATGCATGTATGTGTGTTCATGTTTGTGTGCATGCTAACACTTAGGCCATGCATGCATGTGTGTGTATGTCTGTCTATGTGTACGAGTGTTCATGTGCATGCATTCTTTGTGTGTGCCCGTTTGTGTGCATTTGTGTGTACATTTTTTATGTATGTGTGCATGTTTGTATCAATGTGTGCTTGTGTATGTGCATTTGTGAGACTATGGGTGCATGTGGGTGTGCTTGTTAGTGTGCATGTGCATGTGCTTCTAAACTTATGTGTGTATGTATGCATTTGTGTGTGTACATATGCAAATGTATTTTTACATGTGTGTTTTTACATGATCATACATGTAAATAATTTTGTTCTTGTGTGTGTGCATGTGGATGTATGTGCAAGCATGCATGCAGCTTTGTGTGAGAGTGTATGTGCAAAAGTCTTAATGTATTTGCAAGTGTGTGTGTGTGTGTCTATGCATGTGTGAAAGTGTTTGTGCATATTATCATGTGTACATGTGTTTGTGTGCATGTGCATGTGTGTGTGTGCACATGCACATGCATGTGTATGTGTGCGTGTTTTTGTGCATTTGTGTGTGATTGAAAAATATGCGTGTGCATGTTCGCTTGCACGTTCATATATGTGTTTGTGTATGCATGTGCATGTGTGCTTATGAGTGTGCATAGGCGAGTGCATGTTTTTTTATGTGTGTGCATTCGAGCATGTGTGTTTGGTTGTGTGTAAGTATGTGTGTGTGGATGTGTGTGTATGTGTATGTGCACAAGTGCATGAGTGTGTGTGCATGATCGTGTGTGTATGTGTGCATGTGCATGCATATTTGCATCAACAGTAATGTGTGTGCATTTGTGCATGTGTGCTTATATTTTTTTTTTGCATGTGTGTTCTATTATATATGTGTGTGTGTTTATGCTTTTGTGTGTATGTGTGAAAGTGTATTTCCAATCACGTGCATATGTCAGTGCATATGTATGTGTGTGTGTGTCTTTATGCATATGTGTGGTTTTGTATGTGTGTGCATGTACATGTGTGTGATTGTATTCATGTGTAGGTGCATGTGCATGTGTGGGTGTATGTGTGTGTATGCATGTGTGTGTGCATGGGTACATATACCTTAGTACATGTCTATGTTTGAGTGCATAGATGTGTGTGTGGGTGCATGTCTTTTTATTTTTGTTTGTGTGTGTTTGTATGTGTGCAAGTGTGTGTACACATGGGCAAATGTGCATATGTTTGTGTGTGTGTGCTTGTGCAATTGTGTGGTTATGCATGTGTCTATGTGTGTTCATGTGTATGTGCATGTGCAAGTGTGTGATTGTGCATGTATGTCTGTGTGTGTGCACACATGTATGTGCATGCATGTTTGTTCTTGTGTGCATGTTTGTGATTGAGTTTTTCTATCTATCTATGCTTATGTGTCTGAATGTTTGTGTATGTGTTTGTAAGTGTGTGTGTGTGTGTGCTAATGGATGTGCAAGCAAGTGTGTGCATGTGTGTGTGCATATGTGTGTGCATGTACGTGTGTTTGTCCCTATGTGTTGACGCATGCATTGTGTGTGTTTGTGTGAATGTACACTTAGGTTAGTGTGTGGGTGTGTGAGTGTGTATGCCTGCACAGATGCATGTTTGCATGCATGTGTTTGTGTGTAGGTTTATGTACATTGATACAAATGTGAAGGTGTGTTTAAGTGTGTACATGTGTTTGCGTGTGCATATGTGCATGTTTTCTATGTGTGGGTGTGTGTGCTTATGTGTTTATGTTTAAATGTGTGGGAGTGTGTTCTTTTGTGTGTGCATGTCTGTTTGCATGTGTTTGCTAGTTTTGACCATTTCTGTGCAAGTGTGTGTGTACATCTATGCATGTGCTTGTGCATGCATGTCTATCTATTTGTGCCAATGCTTTTGTGCAATGTATGTGAGTGTGCATGTTGTGCATGCATCTTTATGTTTATGATCATATGTGTTGGTGTGTGTCTGTACACATGGGGGCATGCACCCATGTTTGTGTGTGTGTGCATGTGCATGTGCATGTGTGTATGTGTTTGTGTGTGCATGTTGGTGTGTGGGTGTGATGCTTGTGTGTGTATGTGTATGTGTCTATGGGCATGTGCATGTGTATGTATATTTATGTGTGTGTGTGCATGTGTGTGTGTGTGTGCACATGTTCTTGTGTGTCTATAAGACTATGTGTATGCATGTCTATAGGCCTGTGTATGTGTGTGTGAATGAATGTGTGATTGCTTATGTGTTTATGTGTGTGTAGGTGTGTGTGTGTGTGCATGTAAGCATGTCTAGGTGTGTGTACATGTGTGTAAATGTGTGTGTGTGTGCACGTGTGTTCTTGTGAGTGTGCCCGTATGGGTGCATGTGAGAGTGCAAGCATGTGTGCATGTGCATGTATGTGTGGCTAAGTGTGTGTGTGTGTGCATTTGAGAGCACAAGTGTGTGTATTCATGTGTACATGTATGTATGCCTTGGTGCATGTGCACATGTGTGTGAGTGTACATGTGTTTGTGTGTGTGTGTGTGTATTTGTGTGCATGTACTAGTTTGTACATTTGTGTGTGTGTGTTGTGTGCATGTGTGTATGTGTATATTTGTGTGAGTGTATGAGTGTGTATGTGTTTATGCTTGTGCCTTAGTATGTGTGTGTGTGTGTGCGCAGATGTATATGTGTGTGTGCATGTGCATGCATGTCTATGTCTACATGTACCTATGGTTGTGCATGTGCGTTTGTGCATGCAATAGTGCTTGTGCATACCTGTGTGTAGCCATGGTTTTTTTCATGTGAGTGCATAGTGCATGTGTATGTTGGTATTCCTATGCTTGCATGTGTGTTTTTGCATGTGTGTGTGTGCATGTGTGTATGTATGTGTGTGTGTGTGTTAGTGGTTCTGTGAGTCCATGCATTTGTGTGCATGTGGGTGCATGTAAGTAGGTGTGGTTATACATTTGTTTTTTGTGTGCAGATGCTTTTGTACCTGTATGTCCATGCACATGTGTTTATGCATGCATTTTATGTGCATGTGTACATGGACTTGTGTGTACATGTGTGTGTGTGTGTGCTTCTTCTTATTTATAGGTATGTGTGTGTGTGTGTGCTTGTATGTGTGCATGGGTGCATTCATGTGAGCAAGTGCATGTGAGTGAGTGGTAGTGTGTGGGTGTTTTTGTACTTGTTTGTGTGAGTGTATCTATGTATGAGTGTGTGTGCATATATGGGTGGGTGTGTTCATATGTATATGTGTTTGTATAGGCAATGTGCTTTTTGAACATCCATGTGTACACGTGCATAGATTTATATGTATGCATATGTGTGTGTTTACGTGCATGTGTATGTCTAAGTGTGTGTGCACATGCATGTGCAAATGTGTGTGTACTTGTGTATGTATGTGCATGTCTGTGTTTATATGTGTAAGTGTGTGCACGTGTATGTACTTGTTTGTGCAAGTATGTGTGTATATGTGTATATGTGTATATGCATGCGCTTATCCATGTGCATGTGTATCTATGTGTGTGCAAATAGCTGTGCATGTTTGTGAGCCTTTGTTTATGTTTGTGCCTATGCATATGAATGCAAATGTGTATGTATATTAGTGCATGAGCAATTGTGTTTGTATGCATGTGCATGTGTGCATATGTGTGTGAGTTTGTGCATGTGTGCATCTCTGTATGTGTGTAAATATGTGCATATGTTTATGTGTGAGTATATGAATGTTAATGTCTATGCATAGGCCCCTATGTGTGCCTGTGTGTGGGCATGTCTATATGTGTATGCATGTGTGTGCGGTGTGTGAGTGTGTGTGCATTTATGTGTGCTTGTGTGCATATTTGAGTGCATGTGTGTGAATTTTAGCATGTGGTTGTGTGTGTGTACATATGCTTATGTTTCTATGTGCATGTTTCTACATGTTTGTGAGCTTGTGTGTTCAAGTCTATGAGCTTCTATGACTATGTGCCTATTCATGTGAGTGTGCTTGCATGTGCATGTATGTATGCATTTGTATTAGTGTACATGCATGTGCATTTGTGATCAAATTAGTGTGCATGTCTGTGCTTGGGTGCTTTTATGTTTATGTGTGTGTGCATCATTACATGTTTTTTCATGTGTGTGTGTGTGTGTCTGTGCATAGGCATGTGTGTGTGCATATGTGAGGGCATATGTGTGTGTGTGTGTGTGCATGCATGTGTGTATGTGTGTGTGAGTGCATCTTTGCATTCTTGTTTGCGTGTGTGTGTGTGCATACATGTGTGTCATTTGTGTGAATGTGTGTGTGTTTGTGTGTCCATGTGGCTGTATGGGCATGTGTGTACATGTATTTGTTGTGGGCTTGTGTGTGCAAGTGTGTCTACATGCATTCATGTGTGTGTGTGTGTGCATGTATATGGGTCTATGAGTCTATGTGTGCAAGTCTATAAGACTATGTGTGTGTGTTTTTGTTCCTATGTATGAGTGTGAGTATCAATGAGCTTATATGTATGCATGCATGTGTGTTTGCTTATGTGTGCATGTATGTGTGTGTCTATGTGTAAGTGTGAGTCTGTGTGTGTTTGTACATTTGTTTGTATGTGCATGTGTATGTGTAAGCATGTATGTTTGTGTGTGCATTTGTGTGCACGTGTGTATTTGTGTGCGTGCCTGTGTAGGTACATACCTGTGTGTCCCTGCCTGTGTGAATGTATGAGTGTGTATGTATGCATGAGTGTATGTGTTTGTGTGTTGGTGTTTGCACATGCATGGGTGTATGTATTTGTGCATGAGTGTGTTGTTTGGATGTGTGCATATGTGTTCATGTATGCACATATATGTGCATAGATGTGGGTCTATGTTTACGCATGTGCTTCCATATGTGTGCATGTGTGTGTGTGTGTCTATGTGCGTAGATATACCTGTGTTTATGCATGTGTGTGCATGCATGCACATGTGTGTAGGTGTGCATGTGTTCATGTGAGCACACAATGTTTGTGTGTGTGCATGTATGTGCATATGCTTGAGAGTGTGTGTTTGTGTACATCTGTGTGTCTATGTACATGTGTGTGGTTCTATGTGTTTATGCATTTTTATGCATATGGGAGAGTGTAAATGTGTGTGGGTGTGCATTCTATTTCATGTACATATGCTTTTATACATATCTAGCCATGCATGTGTGTTTGTGCTTATGTTTTATGTATGTATCAGCATGGCCTTGCGTTGCATGTGCGTATGTATGTGTGAGTGTGTGATTCATGTATGTGTGTTTGCTTGTGTGTGTGTATGGAAGCATACATGTGTGTGAGCATGCATGCATGAGTGAGTGGCTGTGTGTGTGGGTGTGTACTTATGCATGTGTGTGGGTGTGTTCATGCTTACAGGATTTACTTATGTGCATCTATGTGAGTCAGCATGTGGATGCATGTTCTTGCATGTGAGTGTTTGTACACACACTTGTGTGTTTGTGTATTTGGGTGCATCTATATACATCTATATGTGTGTATATTTTTATGTGTTTGTCAATGCATATTAGTGTGAGGGTGTGTGTGAACGTGCATGTGTGTATGTTTTTATGCATCATTTGTGTGTGCATCATGTCAGTGTGCATCAATTTGTTTGTGTGAGTGTTCATATTTGTGTACTTGTGTGTGCATATGTGTGTTATTACATGTGTGTCTATGAGCCTTTGTGTATGTGTGTGTTCCTATGCATGTGAATGTGCATTTATGTGCGTGAGTGTATAAGTTCTCCTACATATGCATGTGTGCTTGGGTACATCGAAGTCTCAGTGTGTGAGTAAGTGCATGTGCAAGCATATTGTGTGTGCAAGTATGCATATTTTAGTGTGAGTGTGTGCATATGAACGTCATTGCATTGGTGTCTATTTGTTCCTGTGCATGAATGAGTGTGTTTTTAGGTACGTGCATGCATGTGTGTGTGCGTGTGTTCAAGTATTCATGTGTGCATGCATGTTTGTGTTCATGTCTGTGGTTGTTTTTATGTGTGTGTGCACATGTGTGTGCAAGTCATTGAGTTTGTGTGCATATGTGTGTGCCTATATGGATGCATGTGTTCATAGTATTGTGTGTTTATGCTTAGATACTTGTGCATTGTGCTTGTGCAAGTGCATCTATGAATGTTTATATGTGTCTGTGTTCATATATGCAAGTGCAACCATGTGTATGTGAATGTGTGGTTGGATGTGTGTGTGTATGTGACTTCCAATGTGTGTGTTCGAGCACATTCATGTGTGTGTGGCTGAATGTGCGCATGTGTTTGTGAGTGTACATGTGTGCGTGTGTGTTGTGTGTGAACATATGTGTTTGTAGATGCATGCAAGTGTGTTTTTGCATGTGTGTGCATATGAGCAAGCATGTCTGCATGTGTGTTTTGGTAGGTGAATGTGTGCATGTGTGTGTGTATGTACGTGTGTGCTTTTTGTGTGCATGTGCACACATGTTTATGTTTGTGTGTGCTTGTATATTTTTGTGGGTAGGTTCATGTGTGCGTATGTGCATGTGTTTGTGTATAATGTGTGAGCATGTTTGTGTGTGTGTGTGTGTGCTTATAGGCATATATGTGGGTGTGACTGTGTGGTGTGCATGTGCATGTGCATGCATTTGCATGAATAAGGATGTGGTTGTGTGTGTATGTGTGTGTATGTATGGACATGCATGCATCTTTGTGTATGTGTGTGTTTGTGTGTATGTGTATTTATATATGCGCTTGTGTGGTTATGTGTGTGTATTGTGTGTGTGTGCACATTACGTATTTGTAAGGGCATGCATCTGTGTACCTTTTTGTGTACATATGTCTATTTTTGTACATATGTGTTACATGTAAATGTGCATGTGGTTCGTGTCTATGCAAATTTGTGTGCATATGCATTTGGGTCTGTGCATGTGTGCTTATGAGTGCATGTAGGTGTGTGTGTGGTTATGTGTGTGCATTCATGAGTGTGTATGTGTATGTATGTGTAGGTTGTGTGCATGCTCAAGCACATGTATGGGTAGGTAAGTCTACATGTCAATTTGTGTTTGCTTGTATGTGTGTGTGTGTGTGCAAGTTTATGTGCATCTATGTATGTGTTTGTGCATGTGTGTGCATGTGTCTATGATTGTGTGTGCCCATGCATGCGTATGTGCACATATGTGCACATTCATGCATTTATGTGTGTACATGTGTGTATGTATCAATGTGTGTAGGTGCTGGTGTATGCATATGTACATGCATGCATGTTTGTTATGTGTGTGCATGCATGTGTGTGTTAATAAAATTGTAAATGCAACCATGCACGTGCACATGTGCCTATGCATGTGGACATGTGTGTGTGCATTTGTGTGTGCATATGCATATATGTGCATGCGTAAGTATAGATGCATGTGTATGTGTGCATGTTATTGAGTGTGTATATGCATGAGTGCATGTGTATGTTCATGTGCATATGTGCATGATTATGTGTGTATATGTGTGCATGCAAGCAAGTGCATGTGTGTGTTCATGTATGTGTGCATATGTGCATATGTGTGGGCCTATGTGTATGCATGTGTGTGTATCCATGTAGATGCATTTGCATGTATGTGTGTGTGTGCATGTCTAAAAATGCGTTTGTGCACGTGTGTGCTTGGCGTGCATACTTGTATGTGTGCATGAATGTTTGCGTGTGTGTGTTTGCATGTGTGTATGCATATGACTATGTGCATGTGTGTGTGCATTTTCATGGATATACGTTTGTGTTAACTAACGTGTGTTTGTGTATGTGTGTGCATGCAAGTGTGTGGGTGCGTGTACCTATATGTACATGTGTGCAATGCATGTTTATGTGTGTTTGTGCATGTGTGTGTTCATGCATGTGTTTGTGAGTTATTCCATATATTTTTACATTGTTTATGCCCGTTTGTGTGCCTACATGTGCACGTGTGTCTATGTGCATGTGTGCATGTATGTGCATTTTTCTATGTTTGTGTGTGTGTCCATGTGTGATTCCATTTGTGTGCATATGTGCATATCCTTACATGTATATGGATGCACATGTGTGTGTCAGCATCTGTGTATATGTGCATGTGTTTTTGTGTGTGTGTGCATGCTTGTGCATGTTTGCATGTGTGCATGTGTTTGTACGTGTGTGCGTGTGTGTGCATGTATGTGTGCATGCGAGTGTGTGTGTGTGTGTGCATTTGGGAGTGCCTATGCATGTGTGTGCATGCACATACATATGTGTGTGCATGCACATACATATGTGTGTGCATGCACATACATATGTGTGTGTGCCCTTATTTGTTTGCATGTGTGGTTATACATGTGCGCATGTGCATGATATGCAAGTGTGTACATGTATAGGTGTATGTGTCTGCAAGGTTGTGCGTATGCATGTATGTGTGTGTGAGTGAACAGGTTTGTGTTTGTGTGCATTATGGCTAGTGTTTGTGCACATGTTATCGATATGTGCATGCATGTGAGCATGCACATCAATATGAGTTTGTGTGTGCAGGAGTGTGTGCATGTGTCTACGTGTGGGGGAGTTTGTGCCTATGTGTGTGCATGTGTGTGTGCTTGTGTGTGTCTATGTATATGGATATGAATTTGTTTATCTTTTTATGTACTTGTTTGGTAATGTGTGTGTGCAGGAATTCATGTGTGAGTTCATATGTGGATGCATGTGTGCATGCATGCACGTGTGTGTGTGGAGGGGTGCATGTATGCATGCAAGTGTGCGCACATGTGTATGTGTGCATGCTTGTGCAAGCATGTTTTTTTATGCATTTGTGTGTGTGTTTGTGTATATGCAATTATGCAAGTAGTCATGTGCAAGTGTGCTGTGTGTGTACATGTATGCATTTTCATATATGTGTGGGTATAAGTGTATGTGTGAGTGTAGACATGCTTTTTTTGTGCATATGTAGCATGTTTTATGAGTGCATATGTGTGTGTGTGTGTGTTGTTTATGTGTGAGTTTGTGACTATGTGTACATGTGTTCGTGCACGCACATGTGCATGCGTATGCATGTGTATGCATTTGCATGCATGGGTGTGTGTATTCTTGCATGTAGATGCATGTGTGTGAATGTGAGTGCATGAGTGTGTCTTTTTGTGTGCATGTGCATATATATGCATGTGTATACTTGAACGAGTATGTGTGCATATTTTTGTTTATTTGTGTGAATATACATGTGTGTGTGCATGGATGTGTGTGATTGTCCATATGTGTGCATGTACGTGTGCATGCATGTTTGTATATATGTGTGTGTGCATGCATATGTGTTTGTTTTTGTGTGTATGTGTCTGTTTATTGGTGTATGTGCATGCATGTGCATATAGATGCATACATGTGTGTATATATGTTTGTGTACATGTGCATGTGTGTATATATGGGCATGTGTGAATTTGTGCATTTGTGGTTGTGTTTGTGTGTGTGTGTGCATATGTGTGTATATGTGCATGGGCATGATTGTGTGTGTGTGCTTGTGTGTGTGTGCATGTGTGTTCTTGTATGAGTGTATTTGTGTGTGTGTGTTTGCAATTGTATCGGTGTGTGTGTGTGTGTGTGTGCATGTGCATATGTGAGTTTCTATATTAGCGTGCGCATGTTTGTTTGTATAATGTCTATGTGTGCATATATACATATTGGCATTCCTAAGTGCGAGTGTGTATGTGTGCATGTGTGTATGTGTGTATTTGACCATATGTGTGCACATAGGTTTGTTGAATGTGTGTGCAAGTGCATGTGCAAGCCTTTTTTACGTGTGAGCTTGGACATGTGTGTGTGTGTGCATGCGTCTATGCACATGTGTGTGTGTGAGTGTGATTGTGTGTCTGTGTATGCATTTGTGTGGCCAAGTGTGCATCATCTACATTTTCCTTTGTGTGTTCCTTTACATGTGCATATGTGTGTTTATGCGAGTGCAGGTGTGTTCATGGGTGCACATGTGTGTATGGCTATGTGTGCTTGCATGCATATGTGTATGTGCAGGTGTGCATGTGTGTTTATATGCATGTTTGTGGTTGTAGGAGTGTGAGTGTGTGTGCATGCATGCATGTGTGTGTGTAGTAGTGCACACATGTGTGCTGGTGCCTGTGTGCACTAGTGCATTTGTATGTGTGTGTATATGTGTTTGTGCATGGTGATTTATCTATGTTCATCTATTTGTGTCTATGCATGTTTGTGTGTAAATGTGTGAGCATACTTGTGCAAATGTTTGCATCCAAATGTGTATTTGTGTGCATATGTGCATGTTCTTATATGAGTTTATGTGTGTATGTGCATACATGTGTGTGCATGCATGTGTTTGTGTGTACAGGCTTATGTTATGCATACATGTGTATATGTGTGGGTATGGGTGTGCTATTGTGTGAGTGCATGAACTTAAGTGCATGTGCACGTGCATTTGTGTGAATGTTTATATGTGTTTGTAGGCGTGCTTGTGTGTTTATGTAAGTAGATACTTATGCATGTGTGTGTTTGTATGTGTGTACATGCATAAGTGTGTAGGGTGGGGGTTGCATGTGTGTGCATGTGTACGAATTTTTATGTGTGGCTATACATATGCATTTGTGTAGTGTGCTTTTTGTCCACATGTGTGTCATGTGTGCATGCTCAAGAATGTGAGGGTGTGTGCATGTGCATGTGGTTTTATGTGTATATGGGCATGCATGAATGCATGTGTATGAGTGTGTGTGGGTGGGGGTTCCTATGTTAGTGTTTGTGTGTGTGTCTACAAGTATGCATGCATGTGTATATGAGTGCAAGCATGCATATGTGTGTGCGAGTCAGTGCATTTGTAAAGATGTGTGTACGAGGGTATAGGTGTGAGTGTTCATTTGTTCACATGCACATGTGTGTATGTGCTGCATGCACATGTGTAGTATGTGTGTACATGTCTTTACTTGTGTGTGCATGCGTAGGTGCACATGTGTGTGTATGTGAGTCTACATGCATGTGTGTCTAAGTGTATGTAAGTGGAAATGTCTCCATGGGTGTATGCATTTGTTTGTGTATGTGTTTGTGCTTATGTGAATGTGTTTATGTGTGTGTATGCGTATGTTAGTCTATGCACATATATTTGTGTTTGTACTTGCATGAGTGTTATTGAGTTTGTGCTTGTGCACATGTGTAAGTGTGTGTGTGTGTGTGATGTTATGGGGGGTGTGTGTGCATGTATTTATGTCCACTAGTGTGTTTGTGCATGCTTATCTATGTATGTGTGTGCATTTGTGGTTATGTGATTGCATCTTTGTGTAAGACATTGTGTGTGCGCATGTATATTTATGTAGGTGTGTATGAGTTTGTGTGTATGTGCTTGTGTATGTGCATGTGCGTGCATTTGTGTGCATGCATGTGTAGACATGCATTTGCACGTAAGTATATGTAATGTGTGCATGCGTGCATGTGTGTGTGCATGTATGTGTGTGTGCCTGTGCGTGTTTGTGTTTGTGCTTTTGCACATGTATGCAGGCATGTTCCAAGTGTGTGCAAATGTGTGCTTGTATTTATGTTTGTGTGTGTGCATGTGTGTGTGAGCATATAAGCTTGTGCATGTGTGTGTGTGTGCATGCACATGTGTGTTTGTATGTGTGTGTTCGTATACCCTTTTGTGTATGTGTGTGCTATCCATGTGTGCCTACGTGTGTGTGTATATGTCTATGCATGTGTTTGTATGTTGTATGTGCTTATTTGTGCATGCATGTGTGTGTGCGTGTGAGTGCATGCTAGCCTGTGTGTATGTCTATGTGTGCAAGCACATGTGTATATGGATGTTATTTTTTTGTGAATGTGTCTGAATGTGCATGTCTACGTGTGTGTGTGCATATGTTTGTGGGACTATATATGTGCATGTATGTGTGTGCATGCATATGTATGTGTATGTGTGTTGTTTGTGTGTGCATGTGTTTCTTGCATATAAGCACATGTCTGCTTTTGTGTGTGTGTGAAAGCACGTGTGCATTCTTACATGGTGTGTGAGTGTATTTGTGTGTGTCTTTGTGTTTGTATGGGCAATGCAAGTGTATTTATATGTGTCTATTTATGCATGTGTGCATGTGTGCATAGTGTATGTGTGTGTACACATGTGTGTATGTGTGTGCATGTGTGTGCATGTGTGTGAATGTGTGTGCAAGTGTGTGTATTTTTGTGCATGTGTGTATTCCTGTGTGTGTGTGTGCATGTCTATGAGACTAAACATGTACATGTAAATATGGGTGTGCTTGCTCATGTGCATGTGCATGTATATGTATGTGCTTATGCAAGCATGTTCATGTGTGTGCGTATGTATGTGTGTGTGATAGTGTGTGTATGTGTGCTTGTATGTCTATGTGCACTTGTGTTGTGCACCTATGTGCACATGTTCTTGTAGATGTACATTTATGGCTACATGCATGTGCATATATTGTGTGAGTGTGCAAACATGCATTCATCTACGTGTGTTTGTATACATGTGTGTATGTTTGTGTGCATGTGTATATGTGTGTGTTTATTTGTGTGCATTTGTGTTCCTATGTTTGCATCTATGCAGGTGTATGTAAGCTTGTGAGTGTACTGTGTGTGCCTATGTGCATTTGTACAGGTGCAAATACATGTGTATGTATGTGTGCAAGCTTTTGTGTATGGGTGTGCATGTGTGTGTGTGTTTGTGTGCAAGTGTGTATATGTGTATGCATTGTTTGCATGTGTGTGCATTTTCTTTCATATAAGTGTATGTGTTTATGACTTGGACTGGTGTTTGTTTGCCTATGCATGCATGTGTGCATTTGTGTGCATGTGTGTGTGTGCACTTGTCTGTGAAAGTCAGTCTATGTGGTTGTGTACATGCATGTGTGCACAAGTGCATT